>JADRCH010000824.1:1101407-1184206 GCA_019843965.1 Rhynchomys soricoides
ACTGCTGATCTGGGCACAGCTGGTCTGGGCACAGCTGGTCTGGGCACAGCTGATCTGGGCACAGCTGATCTGGGCACAGCTGATCTGGGCACAGCTGATCTGGGCACAGCTGGTCTGGGCACTGCTGATCTGGGCACAGCTGGTCTGGGCACTGCTGATCTGGGCACAGCTGGTCTGGGCACAGCTGGTCTGGGCACTGCTGATCTGGGCACAGCTGGTCTGGGCACCGCTGATCTGGGCACAGCTGGTCTGGGCACTGCTGATCTGGGCACAGCTGGTCTGGGCACAGCTGATCTGGGCACAGCTGTGTAAGACGAGTGAGAACAGTAAAGCTTTGGGGGAGTTCTTTAAATTGCTCACAATCTTTCTCTCCAGATGGGTGATTAGTGGAAGATTTTTATCGTTGCTTCCCAGACTTTTTAAAATGTCTGACAATGAGTTTATGCTGCTTTTTTGGTTTTATGTGTATAGGTATGGATGTTTTGCCTGCATGAATGCCTGTGTATCACAGCAGTGTCTGATGCCCTCAAAAGCCATAGGAGGGTGTTATGTTCCCTGGAACTGGAGTGACAAAGAGTTCTGAGCTGTCATGTGGGTGCTGAGAATTGAACCCCAGTCAGGCCTCTGGATGAACAAACCACCAAACCATGTCTCCAACATTAAAAGCAATATGCCTTTTGTTGTTGTTGTTGTTGTTGTTGTTGTTGTTGCTGTTAAAGAAAAAATCATTAATAAGTTAGTGTGTATGTTAGCGCTAACCATGCTTTGCAGCCAGGGTTCCGAAAGGTTCCAAGCAAATCCTCTACATTCTTGGTGCCTGGAGATCTAGACCTGGGCTCCTCCACCACCCTCAGGCTAAGGCTCTTGCTACTAGTTGTCAACAGTTGGCATTAGAACTGTCCCCTCCTTACCTTTACCAAGCTTATAGCTTTCTTCTTTAGTTTTGTTTTTGTTTTTGTTCGTTCTAATTTCTCTGTATCTCTCCCCCTCCCGCAGAATCCTCCCCTAGATCCTCATTTGGACAGTTTCTCTCACCCTCCTTATGGTTATTTGAGGGTTGTTTTTTTAAAAGTGTCTAGAGATTCTTTGTGAATGTCACATCATGCACCCCAATCCCACTCGTCTCCCTGTCCCTTCATATCCACCCTCCGCTTTTGCAACCTCCCCATGCCAAAAATTAAAAAGTAATTAAAATAATTGCCATGGAAGCTGCAGTGTGTCACAGTGTGTCCCACAGTGTACCCTTCTGTCCACACATCTTTACTTGCAAATGTTCACTGCAATGAGTCACTGGTGTAGTTCAAGGCCTCTGGCTTCTGCTACTCTATCTACTGGATCCTTACTGGGACTCCTCTCTGATATCCTGTTCTTGTCCTGTGTTAAGGAGATCCTACAGCTTTAGATCTTCAGGACTTGCCCCTTCACACACTCCAGCAGTCCATAGAAGGAGTAGATGTTGAGATGGGCCAACTCAAAGTCTGAGTGGTAGCTGAACTGATCAGCCTGCCAGCTCTCCTGTACCCACCCCACCAAGGCAAGTATTCCAGCACTGCCCTGGCAAGCTCACTCAATGTTGCAGCCAGCCCTAAGACAGGGCCTGCTCGCCCACTCTCATGCCCTTGGGGTCAGCTCACACTTGCCCACCCCACCATGGTCAACTCTACTGTGCTGCCCAGGTGAGTACAGGGCCCGCTCTCTGGAATGCTTTAAGCAGCAAGGGGCAGGGACAGCTCTCATAACCTCAGGGCTGGCTCTTCTGTCTGCCTCAGAGAGTGAGGAGCAAGTGGGGAGAGCATCTCTCCTTCACCCATGGCACTCCACGGCAGATAAGTGGTGGGGTCAGCTCTCCCATGTTCATGTCCTTGGAGCAAGTTCACCTGCACCCATACTACCAGAGCCAGCTTTACTATGCTGTCTAAGCAAGGTGAAGGGCCCACTCTCCTGATCACTGCAGCCAGTGAGGGGTAGGGCCAGCTTTGTACAGCCCTTGGACATCAACATGGTTCCAGGTGGCAGCCCAGACCAGAAACATCTGCATGGCCTTTAGGGTAGTAGGAGCCATGGACATCAATGCAGATCCCTGCCGCTGCATGGCCTGGGCCTCAGCAGCAGCACAGGCTGGGATTCCCAGGGCCTCAGGTGGCAAGGCAGGCTACCCATCAGGCCATTCCTCACTTCCCTTGTATCTCCAGTTCCTCCTCTCTTCATAGTCCTCAAACCGTTCAGCTTCTCTTTCTCTCGAGTCTCGCCACCACATATTTAGGCACCATAGTGGCTCCTGCTGAGGTATCTTCCATTCACATCACCTGCTTGAGATTTCTTTTTTTTTTTTTTTTTTTTTTTTTTTTGGCCAGTTCAGATCTATTCCATCTTTGTTTTTATCTCTGCCACTCAAAAAGGACCTCTTTTAATCTGTGTTGAGTAAATGTATAAACAGTGCCCTTTCTATATAACAGTAATTTTGAACCATTACCATGAACATAAATTCCTCAGACCATCCCCTGTGCTCCTAACCATCCCCCTGCAGTCCTGACCACCCTCTGCAGTCCTGACCATCCCCTTGCAGTCCTGACCATCCCCTTGAAGTCCTGACCACCCATCCCCTATACTCCTGACCATCCCCTGTACTCCTGACCATCTCCTGTGCTCCTAACCATCCCCCTGCAGTCTTGACCATCTCCCTGCAGTCCTGACCACCCTCTGCAGTCCTGACCATCCCCCTGAACTCCTGACCACCCCCTGCAGTCCTGACCATTCCCTGTACTCCTAACCATCCCCCTGCAGTCCTGACCATCTCCCTGCAGTCCTGACCATCCCCTGCAGTCCTGACCATCCCCTGCAGTCCTGACCATCCCTCTGCCTTGCTTCCTTTTCAATCTCTCTCTCCTGCTGATGTCTTGGCCAGTCATCATCTGACTCTGTGTCTCTGTGTTCATTCTTTCCTACTGATTGGCTTTGCTGGACTGTATCTGTTCTGATTTCTACCTTCTGCTTCCACACTGGTTTGCAAGCTCTCACGGTGCCTCCTGTTAATGCCAGGCCTGCCTCAGTCTTAACCAGAATTGATTTAAAAGTTTCCAGAATCTGATCTAAGATTCTGGGATCTCACACAAGACAGAGACCTAGGATTTCACTCCAGCATAGCCACTGCCACCTGGGAGATCAGAGTCAAGTTGTTCAAGCTTTTAAAGCCTCAGTTTAGGAGATGGTTAGTATTAGTTATCAATGTAACAGAATCAAGAATGACCTGGTAGACCAGCTTCTGGGCATGCCTGTGGGGAATAATGTTGATTGCAATGACTGAGGTGGAAAGTCTACTCACTGTGGGGACACCTCTTTCTGTCTGGGATCCAGGACAGTATAAATGTAAAAAGTAAATCTAGGCATACTGTGGATATAATGTGACCAGTTCAAATTCAGCATTGACTTTCCCTCCATGATGAGCTATACCTTGAACTGTGAACTAAAATAAATCTGCCCTTCCATATATTGCTTTTGTCAGGGTATATTACCACAGCAATGAAAAGAACCTATGACTGTTTATCATCTGTTCAAAAGAGATAATAGCTTAAAAGGAAGCTGGAAAAGTCAAAAGAAATAATACATATAAAAAAAGAAAGCAAGAGAAAATTAATCTTTACATTATTGTGATTCTAATTAAATCATTTCTCCCTCAAGAAGTTTATGGTTTCTTAAATCATGTCATTCTCATGACTTATTTATCTGTATAAGTATATAAGCACTTTGCCTACACACACACACACACACACACACACACACACACACACACACACACATACCATTTATGCTTATAGTGCCCTAGGGGGCCAGAAGATGGCATCTGATCCTTTAATTCCCTCAGATGTTCTGAGCCATCGCTGAGTGCTGGGAATTGAACCCAGGTCCTCTGCAAAAGCAGCATATGTTCTTTTTGTTGTTGTTTGTTTTTGGTTTTTGTTTGTTTTTTTTTTTTATTTTTATACTTTATTTACATTTCAAATATTTTTCCCCTTTCCAGGTCTCCCCTTTGGAAACCTCCTATCCCATCCCACCTCCCCCTGCCTCTATGAGGGTGCTCCCCCACCCACCCACCCACTCCCATCTTCCCTCCCTGGCATTCTGCTATACTGGGGCACCTAACATTCTCAGACCCAAGGGCCTCTCCTCCTACTGATAGCCAACAAGGCCTTCCTCTGCCACATATGTGGCCAGCACCATGGGTCCCTCCATATGCATTCTTTGGTTGGTGGTCCAGTCTCTGGGAGTTCCAGAAGTGTTGGACCTCCCAATCTCAGTCTCACCACTGTCGGGGATGGTGCCACTGCTCCCTCCAGGCATTGCTGCTTCAAGGTCTTGCCTCCTTCAGGGGCGGCACCTCTGCCAGCAGAGCATGGTGCTGGCACAGGGAGAAGAGAGCTCCAGCTTCCTCTTTAAAACAGCCCCTGCTCTTCAGGGGATATTGTCGGTCTCTGGCACATGGAGGGGAGCACTGCCCAAAGCCTGGGGCAGCCCCAACCATAGGAGCAGGGTTCAGGGGCCCCAGGTTCACAGCAGAAGCTGCGACAGCAAGAGCATCATACTGATTCCTCCTTGACTTGCCTTTCTGCCCTCCTGCACTGGGCACAATGTTGCAGAGCTAAGCTGGGGCTGTGGCAGCTCTGGGCCAGAGCTCGGAACTGGACCCCAACGGCATGGCACTGGGGGTGTGTTCCTCTTCCCACTGTCCCAAGGACAAGAGGGTGGGGTCCTGGGAAGTGATAGTCTTGGGCCCCATTTTGACCCTGGTTTCAGTCTTGAGGACAAACCTGAGCCTGGCTCGAGTTCTGAGATCTGTCTCAGTCACTTCATTAAAGGAGTGACAAAGCAAGACCTGATTGGCCTTCCCTCTACCCAGACATTGCTGTTATAGACCTTTGCTATTGGCCCTGTCAGGAACCCTTCCCCTTCCCCACCTCCTACATCATCTCTCCCCATACCTAAGTGACCACCCCCTATGACTTCTCTATATAATTGAGAAATTGATACAATAAAGTTGAGTGCCTGCTTCAACAAGACTCCCAGCCTGGTGTGTTTCTTTCTGGCCACCTACACTCACCATCCCTCTCAGCCCCAGATAAACTTGACTGGACCTGGTTCTCTTCTATTGCCTGGACCTGCCAGCTAGAAGCCTACAGGAGGGCCTGACCAGTTGACACTGTTGCTCCCTCCCCATGGGGCTGCAAACTTCCTCAGTTTCTTCAGTACCCTCTTCAACTCCTCAATCTGGAACCCCATGCTCAGTCCAACAGTTGCTGTGAATTGAATCATGGATGTTCAGAACTATTGAGCTAATATCCGCTTATCAGTGAGTATATACCATGTTTGTTCTTTTGTGGCTGAGTTACCTCACTCAGGATGATATTTTCAAGTTCCATCCATTTCCTGCGAATTTCATGAAGTCATTGTTTTTAATACCTGAGTAGTATTCCATTGTGTATATGTGCCACATTTTCTGTATCCATTCCTCTGTTGAGAGACATCTGGGTTGTTTCCAGCTTCTGGTATTAAAATATGGCTACTATGAACATAGTGGAGCATGTGTCCTTATTACATATTGGAGCATATTCTGGGTATATGCCCCGGTGTGGTATAGCTGGGTCCTCAGGAAATACTATGTCCAGTTGTCTGAGAATCTGCCAAACTGATTTCCTAGCCCCTGATTTTAGTGGGAATGCTTCAAGTTTCTCTCCATTCAGTTTGATGTTGGCTACTGGTGTGCTGTATATTGCTTTTACTATATTTCAGTATGGGGTATGGGCCTTCAATTCTTGATCTTTCCAAGACTTTTATCATGAAGGGATATTGATATTTTTATTTTTATTTTTATTTTTTTTTGGTTTTTCGAGACAGGATTTCTCTGTGTAGCCCTGGCTGTCCTGGAACTCACTCTGTAGACCAGGCTGGCCTCAAACTCAGAAATCTGCCTGTTTCTGCCTCCCAAGTGCTGGGATTAAAGGCTATGCCACCACTGCCCAAGGAATGATTGTTTTGATGTGTTCTTGGATTCAGTTTTTGAGAAATTTATGGAGTATTTTTGCATGGATATTCATAAGGGAAATTGGTCTGTAGTTTTCTTTCCTTGTTGGGTCTTTGTGAGGTTTTGGTATCAGTGTAACTGTGGCCTCATAGAATGAATTGGGTAGAGTTTCTTCTGTTTCCATTTTGTGGAATAGTTTGAAGAATATTGGTATGATGTCTTCTTTGAAAGTCCGATAGAATTCTGCACTAAACCCATCTGGTCCTGGGCTTTTTTTGGATGGGAGACTTTTAATGACTGCTTCTATTTCTTTAGGGGTTATGAGACTGTTTAGATGGTTTATCTGATCCTGACTTAACTATGGTATTTGGTATCTGTCTAGAAAATTGTTCATTTCACCCAGATTTTCCAATTTTGTTGAGTATAGGCTTTTGTAGTAGGATCTGATGATTTTTTTTTAATTTCCTCAGATTCTGTTCTTATATTTCCCTTTTCTTTTCTGAGTTTGTTAATTTGGATACTGTCTCTGTGCCCTCTGGTTAGTCTGGCTAAGGGTTTATCTATCTTGCTGATTTTTTCAAAGAACCAGCTCCTGGATTTGTTGATTCTTTGTATAGTTCTTTTTGTTTCTACTTGGTTGATTCCAGCCCTGAGTTTGATTATTTCTTGCCTTCTACTCCCCTTGGCATATTAGATTCTTTTTGTTCTAGAGCTTTCAGGTGTGCTGTTAAGCTGCTAGTATATGCTCTCTCCAGTTTCTTTTTGGAGATGCTTAGAGCTATGAGTTTTCCTCTTAGCACTGCTTTCATTGTGTCCCATAATTTTGGGTGTGTTGTACTTTCCTTTTCATTAAATTCTAGGAAGTCTTTAATTTCCTTCTTTATTTCTTCCTTGACCAAGTTATCATTGAGTAGAGCATTGTTCAGCTTCCATGTGTATGTGGGCTTTCTGTTGTTTTTGTTGCCCTTGAAGACCACCCTTACTCTATAGTGATCTGATAGGAGACATGGGATTATTTCATTCTTCTTATATCTGTTGATATTTTGTGACCAATTACATGATCTGTTTTGGGAAAAGTACCATAAGGTGCTGAGAAGAAGGTATATTCTTTTAGGATAAAACGTTCTATAGATATCTGTTAAATCCATTTGGTCCATAACTTC
Organism: Rhynchomys soricoides; assembly: GCA_019843965.1. Classification (NCBI taxonomy): domain Eukaryota; kingdom Metazoa; phylum Chordata; class Mammalia; order Rodentia; family Muridae; genus Rhynchomys; species Rhynchomys soricoides. The sequence goes on from JADRCH010000824.1 coordinate 1,108,587, forward strand.
TGTTAGTTTCACTGTGTCTCTGTTTAGTTTGTGTTTCCAATATCTGTCCATTAATGAGAGTGGGGTGTTGAAGTCTCCCACTATTATTGTGTGATGTGCAATGTTTGCTTTGAGATTTAATAAAGTTTCTTTTATGAATGTGCCTGCCCTTGCATTTGGAGCATAGATGTTCAGAATTGAGAGTTCTTCTTGATAGATTTTTCCTTTGATAATGATGAAATGTTCTTCCTTATCTTTTTTGATGACTTTTGATTAAACATAGATTTTATCCGATATTTGAATGACTACTGCTGCCTGTTTCTTGGGACCATTTGCCTGGAAAATTGTTTTCCAGCCCTTTATTCTGAGGTAGTGTTTGTCTTTAACATGGAGGTGCGTTTCCTGGATGCAGCAAAATACTGGGTCCTGTTTATGTATTCAGTCTGTTAGCCTATGTCGTTTTGTTGGGGAATTGAGTCCATCGATGTTAAGAGATATTAAGGGATAGTAATTGTTGCTTCCTGTTATTTTCGATGTTAGAGGTGGAATTATGTTTGTGTGGCTATCTTCTTTTGGGTTTGTTGAAAGAAGATTACTTTCTTGCTTTTTCTAGGGTGTAGTTTCCCTCCTTGTTTCGGTGTTTTCCATCTATTAACCTTTGTAGGGCTGGCTTTGTGGAAAGATACTGTGTAAATTTGGTTTTGTCATGGAATATCTTGGTTTTACCATCTATGGTAATTGAGAGTTTTGCTGGGTATAGCAGCCTGGGCTGGCACTTGTGTTCTCTTAGTGTCTGTATGACATCTGCCCAGGATCTCCTAGCTTTCATAGTCTCTGGTGAGAAGTCTGGTATAATTCTGATAGGTCTGCCTTTATATGTAACTTGACTTTTTCCCTTACTGCTTTTACTATTCTTTCTTTGTTTTGTGCATTTGGTGTTTTGACTATTATGTGACAGGAGGAATTTTTTTTCTGCTCCAATCTATTTGGAGTTCTGTATGCTTCTTGAATGTTTATGTTCATCTCTATCTTTAGGTTAGGGACGTTTTCTTCTATAATTTTGTTGAAGATATTTACTGTCCCTTTAATTTGGGAATATTCGCTCTCTTCTATACCTATTATGCTGAGGTTTGGTCTTCTCATTGTTTTCCAAGACAAGGTTTCTCTCTTTAGCCCTGACTGTCCTGGAACTCATTCTGTAAACCAGGCTGGCCTTGAACTCAGAAATCCACCTGCCTTTGCTTCCCAAGTGCTGGGATTAAATGCGTGCGCCACCACTGGCCGGGCAGTGGTGGTCTTCCTGTGCTCAAAGGTGTGGCAGCACTCCTGGGAGACCAGCTGTCTCCTGACACTGTGTATCAAGCTCTGTGTCACAGGAATCGCTCACTGGCCGAAGAAGGAAACTGGAAGGCCACTCTTCAGTCCCTGTGTCTTGAGGATTCTGGGTGGGTCCTGCTGAGCAGAAGTGCTGGCCTTTGTCACCCCACCCCCACCCCCCCAGCTCATAGGCTTGTCCACACTCCTGGGAGGGTAGTTCTTTCATTGTGCTATTTGGGTATGGATCCGAATGGCACAGACCACTGGCATAAACCGGAAGGCTCCTGTCTCAGGCTGCTTGTACATGCCTGTGTCCTGGGGGTTCCAGGCAGATCCCTCTGAACAGAGGTGTGTGGGAACAAATCAGAGCAGGGTGAAGAGTGAAGCCCTGTGTGTCTGCCCTGAGCACTCTCAGCTCCTGAATGAGGCATGGGACACACAGGAAGTGGCCAAGCACCTCTATCCACAGTCCACCAGGCGTGGGCCATGTGAAGCCACAAGGACATGGCCTGTGGGTGGATGAGGGGCCATTCCCAGGGAAGGCAGTCTCGCTCTGGAGTTCCTAGACTCTGGGCATCTTGGATGCTACCGGAAGCTGCGGAGAGATGGAAATGAATGGGGCAGCAGAGTAAAGCTGGCGTCTCGCCTCGGATCCGGTTGGGCGGCTTGGGTGCTGGCTAGCTGCTTTGGTTTGAGTAAATGGGTGCCATCTGGAAGCCCTGAGACACCTTCGGCGAGAGATTAGGTGTGGCTCCTTAATTGAAGGCCAGATCCCTTGCTTCCCATGGCAGATCAAGATGAATAGAGACAGTCCATAATTCTAAGGCGTTTATTGGCATTGTGGTGAGTGGCGTGGATGAGATTGTACCCAGAGACAGAAATAGTAACTGGGAAGGGACATGGCTAAACTTCTAGTTGTCTCATTAACATGGGGATGGCTTGGGGCTGTGTGACCACGCCTCTACCTGCGTCAGGGCTTGGGGGCATAGCCATACTTCTACCTGAGGAAGGGCTTGGGGGTGTGACCCTTTTTTAGGTGGCTAAATGTCACAGACCTATGGAAAGATATAGCTACGTGTTAGAAGCTGTGTTCTAGGAGCTTGGGCAGATGGCTGCCATCCCTTTTAGGCTGAAATAGCCTATTGGGCCTGCAGCGTTCAAACCTTAGTTCTACCAGGAAACAGACTGCCAATCACAGCCCGACAGAGGTGCTGGCCTTACCCCCAATCACAGGCTTGTCCACACTCCTGGGAGAGTAGCTCTTTCCCTGCGCTATTTGGGTATGGAGCCATGTGGCACAGACCACAGGCATGAACCGGAAGGTTCCTGTCCCAGGCTGTTCCTTGGTCCTTGTGTTCTGCAGATTCCAGGCAGGTCCTGCTGAGCAGTGTTGTCTTACCTCCACTCACGGGCTTGTCCACACTCCTGGGATGCTAGCTTTCTCCCGGTGCTATTTGGCTATGGAGCTCTGTGGCATGGACTGAGGCCTCTGGCCGCAGAAGTAAACCGGAAAGCTCACAGCATATGTTCTTAACCACTGAACCATCTCTCTAGCCACAACCTTGTCATTCTTTTGTGTCTTCCAGAGTATTCTACCCAGTGTTCCCAGCAGAACACTAGGATGTGGAAGTTTACATGGGTTTGGAAACTTGTTTTCAGCAAACAGAATATAGCTGAAGTAAGAAGAAGCATGATTCAAAACTCAGGATGATTCTAACAGTTCCCCTCTCTCATGGCATCCTGTACAACCACAGTGTGAACAAGCACATGTTACTGAGTAGCAAAAGCAATATGGTGGAGTTGTCCCTATCTCTGCAGCCAATAGCCAACCAATAACCACCCATCTGAATCCTGCCCTAGCTGCCGACCCACAGATTCATGGTCTAAATACCTGTTTGTTACTTTAAGGCATCACACATAAGGAACATTTGTAAGAAGTAAACTCTTACTGATACCATGACTGAGATCAATTACAAGCCTGAAAAATAATCATTCAGCCAAAGGAACTAATCATTTGAGAGTCATGAATATTAGATAGATATGAGACATAATCAGAATCTTCTTAGGAGAATCCTCTTGGAATATACTACTTCATTGTACATAGATGCAAAACACCTTATTTTCATTTTTAAAAACTTAGTTCATTTGAATGGATTAAAAGCAATCAGCAGCAGCTGGTATTCTTGCAATGCTAGCTGGGTGCAAGATGCTAAAACCACATCTGATTGAGTCCCATCCTCAGACCCTCACATGCACTGTGGAAGTCTGGGTAGGACTTGTTTTCACTAATCAGGAGGCTTGGAATTCAAAAACAGGGCATCTTACAAAAACTTGCTTCTAAAGCATGGTTCCTAGAGCCACAGTTCCAAGTCTACCAAACTAAATGAGAGCCATAAAAGAAATGCAAAAGGAGACAGAGTAGTGTTAATAAAACAAGCCTTGGGAACTTGTGTGGGTAGCACAAACCTATAATCCCAGCACTTGGATGGTAGAGGACAGAGAATTGATTCATTGTCATCCTATGCTACAGAGCAAATTTGTAATCATGCTGAGCTACAAGAGTCCAGGTCAAGAGATGATGGAATGAAGGTCAGAGGGGAGGGAGGAGAAGGGAAAGGGAGAAGGGGACATAAGAGGAGAGGAGAGAAAAGGGGGTGAAAGAAGTGAGCCCTTGGATTCAGACAGCTTTGAACTCCAGTTCTGTACCTTATTAAATTACTTATTGGAATTGTATATCAGTTGATTTTCCATTGTGGTGACAAATCATAACCAAGGCAACTTTTAGAAGAACAAGTTTATTTGAGCTTGTGGTTTCATAGAGGTAACAGTCCATCATGACAGAGAATCAGGACAGCAGGCTGTAGTCATAGAGGCAGAAACAGCTGAGAGTTCATATCTCTGAACCCCAAGGAGGAAGCAGAGAGAGCAAATTCTAAAATGATGAAAAAGTCTTTAAGCTCTTACATCCTGATTCCAGTGACACACCTCCTCCAAGAAGGCACCTCCCCAAACAGAGCCACCAACTGGGTAGTGACTGAGACTACAGGAGACATCCAAACTACCACAACTTGAGTGTGAGGAACATGGATTTTTTTGTTGTTTCCATTTACTGACCCCATTTTATTAAGTGGTGAAAAGAAGGTTGAAAATCAACACATTTAAGACTATGGGCTTATTAAGGAGTGTTAATTTTTAGAGCTACTTGTTTAATCAATCTAACTTCAGGTTCCTCCCCTTTAAAATGGGTTTCATAAAATCCACCATAGAGAGTTGACCTACACACAGAGCACCAAGTACAGTGTTGACACAGAAAAGACATTCAGTAAAGAAAGAGCAGGGAGAGCAATGTTTGCTCTTCAGCCTCTATTTTTCTCCTAGAATTGTACTGACAGCTTATTATAAAGAATCCTTAAATTCTCTACCGGTCTAATGAATCTTTTTATTGAGAGTATGTAGATGTCATGAATCTTATCTTCTTTTCATTATATGTAAACAACAGAATTTTTTTTTTTATAAGCATAGAACGTTTTTAAAAATAGAATGTTCCTCAACAAATCTCTAGCCTCAAAATTGTTAATTTTCCTGATGGCAAAGAACAAAGACTGTTGTTTTGAAAGCAAGCCCCTGTGAACAAACAAACTTCAGAAATGAGCTCAGGTTGCCTAAATCCAAGTCCGAGGCTCTTTCCACAATTTAGAACAGTGTCAACTCCAGTCCAGGAATCTGAATAAATATTTTACCATGGTGATGGGGACACATGCATATATTCTAGAGGAAACATTTCCAAGTCATCTCTCATCTATCCTCTTGGCCGGAAATCGAGATGAGCTTTTGTCACTGCCGTGTCATCAGGCTGGCTTCACTCAGGACCCACTTATTGTCTGCTAATGTTGCTGTAATTAAATCCAAGTGGCCACTGTGAGTTATCGTCGTGAGCCCTCTCCAGCCATTAGCCACATTTCCAGGGCTGCAGTTCTTTCAAAAGAGGCCACTTGCTCTGCTCTCTCCCCTTGGCTGTCCCAGCAGGCTTCTTTCCATTTCTTGGGCAAGGAACTTTCAAGCCAGACTCATTTTCAGGCAATCTGCCAACCTTCCCATTTATCCCAGTGACCTTACAACAGAGGAACAGTGTCCTGATAGCATTGCTGATGAGCTGGGGGAAATCAGAGGAAGAAGAGCCCAGAAACAAGGTCTCTGAGAATAGTCAAGACCTGGCCTGCTTCTATTTGAAGAAAGGGAGCTGTCACCACATCACAACTGACTTCTGATACTCCTTGAGTTTACTTACAAATAATAATAAAATCTAGACTACCTTAACTTTTTTTTTAAGAGGCAAAGATAAACTTAGTTGATTCAGGCAATTATAATTGAAAAACCTACATTTCACTTTGAAATCATGCTGTCCTAGAACTCACCATGTAGCACAGGCTGGCTTCAAACCCATGATACTCTTCCTGCTTCAGGTTACCAAGTTCTAGGATTACGGCACAAGCCATCACACCCAGGAAGTTTAGGCATTCTGGTACCATCTTCATCTTCCTGCCAGACCTCGGTGGCATATGCCTTTAATTCCAATGGCCAGTTGGAACTCAGAGTTTGAGCCTAGCCTGATCTATAGATCAAGTTCCAGTACAGTGATACTACATAGAAAAACCCTATCTTAGAAAAAGAATCCACCTTCCTGGATATTTACAATAATCCTCCCAGTTGAAGAAAACTGTAGAATCCTTGAGCTGGATGGGAGTATCAGACTCATCTCTTCTAGAGTCCTCTTTGCCATAAAAATAGTGAATCTGAGGGATGGGCTGATGGCTCAATACTTAAGAGTTCTTGGTGCTCTTGCAGAAAACCCCACATGTAACATAGAGCTACACACAGTTCTCAGCACCCACGTGGTAGTTCCAACTGTCTGTAACTCTAGTTCCAAACGATCCAATGCCTTTTTGTGACCACTGTGAATTCTACACACACATGGTACATAGCCATATGCACATGTAAAACACTCATGTAAAACATTTCATTTGTTTTATGAAATAAAAACAAATAAATCTTTTAAAAAATAAGTACTCTGAGACCCCATGTGGGAAAGTGACTACACAAAAATATGAAATGAATGAATGGCAGAATGGATCTAGCCTCAGATCTCTGTACCTAAATATCAATCATGAATTATAATACCCTTTGTGTCCCAGATGATGAATAAAGGCCACTGTGGAAAAAAAGTCATGAGGCTCTTGGATGGAGTCTCCCATCACTACCTAATTTAATCAACATGGCTCCCTTTAGGTTAACATCACTTCACCTATGCAGGGATAAGAACATGGCCCTGGCCTGAATAACTATGATTCGCCCTCTTTCTGGCCACTTGGGGACAATAATAGGACCTAAGTGAGGCCAGCAAGAATCTCTTACTGTGAAGATTATTAAGAGCTTTGGGTAACAAGTCAACACAATACACTGATCTGAGTATCTAGACCCAACTGCACTCAAAGACATAGATTTCAGTTATACTAATCAGCAGAGCATGGTGGCACACACCTTTGATCCCAGCGTTTAGGAGGCAGAGGCAGGTGGATCTCTGAGTTTGAGGCCAATCGTTGTCATCATCATCATCATCATCATCATCATCGTCATCGTCGTCATCATCATCAATCCTATTAATCAATTGTTTAAGAGAGTCTGGGTTATATTATCATTTGTAAACAAATAAATCTTGCCTAAAATCCCATTTTTTTGTTGTTTTCAACCATGGATGAAATTTGAAGGCTCCCTTGGTACAATTTAGCTTTCTACACAATCACTGACAATATGATCACCCTCTCACCTAAATGGATGTGTTCCCTACTTTGTCCTTAGCACTGATCACATTAATAAATGATTACCAAGTGCTACTTTTTTAAATATAATTCCTGAATACACTGCAATCAAATTCTTTGAAATCCCCATTAGGAAAAAGTGTACATACAAATGAAAGATGGAGGCTTTTAGAGTCTGATTTACTTAACATAAAATACCTTGATTGTCAGAATGTAAGTGTCTGATCCACTGTCCAATTGCCCTGATCTGTATCTTCTTCCAAGTTGAGAGATGCTGCTAATGATGAGCATTCAGGTGGGAACTCATTACAACAGCCTGCTAAAAAGTCACAAAGCATTTCCTATTCATTATAAGGAGTTACTCTGAACACCATTATTGAAGCCACATAGAATGATGCTAGCAAACTATTGCACTGGTCACATCTGCTTGGCCAGTTTCAAAGGGCTACCATCTACAAGACAGAAAAGATGTGCAGAGATGTTAATAAATGCTTCTAGTCACTAAGTGTTTATTTGGTGCTGTGGTATAGAAGGTGAAATTGAAACCAAACACAGCAATAATTATAATAATTAGAATTGATGGCACTGGCACAAAATTATGTAGTAAAAAGACAAAGCACCCAGTTCCAGCATTTCATTGTTTAATGAACGTCTTCCTAAGGGTTATGATTTGTGGATACTGACAAAGCAGAAGCTGGGCTGTCAAAGCAACTCAAGCAAGGAAACCACCTTTCCACTGTATAAATAAGCTTGTTTATACATACTGTGACAAATCTAAAACTAGCAGGACCAAAAATTAATTATTTTTTAAATCAGAAAAACTGGGTATGTGGGATATTCTAGAAAAATGTATGTACATATATATACATACATGTATTTATCCATAAATGTCATTTCTACGCCTAGACTCATGGTGAAGTTATATACATGTTGCTGGGTAGTTTTATCTGAACGCTGTAGAGTCACTTTGGAAGAGGGAACCTCAACTGAGAAAATTCCCGGCCCAGATTTGCCCATGGGCAAGCTTTTGGTGCATTTTCTTGATTAATGATTGGTATGGGAGGACCCAGTTCACTACAGGTGGGACCACACCGAGGCTGATGATCCTGAGTTGTATAAGAAAAGAGGAGCAAGCAAGCCATGCATAGCATTCCAGTAACCAGCAGTCCTCCATGGTCTTTGCATCAGTTCCTGTTACCAGGTTCCTGCCCCAACCTCCCTCAAGGGTAGAGGTTTACCTAGAAGCATAAGTAAAAAAAAAAAATAAAAAACCCTTTCTTCCACAAGTCGCTTTTGTGTTTGGTGGTTCATCACAGGAGTAGAAACCCTAACTAAGATATACATATATATCATGTATACTATAAAGTGGAATATCATTTGCAAATAAAGTAGAAGAGTTTATTATCAAAACACAAACACACATGGGAGGAAAACCAGGGGGTGTGAGACAAGGTTTTAACTGCTCTGTGTATCATACGAAATGAAAGTTTCCTTCCTTGTTTGAATAAATATTTATTCAGCTCCTGTTGTGTGCTAAGACTGAGCTAACTATTCGAGTACACAGGCATCAATAAAGTAAGTATGATCTGTTTGTCCTTATGGTTTTATGGTCTAGCGAAGGCAATCATAATAAACACTAATAGAAAGTGCTTCAGTTGTCAATTGCTTCATAACTACTCTGAAACATCACAGCTTAAAGCAAAAGCATTTTGTTATATACCACAATTCTAAAGTTCAGAAATTCAGATGAAGTTCAGCTAGGTTGCTCTGTGCCACATGGTGTAGTTAGAGGCTACAATGCATTTGTGCATTTATTTGGCAGATACGGTTCAGTCTAAAGGATCCAAAGTGTTTTTCTAATATAGTATAATGCCTTAGTGGAGCTATCTGAATTATGGGGCTCATTGAGGGCAGTTGACTAGAATGCCTACACAGCCACTTTCTAGTACACACAGTGTTGTAGTCATCAGGCTTTTTGTTCAGTGGCTAAAGGCTCCAAAAGACTTCCAAGAGAAGGAAGGAGAAAGGAGCTACCATGCTATTAAGGGCTAAGCCCAGAAATTCTCACATCCTAATTTCTGCCATGTTCTATTGGTCTAATAGCCATAAAATCTGCCCAGAATCCAGGGAGGGGCACACAAACTCCACATCTTCCTCATGGGAACAGAATGTGCAGATATCGTGTACCACTAATGTAGAAATCACTGTTGATTTAAATGCCATGAAAGAGGAGGACAGAATGTCAAAAGAAGGGGCATATCTAATTGGAAGCACTTGGGTAGGTGGCTGTGTATCCCTGTAGGACAAATTGTTATGAATCGAAAATGCAGCCCACCTCCATCAGACCACAAACACATCCTGTCATCAGCATCATCTTTGCCAAGAAAAGAAACCCATCTTTATGAATACATCCTCCAAAAAAAAAAAAAAATCACAGCAAAAGTGTTTTGTATTTCCCTAGCTCCATAGAAAACAGGCACATGCTTCAGAGCTACTGAACTCCTTCTATTCTCTGAGGAGCAAAATAAATTATATCCCAGAGAATTTATTTAATGACATGGAACAGCAAATTCCACTCTAAGATCAAATACAATATCTATAATAGTACAACAAAATAATAAGCAATCAAGCAGAAAACCTTGTTACTAAATATGAATTATTTGGTAAGAACAATTTGTCATCATATCGTATGAAGCATTAGGTGCTTTTAAATTGCCATAATTTGCATTCACTTTCTGTTATGAAAGTAAATATTTTAACTAAAAATATCTATTAATCATAGAAATTATATAACTGGTATGTGTGAATATGGATCACTGTATAAATGTCTACTGTGTGCCTACTGTGATCGATCCATAATGCTCTGCTTTCATTCATACACTGAACATCTATTTTGTGCCCATTTTGCCACCCCAGTAGAAGAACTCAACAATAGAATTTCTTAAATGCTTGAGACAGCTCTTCCATTCAGTTTTGAATAGCCACGGTCACAATTGTGTTAGTCTCACATAGACTAGTAAAGCAACATTCTTCTAGCCTATTCCAGAAGCTGACACACAGACCCTTCATGGTCTTGTTCTCACCAACTTCTCCAGGGGCTGGAAACATGGCTCGGAATTTGTACTGCCCTTGCAGATGACCACATTTGGTTCCAGCATTCATGTCAGGTGACTCACAATTGCTTGTAATTCCAACTCCAGGGCATCTAATGCCCTCTTCTGGCCACCACAAGCACCTGCACTCCTGTGCACATAGCACCATGATCTCCAACACACACACACACACACACACACACACACTTTTAACGGAATACATATCTAATCAACTTTTCCAGCCTCCTTCCCACTGCCTTCAATAACACACATGTCCTGTGACTATAATTTTGCCCATACTGTTTCTCCCCTTCCCCTTCTTTTTATCTGGTTTGTCTCTCAAACCTCATCTCAAAGCTCACGCCTCTGTCCTCTGTCCTTTTCTGTCCTCGGCTGCCGTAGGCTTCGAGTTCTCAGGTCAGTCACAGCCAGAACCACGAACATTCAACTGCACATTTATTATCTGTCCCCAGACGCCAGCCTAGCCTGATATCTCAGGAGCCAGAGCTGTGCCATCTCCCATCTTGTCATCCCAGCAGATGCTAGCCCAGCACTGGCACCCCATAGACAGTGGTCAGTATCTCCTCCTTCTGGTCCTCACATACCTTCTAGAAGGTTTGTTTACTGGCTGAAGAAATGTTTAGAGTTGGTTTGCTAGCTGAAGAAATGTTTAGCGTTCTTGAGACATCCAAAGACCATGATGTCAGAGAGAATGTAATGAAGAATTGTTTTTGTTTTTGTTTTTTTAATTTTAGAGCTCAATGTTTTTGTTTTCCCTGTTAAGCAGAAGATTCTTCACACTCGTTTATTGACCTTTATCTTGACATCTGCTATATTTGCCTAATTTTACTTTTTTTTTAAGCTACAAAACTAGGTTGTTGGGAATTTGCCAGATACAATGCTAGCACTCTCCACCCACCACACTGGCTTCTCAAACCTGTGCTGCTGTGGCTTTTTCTCCTATAGCCCCAGCACTGGAATCCCAAGGTAAGGCAGAGAGGTTACAAAGTAACCACTCTTAACAATGGTTCTTCAAGTAAGCTACTTAATCTTTCTAAAAGCCTCTATGTCCCCCTATTTGGGAAATGGACACAGTACAAAAAAAAAGAAAAGAAAAGAAGGGAAGAAAAGGACCTCGTAGCATTCAGTGTCTTAGAGTATCCAGCACAGCAAAGATCCCATATGTTATTCCTCCCCCCCCCTCCCCCCCACCCCCCCCCCCATACCCATCCCCCAGTCAGACTGTGCAGTGGGAAAGAGGATCCAACAGGTAAGAAAGCAGGACAGGTGGCCATCTAGGGCCCTTCACATAGTGCAGATGCAGGTGCCACTGTGCAGCTACCCATGGCCTTTTTCAGACTAGGGTTTGTTATGAAAAGCAGTTCTGAGGTGAGATGGGTGATACATAAGTTACGCTGTGTCACATTAGGCACTCCTCTCTCCGGGATGCTTGTTCTGCCTGGCCAAGGTGTTCCTAATGGTAGACAGTTCTCCCCAACCATCAGAGTGGTTGGTAGCAACAAGAAAATCTAACTGCCCTCCTGGCAGTGCTGTTTAAGGCTTACTTTCCACCCAAACAGTGGCACACAGCAAATCTTGAACACCGCATAAGAATCTCCAACAGAAGGGAAATGTTGGGCACTCCTATACAAACTGAGGCTACATTTCCATATGGAGAATAGTTGAAACCAAGCTACTTGCTAGGAAGGTTGCTGGGGTGGGGACAGCTGTAAAGAATGTGGAAAGCACCACATGTCAGAACTGGGATGGAGTTGAGAGATTGGTGGCAACAGAGAACCAGGTGTCCAGCCCTGATGCCACAGCAAGTGTGAGCTGTTCTACTCATGAGCAGGGCTGTTGTTCTCCCGTGGCTTCCAGACCACATAGGAGGAGGAAGGGGAACCAGTAAAGACCATGTAAATCAATGCATCAAATAACGACAGGCTGAGCAACACAGTGCTCAGAGCAGGTGCTAAGATGGAAGGTGATGGACTGAAAGCCTGCATCAAAGAGTAACAGCGTGGCCAAAGGAGCATCACTGAGGAACTGTGAACTGCGTGCAGTGATGCAGCCGTGTGAAGAGCCAGGGGAGGAGTACACTAAGCTGTGAAGGAGTGAGCAAGAAGCAGAAGAGGTTGCTCTTTTCTAGAAAACTTCAAATGTCAGTTGGAAGAGGTAGTGCTTACAGAGCAAGGCAGAGAGTGGAGGAGAGAAGAAAACAGGACTGAGACGGGTCATACCGAGCATTACGGACTAAGGTTAAAAACGGCAGTCTTACTCTAGACACAATCGAAAAGGAGCAGAGAGCCAGGGAGATTGCCCAATTTGTAAAGTGCTTACCTAGCAAGCATAAACACCAGTAATGATCCCCAGAACTCATGTTAAAAGCCAAACATAGCCCATGCTGGTAATCCCAGTAGTGGGGAGGTAGAAACAAGCAGCTCCCTGGAGCCCACTGGCTACTAGCTTACCTATTTTGTGAGCTCTAAAGCCAAGAGTGTTGGAAATTGGTTCTAATGGTTTGTCTTATTTCGGCTCCCAAAAGTCATGTTTCCAGACCTGAGGGTCCCTGCCCCCTGGTGGCTTCAAGTGATAATTAAAAAAAAAAAAAAAATTGCCATTGGCTGGGCAGGGAGACAGGCAGGACTTTTATATTGCACAGGTAAGGAAGGGACCAAGAGAGAGAGGAAGAAGAAGGAGAATCGCCATGACTCGGAGACAGAAGGATCAGATTTGAGAGCTACAGAAGAGAAACCATCCAGCAATGTACGTGGAAAAGAAATGCGACCCTATGTGGGGGCAGCCCAGAAGGTAACAGGGCAGCAAAGATAAAATATATAGATTTAGAAGATGTTAATCCAGGAATTCCTGAGGGAAGTGTGTGCTAGCTGCGAGAGGTTTAAAAGTGTTCAGCCATTGAGCTAGTGAAGGCATAGCCAAATTAGTTCACTGGATGTGTCTTTTATTCACTAATCCAGAGAATACGTGGGTAGGTGCCAGGAGCCAAAGCGGTTTAACTAATTCACTGCTACACAAGAGACCCTTGGTGGCCAGCACCTGAGGAATATTACCCAAAGTTGTTCTTTGGTCTCCATACACATGCACATAAATGAGCACAGGCACCCATGTACATACATAGTTCTGTATAGATAAACATGAACAGACACACACAGACATACACACAATCAGCAAAGAGTTCCAGACAAAGGAAAAGGACACATCTTTTTTTATTTATATTATTTTACTTATTTACATTCCAGTTTTTAATAGCTGAATAGTATTCCATTGTGTAAACATACCACATTTTCTGTATCCATTCCTCTGTTGAGGGAAATCTGGGCTGTTTCCAGCCTCTGGCTATTACAGGTAAGGCTTCTATGAACATAGTGGAGCACATGTCCTTGTGGTATGTGGGGCATCTTTGGGTACATGCCCAAGAGTGGTATATCTGGGTCTTCAGGTAGAACTATTTCTGATCTTCTGAAGAACCACCAGATTGATTCCCAGAGTGGTTGTATCAGCTTGCAATCCCACCAGCAGTGAAGGAGTGTTCCTCTTTTTCCCCATCCTCACCAGCATATGCTGTTACCTGAGTTTTTTATCTTAGCCATTTGGATAGGTGTGAGGTGGAATCTCATGGTAGTTTTGATTTGCATTTCTCTGGTGAGTAAGGACTTTGAACATTTCCTTAAGTGCTTCTCAGCCATTCAAGATACTTCTGTTGTAAATTCTCTGTTTAGCTCTGTACTCCATTTTTTAAATGAGTTATTTGGGTTTTTGGAGGTTGACTTCTTGAGTTCTTTATATATTTTAGATATTAGTCCTCTGTCAGATGTAGGGTTAGTGAAGTTTTTTTTTTTTTCCCAATCTGTGGTTGCCAATTTGTCCTATTGACAGTGACTTTTGCCTTACAGAAGCTTTTCAGTTTCATGAAGTCCCATTTATCAATTGTTGATCTTAGAGCCTGAGCCATTGGTGTTCTGTTCAGAAAAATTTCCCCTGTGCCAAAGAGTTCCAGGCTCTTTTCCACTTTCTCTTCTATTAAATTGTTTCCAGTTTTTTGCTGAGGTCCATAGGTGTATAGGTTTACTTCTAGTTCTTTGATTCTATTCTGTTGATCAACCTGTCTGTCTCTGTACCAATACCATGCAGTTTTTATCATTATTGCTTTGTAGTACAGCTTGAAGTCAGGGATGGAGACTCCCCCAAAAGTTCTTTTATTGTTGAGAATTATTTTGGCTATCCTGGCTTTTTTGTTTTTTCCATATGAACTTGAGAATTGCTCTTCTCTTGTCTGTGAGGAATTGAGTTGGGATTTTGATAGAGATTGAATGGCATCTGTACATTGCTTTTGGTAAGATGTCCATTTTCACTATGTTAATCCTACCTATCCATGAACATATGAGATCTTTCCATTTTCTGAGGTCTTCTTCGATTTCTTTCCTCAGAAAACTTGAAGTTCTTGTCATACAGATCTGTCACTTGTTTGGTAAGAATAACATCAAAATATGTTATATTATTTTTGGCTATTGTGAAGGGTGTTGTTTCCCTAATTTCTTTTGTTTATCATTTATATAAAGGAAAGCTACTAATTTGTTTGAGTCAATTTTATTTTATTCTGCCACTTTGTTGATGTTGTTTATCAGCTGTAGGAGTTTTCTGGTGTAATTTTGGGGTCACTTATGTATACTATCATATCATCTGTAAATAGTGATTTCTTGACTTCTTCCTTTCCAGTTTGTATCCTCTTGATGTCCTTTTGTTGTCTAATTGCTCTAGCTGGAACTTTGAGTACTGTATTGAATAGACGGGGAGAGTGGGCAACCTTGTCTTGTCCGGGATTTTGATGTGTTTGCTTCTAGTTTCTCTCCATTTAATTTGATGTTGGCTATTGGTTTGCTATATATTGCTTTTAGTATGTGCCTTAAATTTCAGATTTCTCCAGGACTTTTAACATGAAGGGATGTTGTATTTTGTAGAAGGCTTTTTTAGCATCTAATGAGATGATCATGTGGTTTTTTTTCCCTTGAGTTTGTTTATATAGTGTATTACTTTGATGGATTTCCCTATATTGAAACATCCCTGCCTCCCTGGGATGAAACCTACTTGACCTTGATGAATGATGGGTTTGATGTGTTCTTGGATTCAGTTGAGAAAATTTTATTGGGTATTTTTGCATCGATATTCATAAGGGAAATAAGTTCTCTTTCTGTGTCCAGTCTTTGTGTGGTTTTTGTTATCAGAATAACTGTGGCTTCATAGAATGAATTAGGCAGTGTTCCTTCTGTTTCCGTTTTGTGGAATAGTTTGAGGAGTATCAGTATTAGCTCTTATTTGAAGATCTAGTAGAATTCTGCACTAAACCCATCTGGCCCTGGACTTTTTTTGGTTGGGAGGTTTTTTTATGACAATTTCTATTTCCTTAGGGATCATGGGACTGTTCAGAAAGTTTACCTGATCTTGATTTAACTTTGATACATGGTATTTGTCAAGAAAATCATCCATTTCATCTAGATTTTCCAGTTTTGTAGAGTATAGGCTTTTGTAGTAGGTTCTGATGATTTTTTAATTTCCTCGGTTTCTATTATTATCTCTCACTTTTCATTTCTAATCTTGTTAATGTGGATACTGTCTCTGTCCTTTAGTTAGTTTGGCTAAGGGTTTATCTATCTTGTTGATTTTCTCAAAGAACCAGCTCTTGGTTTTCTTGATTCTTTATATCGTTCTCTTTGTTTCTAACTGGTTGATTTCAGCCCTGATTTTGACTATTTCCTGCTGTCTACTCCTCTTGGGTGTGTTTGCTTCTTTCTCTTCTAGAGCTATCAGGTGTGCTGTTAAGTTGCTGTTATGAGAAATCTCCAATTTCTTTATGAAGGCACTTAGTGCTATGAATTTTCCTCTTTCATTGTGTCCAATAAGTTTGGGTATGATGTGTCCTCATTTTCATTGAATTCTATGAAGTCTTTGATTTCTTTCTTTATTTCTTCCCTAACCAAGTTATCATTGAGCAGAGAGTTGTTCAGTTTCCATGGGTATGTGGGCTTTCTGTTGTTTTTATTGTTATTGAAGTCTAGCCTTACTCCAATCTATTTTGTGTTCTGTAGGCTTTTTGTATGTTTATAGCCATCTCTTTCTTTAGGTTTGGGAAGTTTTCTTCTATGATTTTACTGAAGATGTTTTCTGGCCCTTTGAGCTGGGATTCTTTACTCTCTTCTATTCCTACTATTCTTAGGTTTGATCTTTTTATTGTGTCCTGAATTTCCTCGATATTTTGGGTTAGGAGCTTTTTATACTTTATATTTTCTTTGACCAAAGTGTCAGTATTTTCTATGGTATCTTCTATGCTTGAGATTCTCTTTTCTATCTCCTGTATTCTGTTGGTGATGCTTGCATCTGTAGCTCCTGATCTCTTTTCTAAGTCATCATCTCCAGGGTTGCCTCCCTTAGTATTTTCTTTATTGTTTCTATTTCCATTTTTAGTTCTTGGACCATTTCATTCAATTCCTTTGCCTGCTTGATTGTATTTTCCTGTATTTCTTTAAGGGATTTGGTTCTTCTTTAAGGGCTTCTACCTATTTGCCTGTGTTTTCCTATATTTCTTCAAGGGGATTCTTTATATCCTCCATAAAGGCCTCTATCATCTTCATGAGGTAGGATTTTAGGTCATTATCTTGCTTTATAGTCATGTTAGGGTCAACAGAAGACAGTGGTCATCTTTTTAAAACTTTGTTAATCAATTAGATTTCACTGAATGGTAGGATCAGATGTTTAGAAGAAACATCTTAAAGAGTTGCTGGCTATGAAATTCCAAGCAGTTCTGGACTGGTAATGTGACTCAAGGTTTTCTTGACATGCACAAAGTCTTGGGTTGATCCCCAGGACCATATAGACTAGGTATGATGAAATATCAGCAATCAGGTGGTGGAAGCAGGAGGATAAGTAACTCAAAGCCAACTTCAACTACAGGTAGAACTCAAGGTCAGCAAGAGTTATACATGACCCTATCTCAAAAGAAGAAAGAATGAATACGGTAAAATAGATTCTAAAAACTGAAAGCAAGGCTAAGTGGTGACAGATGGGTCTGTCTCCTCTAGGTAAACTGGCACCTACAGAAGCTGGTGGACCCCCTGGGTTTTGTTTTTCTGATGTTGGAAAGTGAGATGGCAATGTCTACAGTAATCAAATGAAGTTATTGTGTACAATTACCAGCCAGAATCAGTCTTCAGCGAGTAGTCCTCCTGAAGTAGCAAATTTCATTGAGCCCAGATACAGCATTCTTTTCAACCTAATCCATTATAAAATACAAGGCTTTCAACTGTCTGAATAACAATTTTTTAAAATATATTTCAATAAGTTGCATTATTATTTCACGTGAGAAAAATACATAAAGCCTTTCAGAAGAGCCATTTTTCTATTTCCTTCTATCTTCATCCCCCTTTCTTCTGTCTTTTCCTTCCTTCATTTCTTCCCTGTTTTCTCCTTTTATTCTTCCTTTTATTTTGTTAGGAAAAGGTCTCATATAGCCCAAGCTGTCCTCAAACTTATAACAGGGCAAAAGGTAGCCTTGAACTCTTGATACCCTACCTTTAAATGTTGGAGGAAGCCACCTCTTCTGGCAGCCATGGCTGCTGCTGCTGCTGCTGCTGCTGCTGCTCTTCTTCTTTCTCCTCCTCATCCTCTTCTTTCTCTTCCTCTTCTTCTTCCTCCTCCTCTACTTCCTCCTCTATTTCTTCCTCCTATTTTTCTTCTTCTTTACATGGTCTCCATCTTGTATAATTGATCTCAATGGATTTTATTATTATGATTTTTATCTACCAAAAGTCTTAAAACACTTCAAGGTATTATCTCATTACCTCATAGTATCCCTACTTGACAACATGAGCTGATGGGCAAGAGTGGACCTATAAGTACCCACCATGGACAAGTTTCCATTCTGGGTCTCCCAAACCTATTTGCAAAGCTAGTCCCTCAGGGGAAAAAATACTGCCCTGTTTGTGAAATCCCAGACACAGGAACAGTGAAACCCAGGGGTCAGTGTTAACAATTCACATCTACCAAGCTCTTGGGAAATGAAACATCTTCCCATATCAAACTCTGAAAGGGCAGAGGCGCATAGGCAGCAACTGAGGCATTGTCATTCTGATGCAGGGGACTGTCCACATTCTCATTCTGTAACAGAAGGCTTTCACGCTGGGACAATGAAAACAATAAATAAGGTAGACCCCTCTTTCTTAAGTTTAGACCATGTACAAGCTTCTGTATAAAAACCTTCATTGGGTATATCTTCTGGCTTGTTTACTAGAAGACTCAAATCTTATATCATCTTTGTAATGTCTGGTCTAGCACACTTACTATAGAATCACCCTTAAAACCTTAGGGAGAAAAAAAATGATTTTTTTTTCTCAAGACTAGCAATGTGGGAGCTTGCTTCACCTCTGCTTGAATATTAATTTCTTATGCAGTTTCCCTAAATAAAATCAAGGACTATATATACAACTTCCAGGGAAATAGGAAATGCAATGAGTTGACACGCACCAACTTGCATGTACATATTTGCTTTATTTCTGAGCATGCATGTGAAAAAGATGGACAATATTCAATTGCTGATAACCAACAAGCTTGCTATTCTAAGAGAAGGTGGCAGTATAATACGTTTCTCAGGCTAAATATCTCTTCTCACAGTGACTGTCATTTAAATTCCTGCCTAGCAAAGGGATTTTTATGGAAAGTTAATGTCTCCTATAACATTTATCCTGGGTGGTGGAGCTTTTAGCATAATTTTCTGGGCTTTATTTCTGCAGTGTTATGGAACTGTGTCTTCTCTCTAATAGTTTGCCAGTAAAGAGCCAGTACATACAAAGGTGGTCTTTACTCCTGAGTTCAAGCCCTGGTTTAATGAAATGCCCATTCTCTAGGGAAAAGAGGCTGGGGGTTAAGCCATGAAAGAAAGAGGGCAGGCCCAAGACAAGCTTTGGTACCCTTGTCTGGGACTAGGCTGAGGAAGGTCCCCCAGAGCACAGGGCTCTGCCTAGTGGAGGCCCCCTAAGAAATAAAGGCAGTGGCCTGAGCCAAAGGTGATGTCAACTGCTTTTTTGAAAAATCTTCAGCTAAGGGAGCCTTTTCAAATTCTTCCCCATTTGCATTTGAGCTAATTTGCCTCTCTAGAATTTTCCTAATTCTCTTTCATCACCGTGACATTTGCTAGAGACCATCGCATCTGAATACAACATTTTCTTTCCCAGTTAGCTACCTAGCCACATTCCAGCCAGTTGTTGGCAAACATGTTGATGGCTGTGACAGACTGTATTCCCCAAAATGGCTCCAGGCAGTATTTGTAGTCCCACACACCCTTCTTGAGCCTTGCTGCTTCCCATGAAGAGACTGAATCCAGGACTGAGAAGGTGGCTCTGTTGCTAAAGTCTTTGTCACACACAGGCATGAGGGCCTGAGTTTGGATCCTTTGCAACCATGTGAAAAGCCAGGTCTTATAGCACACTCTGGTAATCCAGAGCTGGGGAGGTAAGGATGCTTAGATCCCTAGATCTCCCAGGCCATCCAGTCTAGCTGAATTGGCGAGCTCCAGGTCTAGAAAAAGACCTGGGCTCAGAAAATAAGGCTGGAGAGATTTCTCAGCAGTTAAGACTGTCTCTTGCTTTTCCAGGGGACCTGGGTTTGATTCTAAGAACCATGTCAGATGAGTCACAGCCATCTGTAATTCCAGCTCCAGGAGATACACTCACACATACACACACACACACACACACACACACACACACTAAAATATTTCCTTAAATCTTTTTTAAAAAATAAAAATAAATTGGAGAGTGACTGACATAACTTCTGGGCACCATATACATGTGTGTGTACCTGTACACACAGGATACACACACATACACACACACCACATACACACACACACCACATACATACACACCACATATACAAAGGCCAAGTCTATTTCACCTTCCTTTTGTGCTGGTACCTCATTGAATATGATTTATACAGTGCATGGTGCATTGTTTGGGGGTCAAAAGAAACATAAGCAACTGACTCTTGTCTACTTTTTGCCTACAGAAGCCAGCCATCAGTCTGAAAGAGCTGACATTATTCCATACGGACAGACTATACCCAGAAGCCCATAGAGAGATCTGGGGTATTCAAACTGCAATCAACCCCAAACACCAGAGGTGGTACCATATGAAACATAAAATCACTCTGCTTCTCTAGCCAGGTCTTCCGGTTGAGGACCTAGATGTCACAGAACAGCAATGAGAAGTCTCTGTCTTTGCTGAGCATCACAAGGCATTGCTGGTGCCATTTTTAGAGTAGTCTACATTACTACAGCAACAGCACAGTGGTGTGCATTAGCACCTGCCTGCTGAAATATCTCTTGCTCACTAGTCCTGAGGTGCATTCCAACCTGGTCCCTAGAGTCAGTCCCCAGCTGCCTGGTAGTTCAGCAGAATCAGTAGCATGGTGGAAAGGAAGGGTGACAAGTCTTCTGACCTAGGTGCTTTCCTTGGACCTTGGCTAAGTTATGTAACCCTTCTGAGCTTAACTGTTTAATCTACAAAACAAAGAAATAAGGCACAAGAGGTTCTTATACACAGTAGACTTTTGACGACCCTATCTGTCACTGTTGGAAATTATTTCCATGGAATGGGTCTTCCAGGAAGTCTCACCCAGCCCAGAACTTCTCCCTCCCTGCACTCAGAGTCATTCCTTTACACTCTACCTAGCATCACATCCAAGAACACCATTATTACTTCTGTAACGGGACACTTTAGCTGGGCCGTTTGCCTAAGGCTCAGACACTGTGGCCCATTGTTAGAAGTGATCCACTCCCCATCTAGCCTGTTTTCTTGGGTTACAGGTTCCCACACATCTTCCTCAAATTCACACAGGAGCCATAGAGCCTTATTGAAGAAAAATATCTAAAACTCTGAGCCTCCCATCTCCCATCTCCTACATACATACTGATGCTCAAAGATTTAAAATGTTGTTCTTTTTCTTTCACAGACCAGGCCCATTGCAATTGTAAACTCTAAGAAGACTGGAACAAAACTGGGCTAAATGAGCAGACTTGAATATAATGGTCCTGACCCTTACACACACATCCGTGCTGGAGCCTTGAAGATGGCTTTCAGGAAAAAAGTATTACATCAAATGTTGAGGCCTATATCCCCCAGGGTGCTAAACCAGGAAGAGTCTGGAGATCTAAGGTTATTTTTACCTATAAAGTATTTGTGGCTACCAAGCACACAAAATATGGCAACTTCACCTTGAGAAGTACTAGAGCTATAAAATATACAGCAGGTTTCAAAGACTTGTGTGATCAATGAGCTCACCAGATTAGGAACCCTAGGCCCAGAGAGCTTATCAGACATTTTCTGGAAAATTGCCAGGGCTTGAGACCAGCTATCTTTAACAACTCTCTCTTCCATCCATTGGCATATGGTGTTAGAGACAACCAGGCTGCAGATGGGCTGTGTAAAACTCCTTAACTGAAGAACTTCTCACCTCAAGAAAATATTCTCATATCTATTCTCCTTCTGCAGAAAGAAGCAGAAGAGGAACATCAAAGAAAAGAAGTAGAAAATGGGGCTGGAGAGATGGCTCAGCAGTTAAGAACACTGGAAGCTCTTCTAGAGGACCTGGGTTCAATTCCCTGAACCCACAGGGCAGCTCACAACTGTTTGTAGCTCCTATTCCATGGGATCTAACACCCTCACACAAATATACATGCAGTCAAGTCACCGATATACAAGCAATTAAAGAAGACATTCAATTTTGATATCTGGCCTCCACGTACGTGTAAACACATGTACACATGCACCCTCATGCACATATACACACATATACCACATCTAAAGAATTCTAACCAACAAAACAAATGTATGATATAAGGTAATTGTGATTAAATCTATACTTAATCTTTATGTATATGTATTCATACACACACACATATATAAAGATTATATGATACAAATATAGATGATACCATAGATAGAAAACTTTTCCACTTTCTCTCTCATCAGTTGATTCTTCCATAATCACGACACCTACATTGAAGAATAACATAAAAATATCTTCTTTGTGTTCAGAGACAAAGCAAACTCCTCAGCAGCTTTCATGACCTTTAGATATAGGGTCTTCTCAAGTTAAAATTGTCTCTTAGTTTTCCAAGAGTTACATAGCAGAAGTAGTTTTGTCTTCCACAGTTTGGTCTTTATAGTAAAAGCAACAGAGATCACTTATACACTGGGCATGAGATAATCAGATTTTCATTTTAGAAAGGTCCCAATGGGGTACTCTCATATACTCTGGTGGGACTGTAAATTAATACAGTCCTTTTGGAAAGCAATTTGGCAAAATGTACTAAGAGTACTAAAATGTTTGACACAGTAATATCACTTCTGTGGCTCCAAGAAGATAATCCTAAAACCAGAAGAAGAAAAAGGCTTTGTGTAGAAAGTATTCATTGTGTCCTTATTCACAATAATAGAAGAATGACAAACTCCTCACTACCCAACAAAAGAGAAATGGTTATGCTTCAGTACATCTCCTGAATGACATATAACAAGCCCTCTAAACTATATTCCTGAGAAATCACCAGTAATATGTAAAAATGGTGATTTATTGATGTAAACGATTAGCACACATTCGTGGTAGGTTATAAACCAGGCCACAAATCCATCTTCTGACCGTAGCCATACCTTTACAACATGATGCATGATATCCTTTCAGAGGTAGAATTCATTTCTCTACCTCTTGAATGGAGGCTGGCCCTAGGACTTACATTAGTCAATGAAATATTAGTCAATGAGATTCAAGAAGGGACTTGAAAAGGCTTTGTCCTCCCATCCTGCTGAAAGCTTTCCATCATCTAGTTGGGGAGCCCTAAGATAGACTGCTGAATGATGAGAGAGGTAAGACCCAGTCTAGCCTGCTAACCAAGATGTCCCCCGAGGAAAACCACCTCCCCAAGAGGCAGCAACCCCCAGATATAGCAGATCAGCCAAGATTAACAAAGGAGCCACTAAGCTGAGGCCTGTTCAAATCACCACTCTAGAGAATAATGAATCAAATGCATAGTTATGGTTTGGGGTTACTTAGTTTAGGAGCTATCTCTTACACCTCAAAAACTGACTGCTATAATTCTGGTAAATTTTTAATCTATGTATTTTTATGTGGTGGGAGTGAGAAAAATCATAATATTGTCTCTGTTTTTGTGTATATCAAACTTTGTGTAACAAAATTAAATACACATATGATTTGGTCTAAAGAAAAAATAGATATTAAGCAAAATATTTGAATATAAAAATAGATATAAATACAGCTTGATGGCAGTTATAAATATGATATTTTCCACAAAAACTGCTATAAACCTGTATGCTAGTTGTCTGTAGATGCTGACACCATGCTTCCTTTCAGCTTGTATGCATTTCCCAGAGTACCTATAATATGCCCTGTTTACTTTACTCTGAAGATAAATATTTACAACTTATAATATTCCCAGCCCCACTCAAACTTCCTTCTCTAGAATATGTACAGGACTCATTTGGAGATGCAGTAAGAAATTAAAGCCAAAGAAAGAAATTCAAAAGAAAGTACAGTGCCTGGGGAGAAAGTATGAGCGTCCAGAATCAAGGTAATGGCGGCGGAGAACAAAAAGAGAGGGCAGAAAGGGCAGAGACTGAGAGAGAACCCACAATCCTCCATGCTAGATGTTGTTATATAATGGGAAGAGAAAACATGAGGCTACACAAGGACTTCAGGAAGACCAAAAAATTCAACCTAAAATTGCACTTGACTTAGCAGTTCAGTCTGATCCTCCACTTATAGGAAGAGAAGACTGAAATGATCTGACCCCAGCCTGGAGATTATGTACCGAATGCCCCAAACTGATGGTGGACCAGGTGATACCAGTCCTTCCAGGCCACAACTCAGAAACTTGTTCCTACTAAGTTCAACCCTGAAAGAAGCAAAATCCTGTCAACCTTCGTACTAGGATGCCTGAGTCATGAGTACAATTGAGATACTGACCTCCAGAAACAAAGGAAAATCAATTCACCTTATCCTGATATCTATTGTTATAACAAAATGCTTGAATACTAGGTGATTTACAAGGATAGAAGTCCATTTGGATCACAGTTCTGAAAGTTGAGAAGTGCAGAAACATGGCCCTGGCATCCACCCAACACTGGGAGAAGGCCTTCTGGTGCACCACAGCTTGTCAGAGAAGATCACAGCATGTCCAAGGACATCACTGAAGGCCACTCCCACAATCACCCATAATCCCCTGCGGCCTTGTGATCCAAACACAACCCAAATATCCCACATCTCAGTACCGCTCCACTGGGAACCAGGATTCCAACATGTCGAAGTCAGGGTACACACTCATGGTACAGTTTTTCTACATTTGAAGCTAGAGGAGAGTCCATGCCAACCTGCCCTCCTTCTTAGGTCTTCTTTCCCTTTCTTCCTCTTTACTCTGGCATTTTGTAAGTTCCCAGAAACTTGTGCTTCTTCCTCCACAAGAGATAAGCTGATGTTCTCCCCACTGGGATTCTAGTCTACTCTCTGTCCAACTAGTGAATGGGTACTTCAGGTCTCAGCTTCTATCAATTGCTGTGAGAAAACACCTTGTCCGTGTAGGAGGCAGAGAGCTAATGGGAATGGCATAGGCTATTGAAACCTCAAATCTCTCTCCCCCCAATTCCCCCAACCCCCGGGGCATGCCTCCTATTACAAGGCCACACCTTTTAATCCTTCTGAAGCAATAACACCCTCTGGGGACAGAACATTCAAATAAATGACTCATTCTCTTTCAAAGCACCACAGCTTCTATTACTACTACTACCAGACCAAGAAGTCCTCTTCGCACAGGTTTTCAAGGCACTTGGCATACTGAAATATTTTCCTTTTTGTATGATTATCTGGTGCACATGCACATAGCCTGCATTACTCGAATGTTTATAATGTACCAGGCACTGTAGAAAAAGAACCCTTTCATGCAAATATCATTCATTTTCTTGCACCATCCCTTAAAGAAATGAGGCTTAATGGGAAACAAATGAACATCAGTTCTATCACCAATAAGAGGTAATGCTATGAAATAGCAAGAGGCAGTCTGGAGCTGGCCCGGGTCTCCTTGACTCTGATTTTGTTATGTGTGGCTCAACGCCCCAGATAAACATCTGTGCTTAATAGAGACTCCAGTAGGGTTGACCAAAATGACTATTTGTGGCCTTGAGATTCCGAGATACATGATGCTTCAGTATGGATCAGAAATGTCTCCAAAGGCTTATATGTAAAGAAAGTTGGTTCTCAGCTCCCAGTACTATGCAGAGGTGGTAGAATAGTTAAGCAATGAGGCCTAATAGGAAGTGTTAGGCCATTAAAGGTTAGTCTCTCAATGGTATTTTAAGTTGTCCATTT
The DNA here is from genome assembly GCA_019843965.1 of Rhynchomys soricoides. NCBI lineage: Eukaryota > Metazoa > Chordata > Mammalia > Rodentia > Muridae > Rhynchomys > Rhynchomys soricoides. The sequence continues at coordinate 1,134,232 of JADRCH010000824.1, forward strand.
TTTCCTCTTGACTCCCAACCATGAGATAAGCTATCTTGATCCACTACATCCTCCCTATGCACACCTTCACCACAAGCCCCAAAGCAATCAAGCCAACCCGTCTTGTACTGAACTTCTCAAGCTTTGATTCACAGTAAACTCTTCTTCTTTTTAAGTTTACTTATCACAGTCATTTGTTACAGAAACCGAGAGTTGACTAGCACATACAGCATCTAGATTTGGAGGCCATTTTGCATACACGTTCACCAAACCCAAGAGAGAAAGACTGGTAGACCCAGAGAGGGACTGGGCTTTTCTCAAGGTCACTCAGAATCATCTCTCGGGCTGGATCTCCAACACGGTGTAGTGTTCTTTCTAATTTGTTTCAAAAACCTCAAGTTAGCACCACACTATAAATAAATAAATAAATAAATAAATAAATAAATAAATAATGGGCTGGAGAGATGGCTCAGCAGTTAAGAGCACTGACTGTTCTTCCAGAGCTCCTGAGTTCAATTCCCAGCAACCACTTGGTGACTCACAACCATCTGTAATGTGATTTGATAACTTCTTCAGATGACAGTGACAGTGTACTCACATACATTAAATAAATAAATATTAAAATAAATAAATAAAAAATAAATAACAAAATACCATCATAGAAAAAATACCATCTGAGAAAGGTGGATAGACAAGATGGTTAATACTAATAATTTAGCAAGATTTAGAATCACCTAGGAGACAAGCCTCTGGAGATGCCTCTGAGAGATTAATAAATTAGGTTAGATGAAGTGGGAAGACCCATCTTAACAGTAGGTGGCACCATTCAGTGGTATGAGGTTCTGGACTAGAGATAAAGGAGAAACTGAACTGAGCACCCAGTATCCATAGTTCTCAGCTTCCTGGCTGTAGACACAATGCAACCAACAGCCTCAAGTACCTGTTGCCAGGACTTTATGACCTTAGAACCCTGTTAAAAAATAAGACCTTCCTCCTTTAAGTTACTTTTGTCAGGGTATTTTAGCACAGCAGCTAAAACTAACTAATGCTGTGGATGAGAAAAACTACCTGTATCTTTAATGCTTTGTATTCAGAGAGAGAGAGAGAGAGAGAGAGAGATTGTTACTAATGTAATAAGATGTTTTGAAAAGAGCATTTTGGAATTAAAATAAATCTCTCATTAAACTGACATAAGTAAACCTGATTTTAAAAAAAGAAAAAAAATTCTGGGAGAACCAAAGAGCTACATGAAAAGTACCTCGAATTTTTGAAGGGCTATCCTATAAGATGGACAAAGGGAGTCCCAGGTGTTATAATATAGATGTTGCTCCCCCCCCCCGGGGGGGAGGAGCTTTAAGTAGCTACTTGGGCCCACAAGGGGACTCTCAGCAGGATGCAAAGCTGGCATCTCTCCTTTTGTTCTGTGTCTGTCTCCTTGGCTTTGGGTCAGACTCCTGCTTGACTCTAGATAGGTATGGCAGTCACTGACAAATGTGGTCTGCATGACCTAGTCTCCTTTCAAAGTTGAAGGGACAGAGGTAAGCCATTGTTATTACTGCCACCTTGGATTCTAGAAACAGCAAGGCTAACCAGGTAGGACACACATTCCCACCTCCAGATATAGGCAGTTGTCTGCGGTGATGAGGTTGCATCCTAGAACAAAAGTAGTCATCTCGTATGTACTAGATGGAGCCCCTCAACAACTTCCTCAAAACATCTCACAGAACTAGGGCTGAGACAAGGACCCACCAGACCACACCATGACAGGACTGCCATACCTATCTAATCTTGCTTGCCCTGTTGCCCATGGCTCAAATTCCTTCTGTCCTAAGCCATCAACTTAAGGATGAACGTAGAGACAAGGGATTACTTTATTTTTTCCTCTTCCCAAAGTGTTGATGATATCTCCTGACCCTGCTTTTCACTCTTACAAGTTTCTCTAATTGGGGTGTTTGTTGGAACATGTGGCCACACCTAGCCTGCTGCTAGGTTTTTAGTCAGTGTTTTTGCCTAAAATTCTGGTCAACGTATCTCCAAAATTCAAAAGAGTTACATTAGGTCTACCAATAATAGTATAGGTTGGGCAAAAATAAATCAGAGCGGTTATGAACACCGACCCTGGAAACCTAGAGTTTAAAATCCTTTCTCAACAACATATAGCTTCAGTTTCCTCAAGTGTAAACTTGGAGGGTTGTTATGCACATTCAATAAAACGCTCTAGAAGGCTTATCACCATGTCTAGAGTGTGCAGGTCCTCTGTTGTCTTCTGTTGCCACTGTAAGGGAGTGAGTTCTTTAGCTTCAGAGATACCCATGCTTCAGTTTGTGTTCAGAAGCTGGAAAGCTGTACTGGGAAGCAGGTTGGGGCGTTAGAAACTAGAGTGGATGAGGTGACCTCTGAGTTTGCTTACACAGTCCGCTTTCAAAGCCTTTGTTTTCTTAAACCCCAGGCTACGGTGCAGTCTCCTATCAGCCTTCCCTCCAGCTCAGGGCTTTGTTTTTCTACTTTTGTGGTTGCTGGGGAGCAGGCTCTGAAGAGTCTTCTTTAGCTCAGTGACTGCATTCCTGGAATTCCCAAGATTCCAGTCCCTTTGCCTCCTCAGCATTGTGAACCTTAGAATCTGGTGGAGAGGACAAAAAGGTCACTTTCCAAACAGCCTTTGCTCTGAGACTCTCATCTGAATAATTCACCTCAACCCCAGCGAGCACACCAGGCTGTGGGTCAACCTCAATCCCCTTGACAAGACCACTATGGATGAAGGCTAACAAGAGGTCATTGTTTGAGCTGGAGAATGGCATCCTCACTTCTGGGTCAAAAAAGCCAGGTATGGGAGCTGAGAATGAATCCAACGTGCCCTGCTCACTGTAGCTGAGCCAGTGGTGTCCAAGCACCCTTCCAAAGTCCCTTCTTCTCAGTCCCAGCTCTTGAGGAGGAAAAAGAGGAGGAGGAGGACACATTTATTGGGGTTGCTACAGATTCAGCTTTGCCACCACTGCCTTTCTAACTACAATATAAAGTAACTCCCACAACACAGGGAAGATAAGCTCTTTAAAGAAAATATAAAAGCATTAGCTTGGCAATTCACCCAAACCTCATCACGAACCACAGACATTTTTGAAGTTTAACAAAGAAAAGCGCATCATTAGAGAACACTGCTCCATCACCATTCTTATGCAAATCCTTCCAGAAACTTGGGTGGAAAATTCCATCTAACACGCAGCAAGAAATAAATGTTTCAGGGTGGAAATTTCAGCTCTACCAAGTGCATTTGTCACTAGTATAATCCAAACGACTCTATGTGCACTGACTACAGAATTAGTATCGATCCATTCGCCATGTAAACATCAAGTACTTTCTATTATTACTTGAAATAGCATGCTATCACAATTTCTATTTCCTCCTTCTATCTTAAATAGAAGTATTGCACATTAGCCCTTTCCGTCATGTACTTTTCTGCACAGCTCTCTAACTACAGTGTTCGGTGTGGCGCTGAGTTTCCTGCAGACATCTGCAGTATTAGCATTAAAGCACTTTCCTTTCAAGTCATCTCTGATTGAAGACAATGCAACTTGCATTTACCCAGAAACCTGTTACCAGGGCTTCTCTTGGAAACCAGCACATTTTCATTCTCTCTCTCTCTCTCTCTCTCTCTCTCTCTCTCTCTCTCTCTCTCTCCTTCCCTCCTTCCTTCTTTCCTTTCCTCCCTCCCTCCTTCCCTCCACCCCTCCCTTTCACTCTCCCCCCCCACACACACACACAGAGAAAGAAAGAGAGAGAGAACATCTTTTGTTTGCTTCTTCTCAGTTCTCATGCTGAGACCATGTTCATATGGATGTCACCCCAGCTCTCTGAAACCCCTAATAGGTCAGTACCACCAGGCCTCTGGCTCTCTGAGATAGTGGCTGGGGGTGTGTGTGTGGCTGGGGGGTGGGGGTTGGGGGGAAGAGGGGGAACGACCATATTTGCCCAGACTGAGAATTGTATTCAATTTCAGGATGGCTTGCTGTAGGAGCTCAGGATCTGACTCTGGGTTGCATTGTTTATGTGTCTGGATGTACAAAGAAAATGTACCTTGCAAAATCATTTCTGATGCTTGCTTCAGAGACTGTAAAAAGCATAGCAAGAGGTGAGTTTTCTCTTCCCATTCCTGCCTTCCACGGCCTAACAGCATGGGGAAATTTGGGCTGGGTTCCAGACCCTGGAGGGTCAATTTAGCACAAATAGCTAGAGGGTACATATGGCATAATTCATGTTCTCTGGTGCTGGTGGCATTCCCTGGGCACCACGAACATCCTGCCCCAGAGCACAGAGCTTCTCGTTACCCTGACCATGCCACTAACAGCACACACCTCAAGTGACAAGTGGATTTCCAGTGTCTTCAGAGCCCTGTGGTGGTTCTAGTCAGAATACATTCAGTTGTATTTCTGTCATTGGGAATATGTACCTTGCCACATTAACCTGCCACACAGCCTGCTTTTAGAATGTGTAGGATACCCCGTCAGCATATTTTACCACCTTTGCTCTCTTCGACAAGAAAAAAAAAAAATGTGGAACCTGCAAGTTTTTATCTGAAAAAACAAAAGCCAGAGGTTCATTGAATAGAAGGAGAAAGATCTGGAAGCAGCCAGGCACTATTTAACTAGCCTTGAGGCCAAGTTCCTTTGAGCCCATCTTAAAAAAAAAAAATTAATTTACATGTATATTAGTACATGGCAGCTTTGTTACCAAGCTAAATGAATGTAAAATTCAAACAGATGAAATTCTAAAATTGGATAGTGTGTGTTAAATATTCAAAGAAGAGAGAGTGGAGAGGGTATGAAAGAACTGTACACCTAGTTCTGTTTCTAATGTGTCTCTAGTTTTCTTCCTTGACAACAACGATTCAGTCTCTTGAATGCTGCTCAGTTGTGTTAACAACAAGATTCTGTTCTTCCCACTGAGTGTCCCTTCAACAAGTAGAACCTGATTTAGGGTATGTGCACATACAACCCCTAATGTGATGACGTTTGAAAAGCAGTACAAACAATTTCAAAAGACTGGTTTGGATTGCTTCAACTATAAATCATGAAATATTTTATGGAGGAAATATGGTTAATTAGTTAAGAGAAAAGAAGTGTCCTGCCCACCTGTTGGTTACCTGCCCATTGCCCACTTCCTTGCTGACATCAGGCTCCATACTTTGGCCAGGAAACCACCCTTCACCAGCAAAGCAGCCCTCTCTAGCAAAAGCAGTCATTGACTAGACTAGTCTCATGTCCTTGGAGTGACGGGCTTAGATGAGGACATACATTTCAATTCTGACAAATGAAACATAAGAAAATCAACTCTGAGAGATTTCCTCACTCTTAGAGAGGCTGCCAGTAGTAAGAATCTATTGTTCAATGTTGCACCTGAACTTGACCTGAAAACTACAGGTGCCATTTTATGTAAGAAGATAAGAATCTCGGTCCCAGTTGACCTGCCAGATTAACTTACTGAAGCAGCCCTACTTTGGACTTGTTGAAAAGACACTGATACGTTCCTCATTTTTCAGGGTTGTCAAGCCCAGCAAAAGCGGCATGACCATAGAGTCATTGGCTCTGATTAATGAATATGAGTCACTCACTTTCTCCCTTGCTCTATTTTTGCCTCAAATGAACTTCTTAGCTAAAATGGGAGCATTCGTATATTTAAGTGGACATGGGTAAAGTTTACTCAAAAAAAGAAAACGGTATTAGTCAGTCTTAGCCCTCAGTGTCTTCATTCGAAAAATAAAATGACCTGATGGGAGTTTAATAACAATCCAAATCTGTCCGCTGAACACCCATGAGCCTCCAGCTACCGTTACCAGTAAATTTCATGACAGGCTTCATTTCAAGAGAAGGGAGAGGTTGTAGCATAAACGGAACACCCTGACGCCCCCAGAGAGTCACCGCTTTTACAAAATAAGAACCAGACTCTACAACAGCAGCTTCCAATATGGTCAAGCACAGAGACCATTGGTTTCTTCAGATGAAGTCATGCAAAAGATGATGGCCACTCTTCAGACTGGAGACAGGTGGGACCTCTACAAAGCCCCTGAGTCACAGCCGCTTAATCACTAGTATTCCCTGGAGCAGCTGTTGAGATGATGGTGCTAACTAAGAATGAGGAGCCAGGCAGCGTTCTGCAGGACACAAAGACATAAGTCCTAACAGAACAAAGCAAGATGCTTGCACTTGTAAGAAAACATGCAAATCAATAGTGAAATGTGCTGTCAGGGTAGGGAGAAAGAACATCAAGTCCAGTGAGAGACTTATCCTGTAGTACTCTAATTGTGGCTGAAAACACACAGATTATCTAAATATAGGTTTCAGAATCTACAGGAAGACAATTGGGAGTATGTTCTAAATGGAAATTGACATGTTCTACACATTCTTCCTTCTCAAAATGGGTAAAATTGTACCATAAGCAGAACTCAAAGAAGGACAACATGATAGAAGGAAATGGTTGAGATACATGTAACCACAAAACTATTCAAACAAATTAGAATTTAGAAATCAATTAATTTGTTTTTGTTTTTGTTTGTTTCTCTGTTTTTAATTTGTTTTTTGAGACAGGATTTCTCTGTGTACCCCTGACTGTCCTGAAACTCATTCTGTAGACCAGGCTAGCTTTCAATTTACAGTGATCTGCCTATCTCTGTCTCCCAAGTTCTGGGATTAAAGGCAGGCACCATCACTGCCTGGCAATTTAAATTTGTTTGTTTGTTTGTTTGTTTTGTTTTTGTTTTTTCGAGACAGGATTTCTCTGTGTAGCCCTGGCTATCCTGGAACTCACTCTGTAGACTAGGCTGGCTTGGAACTCAGAAATCCCCCTGCCTCTGCCTCCCAAGTGCTGGGATTAAAGGTGTGCACCACCACTGCCCGGTGATTTAAAATATTTTTAAAGGATAAGTATCTCAGTATAAAATTAAAGAAGAGCGACTGGAGAGATGGTTCACCATTAAAAGCATTGTCTGCTTTTGCAGAGGACCTGGGGTTAGTTTCTGGCACTGACATGGTGGCTCATAACCATCTGTAATTCTAGCCCAAGGAGATTCAACACTCTCTTTTGGTCTCTTCAGGCGCTAGGCATGCATGTGGTGCATATCTATGTGTCAAAACACACACACACATATACACATATATACTAAAATATTAAATTTTTCATATATTATATTTTGATCATGTTTTTTCACTTCCCCAACTCCTCCTATATCTTCCTTATACTCCTATTCACCCAACTTTATGATCTCTCTCTAAAAAAAAAAAAATCAAAACAAGCAAAAGACCAATAAGTCAAACAATGTCTCTCCTCCTCACCAAAAATAACAACAACATAAAGTCTGTTTTTGTTGACCAACTGCTACTGGGCATGGAGCTTGTGCTGAGGTGTGGTTGATATAGCCAGTGACACTCCACTAGAAAACATTGATGTTTTTACCTTTGCCAGAAAGTTTCGATTGCAAATATCTTCTTGTTTAGGGTTGGGATCCTGTGTCCATTTTCCCTTTTTTGGCACTGGGGCCCTATCTTGCTTGAACCTGTGCAGGGCTTATGTATGCTGCCTCAGTCTCTGCGAGTTCTTAAGTGCCTCAGTCCTATTGTCTAGAAGACTTTCTTGGAGTCATCCATGACCTCTAATTCTTACACTCCTTCTGCCTTCTCTTCCACCAAGATGCCTGAGCCTTGAACAGAGGGTTTTGATGAAGACATCCCATTTAGAATTGAGTGTTCCAAAGTCTCTCGCTCTCTTTACATAGTCCAATTGTGGATCTCTGTGTTAAATCCCATCTATTACAAGATGAAGCTTCTCTGATATGGGCTGAGTAAGACACTGATCTATGGGTATAGCAGTATGTCATTAGGAGTCCTTTGATTGCTATGCTCTCTTAGCAGAATAATAGTAGTTCTCCCCTAGCCCATGATCTATTTAGTTTCAGGTTTTTGGCCATTTGAGCAGTGTCAAGTATGGGTGCCATCTCATGGAGTGAGTCTTAAATCTAATTTTTAAAAGGTAGTTGATTGCACCCATAAAATTTGTGCTACTATTGCACCAGTACAGCTTGCAAGCAGGTCAGTACCTTCCTAATACCTTGAACATACTTAGTAGGGGTAAGTAAGCTTCTAGTTAGTTAGGCACCATCTTGACTTCTCTGTGTTTGATGACAGACATAAGTGTTGTTTTCAATGGTAAGGTTATCAGGTTGAGGAAAGCAATCAATAGCTTTGGCAATAACCTGTGATGTTGGGGCCACAGGAAAAATGTCCATGTGACTCCTTTGGTTAGTGACTCAGCAAGATGTAGTCCATCCCTGGCACTGGAAATGTTGCTTGATGACATGTCTAGTTGGGTCACTGTCTCCATTATTATTTGGCATTATTTGGTGAGTTCATTTAGACTCTCTCTCTCTCTGTGTGTGTGTGTATGTGAGTGTTTTAGGAAGGTTCTTCAGCCATACACTTTTATATGGTGTGATGATTTGTATGTGCTCAGTCCAGTGGTTGCACTATTAGAAGGTGTGGCCCTGATAGAGTAGGTGTGGCCTTGTTGGAGTAGGTGTGTTGCTATGGATGTGGACTTTAAGTCCCTCATCCTAGCTGCCTGGAAGCCAGTATTCTGCCAGCAGCCTTCAGATGAAGATGTAGAACTCTTAGCTCCTTCTGCACCATGACTGCCTGGATACTGCCTTGATGATAATGGACTGAACCTAGGAACCTGCAAGCTAACCCCAATTGAATGTTGTCCTTGTAAGGGTTGCTTTGGTCATGGTGTCTCTTCACAACAGTAGAACCCTCACTAAGACATACAGTTTTTCAAATGTTCTTTAGTGTTAGTTGTCCCTCCCCATTTTCCCTCCTGTACCTTCCTTCACATCCCCCTCCTGTTGAATTCTCCTAAGTAGAATGTGTCCTTTTCACCTCTCTACAACACTATATTCTATTTCTCCTTCTTATGAAGACCCTCTTCTCCCCTCTGTCCCTTACTAGGTACCTAACCTCTGTGGTTATTTGGATTTTAGCACACAAACAGATAATTTAAAAGTTGTCTTCGTTAGGGTTTCATTGTCGTGAGAAGAAACCATGCCTAAGGCAATTCTTATAAAGAAAAACATTTAATCAGGGCTGGCTTACAGTTTCAGAGGTTTAGTCTATTATCATCATGGTGGTAATCATGGCAGTGTGCAGGCAGACACGGTGCTGGAGGAGGTGAGAGTTCTACATCTTGATCTGAAGGTAGCAACTGGAGACTGTCTTCCACAGGCAGCTGGGGGCTCTGATTCCACACTGGGTGGAGCCTGAGCGTAGAAGACCTCAAAGCCCACCTACACAGTGACTCACTTCCTCCAACAAGCCCACAACTACTCTAATAAAGCCACACCTCCTAATAGTGCCACTCTCTAGGGTCAAGCACTGAATCACATGAATCTATGGGAGTCAAACATATTCAAACCACCACAAAAGCTAGTACCCACATATAAGAGAAAAACCACAAATGATCAAAGAATACAAAAACTATGTTCAACATTATATAGTAAGGAAAGTACAAATTAAAACAATAAAATACTCAGGTTTTGTTTATAACATAGGCTAAAAGGAAGGGGGAAAATGACTATTATCTGGAGTCCATAGAATGTAGGGAAAGACAAGTCTCTTCCAAAGTAAATGGGAGTTCAAACTGATACAGTGATTTGGATGGAAATTTGTAATATTTATTGAATTCTAAAATATATGGAGCCACTTCTAAGAATCCATGCACAGAAACCCTTTCACGATTTTCCAAAGGTATATATTTACAAGAATGTTCGCTACAGCCTTTCCATTAACAACAACATAGAGATCATTTTATTTATCCATCAATAGAGCTATGAGAAAGACAGGTCTGTGGTTAATTTTGATTGCTAGTTGACAAGATCTAAAATCTCCTAGAAGCTGAGATTGGGTTAGCCTTGGGGAACCTCTGTGATGGATTAGGTGAATTGATGTGGGAATACCCTGAATATAGGAGGCAGCATCCTCTAAGCTGGGGTCCATGAGTGCATAAAAAAATGAGAAAATAAGCTGAGCATCAACAGTCATCACTCCCAGCTTCCTGATTATAGATGCAGTATGACCAGCCACCTCATGTTTCTGACACGGTGACTTTCTCACCATGGTAGACTATGTCTTTGAACTTTGAGCCAAAATAAACCCATTTCTCTAACTTTCTTTAGTTGAGGCAAGAGGAATCACAGCAAGAGGGATAGTAGCTGATCCAGCAGTAGTCATATCTCTTCCCTAATAGAGCTGAAATGAGAGTGAGTAGAGAGGCCAAGGAACTAGGGGAGGTCCTGTAATGTAAGCACTGTAAGGGAAATAAAACAGGAATAAAATAAAGTGGTGGTTGTTAAAGGAGGAGCAGAAAGGAAGAGTCTACTTTTATATGAAGCCATGGAGAAAGACTTCTCTGGAGGGAAACACTGAACTAAGATTAGAATGACTCTCTTAGCCAGCCCAGCAAGCTCAAGGCCTCTCTACACAATAAGGAGGACGGGTAGGATGGTGTGCAGTGTGGTTACAGGCTGATGTATGAGAGGGAAAAGAACAAGAAGAGATGAGAAAGGAGGCCGTGGCCCAGCCATTCAGCCTTTGAGTTTTAGACTTCAGGTGAAAAGTTTGGGTTTTATTCCTGAAGAAAATGGGAAGCCATTGGCATATCAAGGAGGGACATGACCTGCTTCACTGTGTTTGAAAGATCACTCTGGAGGCTGGATGGAGAATGAACTGTTAAACAAACAGCACTCAGAGGATGAAGAGCAGGAAGAAGGCCCTTGCAAAGTGTGCTGAGTTTTGATCAGGCTTAGGACCACGCAAAGCATGGGGAATACCCAGATATGGCCTGTGCTCTGAACATGGAACCTACAAAACTCACCAGGGCATTAAACTTGTAATCTGACCTCAAAGAAGGACTCCAGAGGCCCCCAGTTTGGGGACTTGAACATTCTGTGGTATGGTAACACCCATTTACTAAAATAAGAAACCTGGGAATGGAACACGTCTAGTAGAAAGAACCAACAATGACATGTAGGCCTTGTTAAGCTTGAACATCTAAAAGATGGTGAAATGGTTATTAAGAAATGTATTTGCAAATGTACAGAAACATATCTGAGAAGTTACTTGCCTACCAATGTGGGGCCTCTCCAGCAAGTGAGTTTGGGGCTTTGGGGAAGGGACATGGAGGAAAGAGAAACTGCCAGAATATTTTGCCATATTTGTGTGTGTGTGTTTGTGTGTGTGTGTGTGTGTGTGTGTGTGTGTGTGTGCATATATATAATTATATGCACAGGATGTACCCTTGGTCTCCATCCCAAAGACTCCAGCTCCCCTTTCTCCCTGAGCCCTGCTAGATTCCAGGTCTGCTGTGCTCCTTTCTGGCCACATCCAGACCTAACTTGTCTATTTATTTATTTACTTGTCTCCCTAACATACTACTGGGGAAACATGGACCTTGTATAGTCATCTACATAGAACAGTAAGGTTTGGAGCCATGGATTTTAACAAATAAATATTTTTAGTTAAAAATGAACTCCAGGGACAAGGGAGATAGATGGCTCAATGGTTGCTTACTGTCTAAGCGTAAGGACTGGAGTTCTGGTCTCCAAAATCCATGTGGATTCTCCCAGTGCCAAGTGAGCTTGTTGACTCACCTATAATTCCAGCCTTAAGAAGAAGACACTGGGGACCCTCTCCCCATGGAGTAAGATGATAGACATATTGTCAGGTTCTTGATTTGATTGAAAGACCCCACATCATTGAAGAAGATGAAAGAACAATTGTAATGATTCCTGACATCAATCTTCAACCTTCACATACACATAGAGCCTTGTGCATAAACATCCATACACAAACACACACACACACAGGGAGAGAGAGAGAGAGAGAGAGAGAGAGAGAGAGAGAGATTCAAACAGATATATACATATACACACATCACACATAAGCACAAATGGTAAACAGAAAAAAATTAACTCCAATTAATCTTCAATACAAAAGAAAGAACTCCTACAATTAATTAGAGCCCAGGTTCAGAATCTCATCAATACCTTTCCTTTTTTATTTTATTTATTTGTTGTAGGTCCTTTGAAGCAGGGTCTCAGCTAGCCTCAAATTCACTATGTAACTGAGGATGATCTTGAACTTCTCATCCTCCTCTCCAGTATAGAAGTAAGCCATGATACCTGGTTTACGAAGTGCTGGGGATCAAATCCAGGGCTCCAAGCATGCTAAGCAATCATTCTACTGAAGGAGCTACATTCCCCACCCCACAAAAGCTCCTTCCCATTCCCCTCCTTTCACTGCCACCAACTGCCCAGAGCTACATCCAGAGGCCCCAAGGTCTGTCAGGAAATTGATAGAACCACAGGATTGTCCCCTGACTCTGGTTTTTCCAGTGCCATCTCCAAGGATCTGCTTCCTTACATTGTTAGAATTCCCTCTTCCTTTAGATTCCTTCTAACTCCAACCAGAACATATTTGGTCCAGAACTTGGCTGCAACCTCTATGCACCCTATTCTATGCCCCCAACTGCCTGTATCTAGGCTCTACTATGAGATGCTCACCAAGTCATCAACAAGTATCCATCCTGACTCAGCCACTGGATGGAACACCAATGATCAGACGTAGTCTGACTAAGACCCTCTCTGCTCACAGCCACACGTGAGGAATAACCTCGGCAATAGACAATTTGAGCGGCATGGGCTAAGGGAGCTTCTTAGTATTCTTACAGACCTCACAAGCAGGTTGGTGGGTCCGACTTCCCTTCTCAAGCCCAACTGTTCAAAGACCTAATAATCATGATCTGATAGAGACTAGCTAGCTGCCTTTGAACACCTGGATGCTATCTTTACGAGGTATATGTGTTTGCTCTCTGCCTTCCAAGCAGAAAAACTCCATCTTCCTATCTTGCCTGGCCTTGGTGTCACTTTTAAGCAAGGGTGAACAGACATGCCTGGCACTTTCTTTGTCCATTATGTGGCGCATATTCTTTGCCCACACTCCTCCTTAGCTCAGCACAGGTCTGTGCTTGCCTATGTGGCTACTGGCCACACTGATGCATCTGAGATCCTGGCACAGAGCCAGGAGCACCGCAGAAGCTCAGTAGCCCAGTTCGCAGTCCAACATCACCACTCCTGGGCCCGTTCTGTGGGTTAGTATTGTCTTCCTTAGTCTCAGTGTCTCTCAAGACAGAAGCCTTGAGAGAAGAGGCCAGACCATGGAATGACTCTTGGAGTAGTTGGAAGGAGAAGGCTGGATGAGCAAGGCAGACCTTGTCCCCAGAGCCTAGCACGCGGTGCTCAGGGGCCACCTGCTGGCAGCTAGGGGCATATGTGACTTTGGGGGAGGAGCTGCTTAAGGTACTACAAACATGTTACACACACACACACACACACACCCCACAAATCTTACACATACAAACATTTATGTGCATATTCAGAACTATGTAAGATCATACATACACAAACATGAAGTCCTTAGCTTAAGAATGCAAATACACAGACGTAACACAATGCCGTATACTAATGTGTGTGCATCCACTTACATACCCAATACACAGGTGCACACATACACACAAGTGTATATACATAGACCCTGGTCCCTGGTTGAGTCCCTTGCTCTACATGACCTCTTTTGTAAGGTCAACCTTTCCAGATAGGTCCAGGAAAGACAAGCCTCAGATCTCACCCCGCACTGAGGAGTCCTATCTGGACCTTTCCCCTATCTTACTCCTCCCTGTGCCCGTAATTCAAAGGGACCAATCTTAACCCCAGAAAACTTAAGGTATTTCAATGACTTTTGATTCTAAAAACCAAAAAGAAAATTCTAATTTATGTTTTGAATATGACCTACCTCTCCAGGGTCATGGCTCATCTCTTGACCTTCAGAGTCCCTGTTCTTCCCCGGCTATCCCTCAAACAGCCACACCTTCTCCCATCTCAGAGGTTTTGAATCTGCACTTTCTACCACCCAGTCTCCTGTCCTGGCCCTGAAAGGCCTCCTTCCACTCTCTCCTCAATGACACTTCTTCTTGGACGCTTTTTTATGCCCTGACATCTTCTTTGTGGGTAGCTGTCTATCACACGGTATTGCTATCCATGCTATTTAGTGATTTTCCTCTGTCTACTCTGTCTCTTAAACTCAAAAAGGGCAGGGAGGGACTTTGCCCTTAATAATGTTTTTATGCCAAGTTTCTACAGATAGTGCATGCTACATTCACTGATGATATTTCAACAAAATCTTACTCCAAACAGCATCTCCAATTCAACATACTTGTGTTCCAGAGAGAGATTGTGAGGCTAGCACATCCTCACACAACACAGGACCAGGAATTAAAGCTAACATGTGGTCCTCTGTTAAATGTTAGTCCCTGTCCTGAATTCAAGCGATCTCAACATTTGATCCATCCCAGGATTCAGCAGGCCTGACTGGACATTTGTTCCTTCCTTGACAAACCTGTGTCATTGTCTGTCTTGAGTAAAATTTAACTATCTGATTGTTAGAGGTAGGGTTTATCTGAACGCTCTGATTGGCGGATAAGTGAAAAAAATAAAAAACTAACTGATACTGTGTAGGAATGATACTCTTATCATTTTGTGCACAGAGGGAGAAACATTCTAATCATGGTGCCAAGGGCAGAAAGAATGAAAATTGACAGAAAGTACGAGTATTAAACTTCCTTCCATCTGGTTAGGTATCCAGTATCCAAAGAACAAGTCAGTCTTTGGAGTACGTGGGACAAGGGGTTACAGAACATTGAGATAGGCAAGCTGCCTTTTCAGGAACCATGACATGACAGGTGTGGAGTGGAGGGAGGCCTCTTAAAAATGATTGGGACTTTCAAGACAATGGCAGCAGAACATTAAGCCAAGCAGGGACTTTCCACCACATGTGGACTTTAGACACTATACAGGCACAGGAGCACACCGTCAACCCTGCTTCTCTACCCTGGCAAGAGCAATGATGGTCAAAGCTGGGAAAGGTCTCAGTGCAGCTAGAAAACATTTCTTAAAGACCCAACACTGAAAAACTTGGAGCATAGCAGTGGAGGAGCAGACCGTGCATTTCAAAAACGATAGCATGCTTGCACATCTCTGCTTCGCTGAAGGCCAGCTGGGTGGGCTACTGGCCAAATACAGCATCTCAGCAGCTATCAGTAAGAAGCAGACATACAGACAAAGCCTGGGGGTTCTTGTACCCACAAATCATTTTGCCCATACCATCCAGAAACCTGGGGACATTTGCCCAGCATTTGGGCAGAGGTGGTTAAAGAAAGTCTGACTGAAGAGATCTAGCCCAGGTGCTATGAGGCATGAGGGTGGTAACAGAGCCAGGTGTCCCCTCGAGTCCTCCACTGTCTGTGGAATGAGGAGGTTCGCAGAAAGAAAAGTTCCACAGGAAAGGGGGATGCTGATACTCTAGGTATCTTGCTGAAGTGTTTGTACTGAAATTGATCTCAGAAGATCTAAGCTGAGAATATGGCTCTGGTCTTCTTAGCTGAATTTTCTCATCTGTAAGATAGGAATAATGGTAAAGCCACTGTGAGGTCAAAATGAACTTCTACAGGTTGAAGGGACCTAACCTGCAATCCTATACCTATTAATTGTTTCAAATAGTATTCTTGTAAGAGCAGGAATCCCCTCATGGGTGATCCAGGATAAGGTACGGGGCGGGGGGGGGAGGTAAGGATAGCTCAGTGTAGACTGTAAAATGAGTATTAATTATAATACCAACATTAATTATAATACCATCATTTGATCGGTCCCAGGACTCAGCAGGCCTGACTGGACATTTATTCCCACTTTGGCAGGCCTCTGTCATCGTCTTTCTTGAGTGAAATTTTAACTGTCTGATTGGCAAAGGCAGTGTTTAGCTGAAGCCTCTGATTAGTGGATAAATGAAAAGAAATCAAGACCTGCAGATACACCATCTTGTGCAGGGAGAGGAAACATTCTAACCATGGTGCCAAGGGCAGAAAGAATAAGTAGTATCCATTAGAGTTATAGGGAGAATTAGATAACACAAATAAAATCTGTGGCAGGGGAGATAGCTCAATGAGTAAAGCCCTTGTCTCACAGGCCTCACAGACTGAGTTCAGACTTCCAGAGCACACATCAAAGCTGAGTTCAGAAGCACAGTATAATCCTGGTAGACACAAGAGAATTGCTGGAAGCCCACAGGCAAGCTAGCTAGAAAACACAACAGTGACCATCAGGAGAGACCAACACTGGAGCTTGTCCTCTGACCGCCACATGTGCACACAGGCGTCTGTAGTCACACACACAAAACCCGGGGCCAGGCCAGAGGAAGCATTCATTGTAAGCTTTACAGTTATATCACCTGATACTATCGTCTTCATTTTATCGATGCAGAAAGAGCCAGTGGGACACAATGAGGGCATGAGACTTGGAGACAAGGAATCAAAATCCTGAGTGAAAAATGAATCTACATAATTGTTTCAGGACATGTCCTTGAGCTGGTCACTTAAGCTCCTTTTCTTCTGTATAGAATGAAGATGATAAGAACCATCTTTCCAGGTATTATTCAAGGTCACACAGGTGTTGGAAGGACATCATTATCTATCAGGAAACGTGAGTTTGTGTATGTGTGTGTGTGTGTGTGTGTGTGTGTGTGTGTGTGTGTGTGATGTGTGTGTGAGTCTGTGAGTGTGTGTGTCTTTACTAGAATAGTTTACAACTAATAAGGGCTGGATAGTCCAACAATGTCATACATTAGAGAGGCTGAGAAGCTCTACTGCTTAGTTCACAAGAACAGATGCATCGGCAGCCCTAACTGGCTACTAACTAAAGTCCTAGAAGACTCATTGACAGTTGGTGATCTTCAGCCCAAGTTGGAATCCAAAGAAGCTGGAGCCTGAAGTCAGCAAATAATGGGGGCTCCACTGCCAAGCACTCACCAGCAGTCGCCAATGCAGCAGACAGGCAGCATCCTTTTCTCTCTGGTCCTCTCTATCCAAGGTGCTACTTGCTCTGGGGAAAGGCCTGTTCCCCTCAGTTAATCTTCCTTAGAAATACCCTCGGCGGACCTGCCCTGAGCTGTATTCTTTAGTTGATTCCAAATCCAGTCCAGTTGACAATCAGAGTTAGCCATCACAGAAAGCAACCTCCTAGCCTAGGAGAAGGAAATTAAACAAAAAAGGAAAAATTGGGAAGAAAATAGCTTCTTCTATTTGGGCTGCTAACACAAAGCATCAGATTGGCTAAGCAGCTGCCAATGACAGGAGGACCAGAGGCCAGAGTCAAGGTGCTGTCACAAAAGTCGGTGTCTGGTGACATCTTCTTGGCTCAAGAATGGGACGGCAGCTGACCGCTGTGTCCTCTCCTGGCTTTTGTGTGCACATCGGAAGTGCCGTAGGTTTATTCCTCTTCTTAAGGAGCACGACCATCAGGTTAGGTTATCATCTTGACCTCCCTCAATCTTAATTCCTTCCACCACACACTGGTCCACTGCAAACAGGGGCTTCAACAAATGTGGGTTTGGCAGAGGGCGGGGGCAATTCAGTCCATAATGCAGACCATGTATTATGCATTAAATCCTTAGTAAAGAAGTACAGCTTCATTCTATCAAGGAATGCTTTGAAAAGTAAGCCCAATTTCTTCAATGGACCCTGAGGCTTCCCTGGGTGATAGTCCTAGAGCAGGAAGCACTGAGAGAAAGGGTTAGTGGGATACCTCCCACACCTTCTGTCCCCTTCTTAAGTTGACCTCACACTCAGTCTGTGTCTGGCCACTGTGTTCTCCTGTATTTCCTCACTAAAGTGATTGGTTTCCCCCATGGAGAAGCAAGTAAAAAAATTATTTTTGAAAAAGTGAAGTTTTAGATTTGAAAAGTCTCTAAAGTATCTGAGGCCCCTTCAAACCAAGTGAAGGAGAGTGCTTTTAAATAAATATTTGAGTCGACTCAGATTTTAAACAGCAGAGATGGATAGAGTCATTTTATTGCAGGATTATTAAAAAGCTGTTTATCCCCAACTGAACAGAAACACAGATCAAATCCAAATGGCAGGAATGTGAACAGGGTTTGGGATAATGCAGTGAGGGTGTCTGGGGTAACTGCTCTGGAAGTTGAAGAGCTTCAGTGTGTTAAATTAAGTCCTCTGACACCTTTTAAAATCTAAGAAAAGCAACTGCATGTCTCTCTAACGGGCTTGAGTTTAGGTGAAAATAAACAAAACTTTTAAAAACCATCCTGACTTTGAAACTAAATACCTGATCACAAACTACGTCTGCAATATTCACTGCCCTTGAATGGTTACAATTTATTCATTCAATAAATATTTATGCCACTCTTACTGTGTGCCAAGACAGAACATCAGATCCTGGTGATGTCATTGGAGAAGAAAACAGACATTGCCTTGCCAAAAGACAGATCAACCATTGGCACTGGAACCTAACTGACATGCCTGGTGTGGAAACCCAGAAAGTAGCCTGATACCCAAGCAGGTACTAGCTTAAGAACTTGGGTCATGGACCAGACATGGACCAGACATGTAAGTTGAGATCGCAATGGCCTACATCTCTGAATAACACGGAGACTGATGCTACTTTGAGACTGCTCACCTGGGAGGAAAAGAGATGCCTGCCATTGGACTATGCTTCCTGCCTCTGTTGAGATGGATGTGAGGCAGAAATGATAGAGAGACATCCATGTAAGCTAGCCAAGAGAAAAGTAAACCAGAATGTGAGAATTGCATTGACTGAGCCCACCGGGTAACAGAGGAGTGGGCACAGCCTCTTTTGTACACGAGCATTTTAAAACTCCTGAACCAAACATACACCACAACATCCCAGGACTCAGCAGATTTGGAATGCTGCCTTCTGACTTTCAGGAATCCTGTATTGTCTCATACAAGAACCCCTCTGGCCTTTTGTCAGGATGCTTGCTATCTTGACTGTGGAAGAAAACCAAGAAGTAAGAAAGAGAAAAGATAAATGCAAGCATGTGTGACACATGTCTAGGAACCCACAGAAGCCAACAGAGAGGGTCAGGTCCACTACAACTGGAGGTGCAGGCAGTTGTGAGCAGCCCAAGGTGGGTGCTGAGAACCAAACCTGTGTCGTTTATAGAGCATCAAGTGCTCCTAACTTCTAAGTCATCTCTCCAGCCCCTGGTAAAAATTTCCTTGAGCGTTACTTCTGGAAACATACAACTTAAATGATGTATTTTTTTTAATGGGAGAGTCTGACAAGGATGAAGACAAAGCTAGCCCAAAGACAATAGATAGGCCTGTTTATCTGTCCAATATATCTGCTCTATTTAGAAAACAAAACAAACAATTCACAGAATTTTTATTATAGGAAAGCTTTGGCTCCTACACTAACTGCTTTTGAGCCTGCTCTACATTGGGTAGCACTGACCTTCACCACAGCTGATGAGATGACTGATCCTGTGCAGGGTAATGAGACTCTTTAGCAAGTTGCCAGGCCTCGGCTTTAAGGAATGAAGGAAAAAAATGATGATGTCTGAGGAAAAAAAAAACTAACGTAGGTTAAAGAACTTTATGTGACTTGCACTATGCCAATTCCTACCAATTCTACAAGGTAGAAGAGACTCAGAGGCACTCTTCAGCAGGGCCCCTCTTTCTTCGCTGCTGCCTGAATGTCCCCTGTAATAAATAGCCCTATGAGTTTTCATCCCAAGCTCCTTCAAGTCCCCAACAGATGAGGAATTCATCTAGAACATCAATGTCTGGCATTCACTGAGCATACACACAGAAGCGGGCACTGTGCCAAGCTCTCCTCTTGCATGGTCTGCTACATCCCCATTTTACAGATGAAGCAACCATGGCCTGGAGAGATACAGGAACATGCATGAAGTCACACAGCCAGCTGGGAGCAGAACCAACAGCCCCTAGCTCTAGGTGGAAGGGTATAAACTTGTGGCCGCCCCTACAATGGCTGCTTTTGAGCCTGCTCTGCATTGGGTGGCACTGACCCTCACCCCTGCTGGTGAGGTGGCTGCTCCTGTGCTGGGTAATGGGACTCTTTAGCAAGTTGACACATCTGCTGAGCCCTAAGTGGCCTCTGTGGAGATCCTACTCATTCATGCTGTGTCTCCTGCTGGAGCTTCACAAAATACGAAAGCACTTGACTGGATAAAGCGCCTCAGGTGTCAGAACACAGCAACTGATTCCCCTGGTTTTTATTTGCTCCAGATCCAAGTACCTGGGCTCCACAGAAGCACATATACTACAGAGCTGGAGGCAAGTGATTCCCAGGGCCAATCTTCAGACTTGGCTAACCCAGCAGAGCCAGAGTTGCCTGGGGTGTTTGGGGGAAATCCTAGCTCCTTTGGCAGAACACAAATCGGTAGATGTAAGCCCAGGAGTCCATGTTTTTTTGACAATGGGATTCCATTCAGAAATACAGAAACCTGTCGTTATAAAGAAAGAAAATCCTAGCTCACGGAGAGCCATTTCTATCTCAAATTCACAGGGCTCAATTCCAGCTAGTTCCATTTGGACACACTCTCTTCAGTCCTGATGTCTCTAAGTCAGAAAAAAAAACTGTCTTGAGACAGCCAGTTATTAGTCAAAAGCAAGGACAAGAATACATAATCCATATGACAAGAGATGCTATTAATCAGTAATACACATGGGGAATTGTTTAATCCCAATATCTATTAAAAATGCAATCAAAACAAGGCAGAGCATTTTATAGCCATCAAATTTAAGACTAGCAATGCCCAACTTTAGGGAAGTTATAATGCACTTGGTTCATTTGCACATTGCTTGTAACCATTTAAACTGATAGAATATTTTGCAAAACAATTCAGCAACATAAATCAAGGGCATTGGATGGGGTCTTATAAAAGTGTCTGCTCTGTGGTAAGGGCTATGCACATGACAGAGTTCTGAGCTACAAACAAGGCTTGCTTGTGCTTTTCAAAGACACAAGGTATGTGAGAATCATGATTCAATGATAAAGGTAAGTGGTAACGATGCATATTGTTTATATCATTGAGGAGGGCCTCAACTCTGCCTGGAAGTTCACAGAAGGTGTTCCTGGAAAGGCTGGAAAATCGATTTAAATCTAAAGGAATGGCAATTCTACATGTGAAGAAGTTTGTGACAAGCTCTATAGGCAAAATGAATAGCCTGAGCAGCCACTTGGAAGCTTGCAGAGATTTGCAGTATCCAAGACACCAGAGGAAAGTTCATGACCACCGACACTAGAGGGCAGTGGATCAGGACCATGGAGGTTCACTGGTGGTCTGCTAAGGGTCTGGGTCTTGTCCTATAAGTTATAAGGGGGGAGATGGGGAGATGGCTGAGTGGTTAAGAGCACTGACTGCTCTTCCGAGGTCCTGAGTTCGATTCCCAGCAACCACATGGTGGCTCACAACCATCTGTAATGGGATCCAAGGCCCTCTTCTGGGGTGTCTGAAGACAGCTACAGTATACTCACATACATGAAATAAATAAATAATTCTTTTTAAAAATTAAGTTATAAGGAAACCGTGGCCTCCTTAGGTAAGGGAATTTTACACAAAGAACAAGTGTGAGTCTTAGCACTTCGTGGCTGTTGGGGGGGGGGGGGAGACAGCAGAAGGACAGGAGTATAGAGGTGACCAGGAGTGTGGCCACAGGCCCAGCAAGGCCTCACAGGGAGTAAAAACAGGCAGAAGAATAGAAGCCCTCAGTGGGGGGATGGGAGGTGTAACCGGTTGGTGTTTAAGGGCAGCAGAGGCTGAGATTTCTATCTAAGTGAAGGACCTTAAGTGCATGTTACTTTTTCCATCACAGCATGGAAGTCCATGGAAGCAAGGAGGAAGGAACCAGGACTGAGCCAGTGAAGAAGCTGGGCTACAGCCCAGCCTTGATGGAGGCCTCAGCCAGCCTCTGACAAGCACTGACACTGATGGAATACCTCAGAGTCATCCCATATTGAAGAGACAGAGGGCCTGTACATTACTGTATCAGTCATACAGTTGTCCCAGGTGAGAGGAATCCAAGCATTGGAAGGGGACTGTATTAGATACTTTTCTGTCACTGTGATTAAACACCATGCCCAAAGGTTATTTAAGAAAGAGAAAGTTTGTTTTAGTTTATGATTCCAGAAGAATCAGAATCTACATTGGCAGAACAGAGGCATGGCACAAATGACAGGCATCGTGGCAGTCACAAGAAGCTGAGAGCTCACATTTTTTTGTTTTTGTTTTTATTTTTTGTTTTGTTGTTGTTGTTGTTTTTGTTTTCAAGACAGGGTTTCTCTGTATAGCCCTGGCTGTCCTGGAACTTACTCTGTAGACCAGGCTAGCCTCGAACTCTGCCTCCTGAGTGCTGGGATTAAAGACATGTGCCACCACTGCCTATCGAGAGCTCACATCTTAAAATACAAATGTGAAAGGGGGAGGGAGGGGAGAGAGAGACAGAGACAGAGAAATAGAGAAACAGAGAGAGACAAAGACAGAGACAACAAAAGAAAGATCTGGAGAAATTTTAGCTCTGAAAGCCCGCCCTAGAGACTTACTTCCTCCAGCAAGACAACATTTCCTAAACAGCCACATCAACCATAGACCAATACAAATACAAATACAGCAGCCTATGGAGGACATTTCCTTTCAAACCACTAAAGTGACTATGCTATGTTCAATGAATGCATTCTCTGTAGAGCTATCTTTGAGCAGCACCCTGAGCAGCTGAGAAACCCACACTCCTTTCTCTGAACTAATTTGGGTGGCCACTGTCATGTCAGCCTCACAGCTATTCCACCTTCAGTCTGAGTTAAGGGAGCTGGAGTCAGACCCCCAGGGAAAATCAGAAATAGAGCAAGAGTCCAGAGAGAAAATAGTTGATGAGGATTCTATGTGCACTGAGGAGCCAAGTCTTTCCTAGAGTCTATTGGTACCAGAACAAGTGCTCCAAAGTTCTTTCAGACCCATTGGAGTATGTCAAATCTGTGACAGACACGGAGCCAGACCAGTCCCTGGTAGCAGTTGCTGGCCGAGTGAAGAACAAGCGCTTGATTGTACCATATCCATCATAGCCTCAAACCTGGAAGTAGACGCAGGCATTGTGACACACACATCACAACCCTACCCTGGGCAAGATACAACAACATCCAACAAACAAACAAAACACTGAAACCAGCCTACATCATTACAGGGTCATTGAGTACATCGGTACCTTCCTACATAAGAGAATTTTTCTTTAGCCATTAAAATAAGGAATGAAACAGCACTGCATTCAGCAAAGAATAGAAGAAATAAAATTTCCACCCTATCAACAAGTTCTGCATCCAGATATGGCATCAAATGCGGGAGAGAACGCCATTGTTGTTAAGATGGGGGCTCAGGTGGGTTTAGTTCCGTTACTGTAGTTCTTTCCGGTTTGGCCATCCCCCTCCAGAGGAAGCTAGGACAGGCTCCTGTTGGTGTGGCTGACGTATGTTAAGTTCCATTTCACACTCAGTGACAGCTGTGTGCAGCCCACATCGCAGGAGACCGCCAACCTGCTCAGAGATGGCTCAAGGGCAGCCATTAGCTATGTCTGTGAACAGGGTTCAAGAGTTGGTGATGAGGAAATACCTCGATGAGAGACACGAAGACATCTTCATGACTCTCTCTCTCTTTTTTTGTTGGACATTTTCTTTATTTATATTTCAAATGTTTTCCCCTTTCCAGGTCTCCACTTTAGAAACCCCCTATTCCATCTCCCCTCCCCCTGTCTCTATGAGGGTGCTCCCCCACCCATCCACCCACTCTGGTTTTCCCACCCTGGCATTCCCCTATACTGGGGCATCGAACACCCTCAGGCCCAAGGGCCTCTCCTCCCACTGATGTCCAACAAGACCATCCTCTGCCACATATGCAGCCAGCACCATGGGTCCCTCTATGTGTATTCTTTGGTTGGTAGTCCAGTCCCTGGGAGCTCCTGAGGATCTGGCCTGTTGACACTGTTGCTCCATCCATGGGGCTGCAAACCCCTTCCGATCCTTTAGTCCCTTCCCCAACTCCTTCCTCAGGGACCCCGCTCTCAGTCCAACAGTTGGCAGAGCCTCTCAGGAGACAGCCATATCAGGCTTCCATCAGCAAGCACTTCCAGGCATCCACAACAGAGTCTAGGTTTGGTGACTGTATATGGAATGGATCCCCGGGTTGGGCAGTCTCTGGATGACCTTTCCACTGCTCCACACTTTGTCTCCATATTTCCTCCTCTGAGTATTTTGTTCACCCTTCTAAGAGGCACTGAAGCATCCACATTTTGGTCTTCCTTCTTCTTAGGCTTCATATGGTCTGTGAATTGAATCCTAGATAGTCCGAACTTTTGGGCGAATATCCATTTATCAGTGAGTACATACCATATTTGTTCTTTTGAGACTGAGTTACCTCACTCAGGATGATATTTTCAAGTTCCATCCATTTGCCTGTGAATTTCATGAAGTCATTGTTTTTAATAGCTAAGTAGTATTCCATTGTGTAAATCTACCTCATTTTCTGTATCCATTCCTCTGTTGAGGGACATCTCGGTTGTTTCCAGCTTCTGGCTGTTATAAATATGGCTGCTATGAACATAGTGAAGCATGTGTCCTTATTACATGTTGGAGCATCTTCTGGGTATATGCCCAGGAGTGGAATAGCTGGGTCCTTAGGTAATACTATGTTTAGTTGTCTGAGGATCCGCCAAACTGATTTCCAGTGTGGTTGTACCAGCTTGCAATCCCACCAACAGTGGAGAAGTGTTCCTCTTTCTCCACATCCTCGCCAGCATCTGATGTCACCTGAGTTTTTGATCTTAGCCATTCTGACTGGTGTGAGGTGGAATCTCAGGGTTGTTTTGATTTGCATTTTCCTGATGACTAAGGATGTTGAACATTTCTTTAGGTGTTTCTTGGCCATTCAAGTTTCCTCAGTTGAGCATTCTCTGTTTAGCTCTCTTCCCCATTTTTATTAGTGTTATTTGATTCTCTGGAGTCTAACTTCTTGAGTTCTTTGTACATATTGGATATTATCCTTCTATCTGATGTAGGATTGTTAAAGATCTTTTCCCAATCTGTAGGTTGCCGTTTTGTCCTGTTGACAGTGTCCTTTGCCTTGCAGAAGCTTTGCGATTTTATGAGGTCCCATTTGTTGATTCTTGATCTTAGATCTTAGATGTTCTGCTCAGGAATTTTTCCCCTACACACATGTGTTTGAGGCTTTTCCCCACTTTTTTTTTTTATTAGATTCAGTGTGTCTGGTTTTATGTGGAGGTCCTTGATCCATTTGGACTTGAGCTTTGTACAAGTAGATAAGAATGGATCAATTTCTTGGGATCATTTGCTTGGAAAATTGTTTTCCAGCCCTTTACTCTGAGGTAGTGTTTGTCTTTGACACTGAGGTGAGTTTCCTGTATGCAGCAAAATGCTGGTCCTATTTATGTATCCAGTCTGTTAGTCTATGTTTTTTTATTGGGGAATTGAGTCCATTGATGTTAAGAAATATTAAGGATTGAGTGTTGCTTCCTGTTATTTTTGATGTTATTTTAATGTTTGTGTGGCTATCTTCTTTTGGGTTTGTTGAAAGA
Organism: Rhynchomys soricoides; assembly: GCA_019843965.1. Taxonomy (NCBI): domain Eukaryota; kingdom Metazoa; phylum Chordata; class Mammalia; order Rodentia; family Muridae; genus Rhynchomys; species Rhynchomys soricoides. The sequence goes on from JADRCH010000824.1 coordinate 1,159,771, forward strand.
CTACTTTCTTGCTTTTTCTAGGGTATAGTTTCCCTCCTTGTGTTGGTGTTTTCCATCTATTATCCTTTGTAGGGCTGGATTTGTGGAAAGATGTTGTGTAAATTTGGTTTTGTCATAGAATATCTTGGTTTCACCATCTATGGTAATTGAGAGTTTTGCTGGGTATAGCAGCCTGGGCTGGCATTTGTGTCCTCTTAGGGTCTGAATGAGATCTGCCCAGCATCTTCTAGCTTTCATAGTCTCTGGTGAGAAATCTGGTGTGATTCTGAAATGTCTGCCTTTATATGTTACTTGACCTTTTTCCCTTACTGCTTTTACTATTCTTTCTTTGTTTTGGGAATTTGGTGTTTTAAATATTATGTGACAGGAGGAATTTCTTCTCTTGTCCAATCTATTTGGAGTTCTGTGGGCTTCTTATATTTTTATGGGTATCTCTTTCTTTAGGTTATAGAAGTCTTCTTCTATAATTTTGTTGAAGATATTTATTGGCCCTTTAATTAAGAATCTTCGCTCTCTTCTATACCTATTATTCTTAGGTTTGGTCTTCTCATTGTGTCCTGGATTTCCTGGATGCTTTGGCTTAGGAGCCTTTTACATTTTGTATTTTCTTTGACTGTTGTGTCAATGTTTTCTATGGTATCTTCTGCACCTGAGATTCTTTCTCTCTTGTATTCTGTTGGTGATGCTTGCATCTATGACTCCTGATCGCTTTCCTAGGGTTTCTATCTCCAGAGTTGTCTCCCTTTATGATTTCTTTATGGTCTCTATTTTCATTTTTAGATCCTGGGTGGTTTTGTTCAATTCTTTCACCTGTTCAGTTGTGTTTTCATATAATTCTTTAAGGGATTTTTGTGCTTCCTCTTTAAAGGCTTCTAGCTGTTTCCTTGTGTTCTCCTGTATTTCCTTAAGGGAGTTATTTATGTCCTTCTTAAAGTCCTCTATCATCATCATGAGATGTGATTTTAAATCTGAGTCTTGCTTTTCTAGTGTGTTGGAGTATCCAGGGCTCACTGTGGTGGGAGATTATGCCAAGTAGCCTTGGTTTCTGTTGCTTATGTTCTTGCCCTTGCCTCTCCACATCTGGTTATCTCTGGTGTTAGCTGGTCTTGCTGTCTCTGACTGTGGCTTTTTCCTCCTTCAAGCCTATGTGTCAGTACTCCTGGGAGACCAGTTCTCTCTGAGACAAATTCGGGTATGGAGAGCTGTGGTACAGGGTCAGCTCTGGGGTGCATACACAAACCAGTAGGATCCTGTCCCCAACTGTTTTTTGGTTCCTGTGTCCTGATGGCACTGGGAGGGTCCCTCTTGGGCCAGGAAATTGAACAGAAGTGGTGGTCTTACCTGTGCTCGAAGGTTTGTCGGCACTACTGGGAGACCATCTCTCTCCTGTCGGTATTTGGGTATGGAGTGCCATGGCACAGGATCAGCTCTGGGAGCAGAGGGAAAGCAGAAGGCCTTCATGATTCTCATGTACAACAGTTAGTAAGTGGGGTGGCAAAGGAGAATTTAGACTGTGCCTTAATAACAACTGATGAACTGTAGCCCACCGGATTGTAGCAGACACCTAGATGCCATGTCCAGAATGATACAGATGTTTCAGGAGTTGAAGACCCTGATGAGATTTTTCTAGCTGGTGATTAGACTAGCAGGGGTTAGAGATGTAGTTTGGTGATATAGTACTTGCCTAGCATGTGAAATGGCCTGAGTTCAAGGCTTAGCTTAGGAGGAAGTGCTCAAAACTTAAAGATGGTCAGCTAGATCCAAACACAATCAGCTCCTAAAGGATCTGGGGTTACCCACAGAGAATGGACTTTCGGAAGCATCTACAGAAGTGCTGTATTTTTTAAACAGAGTCTCAGTTACCCAAAGCTAGCCTGATTCCCTATCTAGCTGGACTTCCCTATATCCCTTGGAGTTTTGATCCTCCCACCTCTACCTCTTGAGTGCTTGTCTTACAGGTATGTGCCACTAGGCCAACTTTATGCAGTGCTGGGAATTGAACTCAGGTCCTTGTGCATGCTACACAAGCACTCTTCCTCTGAGCTACTTTCCCAGCCCCAGTGCCTTCTTGCTGTGGTCAACTAATTCTAATTTGAGCTATAAAAGTCCCCAAAGTTTCCAAGGCTTGCACTGTTCAAGAACCACAAGCTTCCCCCTCTTCCTGGTGTTCAGAAGAGATCTGAAAAAGAAAAAAAATAGAAAAAAGTAAGGTTAACCAGTGGCCCTTCTTGTGACAATACTTTTTTGCCCTAAAAGTATTTTGTACTTTTTAATATCAAGTTTAACATCATAGCTAGTGATATTTGAACATGGGTTAATAATGAATTTCCATTAAAAATTTCAAGTGGCCTTATACCCCCATTTAATACATTTTTTAATATATCAAGTTACTTTGAATCTAACTACAATTCCCAGGGCATTCCTTTATACCTTTGCTGAAGTTATTCACCAACTATTTGTGAACTGAGCTGTTTTCTAGTAATTAGGCTAGGCATTGAAGGTTCAGAGATAAACTAATCCTGGAGTGGGGTGCAGTGTTGGGGGGACCTGAAGTTCACAAACTAAGAAGCAGGCAAGGTATGGGGGGTTAGACAGCATGCACCATGAGCTTCCAAAATCCTCCCAAGGGAGACGCCATCTCACTAAAGAGGGAGGGACATTGCTCCTGATGGCAGAGGTGGTAGAGGAGTGACAGGAACTGATGTTGAAGGACAGTGGTGGAGACGTGAGGGTGGCAGTGGGTTGCAGTGTAAGAGAGAAACCTGCAGAGGGGAGACATGTCCAGACGGTGGCAGACATTGCCTATCACGCTCAGGAGTTTAGATTTCAGCCTCAAAGCTCTGGGGAGAGCTGGGGTTTAAAGCAAGAACATGACAGTCCTTTTGTTTTGTATTTCATCTTCCTGGGTCTGTGAGGAGTGGGGAGAAGAAGAGATACGTGACAGGAAGATATAACTGCCCATTGTCATATAAACTGACTCATGCTATGTGTATATCATGGCCATGGTTCTTGCCATTCACCTCACCAGAAGACAGTCCACCAGGACAAGAGGATGGATCTGAGAGAGTCCATGGCATAGCAGAGCCCAGGCTGAAAGGTCTAGTTCCAGAGAAGAACAACTATGCTTTAGCTGTCCAGAGGGATAAGTCACTTAGCCCTCTGGTTCTTAGCTTACTCTCCTATAAATAAGCGACACCTGCCACTCAGGGGTATAATGAAGATCCTACATAGAAGATTCCAGAAAACACCTTGAAAACCATGTCGTTCTACAAAAGTGAGAACCCAGTTGTCTCTGTGGCTTCCCTAAGAGATATGGGAACTGCCATTCCTACTCATGTTAATTTCACAGTGGGTGTAAACCTAGATTAAGACTCTGTTTGTCCAATGTGGTAAGAAAGTCACAATAATATGTTGTTAGAGAAAACTGTATGCCACTACTTACAAGAAAATGTCTCTGCATGCACAGAACTACACTCTGCCACTAGAGGGAGCTCACTCTTTAGCGTAGAAGTGGAGTCCACCCAGCCTGTGGAGGAGGAGATAGATGGTGTGTAACAGAAGAAAACAAACTGGAAAGTAGGGGGCAGGTGTGTGTGTGTGTGTGTGTGTGTGTGTGTGTGTGTGTGTGTGTGTCTGGTCTGTGGGTGTGTGTCTGTGTGTGCGTCTGTGTGTGCCTGTATGTTTGTGTATCTATATGTGTGTGTGTGCCTGTGTGTCATCTATGTGTGTCTGTGTGTATCTATGTGTGTCTGTGTGTGTCTCTGTGTGTGTCTGTGCTTTCATTGGTGTTCTGAGACAGGACCTCACTGGGTAACTCTGTCTGGCCTGGAACTGTCTAAGTTGACCAGACTGGTTACTCTATGCAGAGGTTAACCTTGAACTTGGTCTGAACCTCGTGCCTCCCTCTCTTGAGTGCTGGTACTACAGGCCTGCACCTCCATATGCAGCCTCTAATCACTGTCAGCGGTCTGAGAGCAGAGCTCTACAGTCACACAGAGCTCACTCCCAGCACCACCGTTTCCCAGTCCATGAATTATACAAGTGGCTTCATGTCAGTCTGTATTCTTCATCAGTAAAATGGGGAACACTTGGCCTATCATACATGGTAATGATGACCTAAAATATTAAATAGGAAGTGTCCGTGAACGCCTAACACAATCTAGGAATTCTCTACACTCCAGAGCCCTTCCTTTTTCTCCATTTGTTGCAAAGATCGATGACTGAGAAATGCATGAGAAAGTCAAGCTGAGGAACAGAGAAGAGGCACAGAAGACCTGTCAGCCCCTTGATGCTGGTTATCTACATCCCACACCCTCACTTCTGCTGAGTGAAGGCATCCATATATGTGCATGTGTCTTTATAAGCCCTATGGCTTAGTGAGGCCATCACAAGCAGATGGGCAGTGAAGAATAACTTCAGAGTGCAGCAGACTTATGGACCACGACTGGGGCTCTCTCTCCTTCCACCAGATCCATTCCCCTCAACTTTGGAGTCATGACCCTGAAGCCAGGATGAACACGCTGTTTCAATGAGTTCATACCATCCCATCTTTTACTGCCAAAATTTCCTTTTCAGTTTGGTCTTGTGTTTCCAAAGAGCCACCTCTACCTGGCATTCTAGCAAGTGGCACCGAGAAGGGTTATAACCAGACTGTGACAGTAGAGCTGGCAAAAGAGGGGATTTGGATCAAACACTCAGGTTCTCTTGACCTGACATCAGATGAAATGATTTCTTCTTCTCTATAACAACTGTTTCATGATGAGAAAACCGAGCAGAGGGAGGCACAGAGGGACTGTGAGCCCCTTGATGATGTTCATGTACATCCCTCATCCTCACATCTGCCAGTGAAGGTCTTTCTCTTCATGGGTCCACTGGATCTTCTGACTTCTTGTGATCAAAGTCCAAAGGTGAAGGCAGTTTGCATTTATTAAGCACCACTATGTGCCAGGCACTGTACTTAGCCCTTTAGTAACTCACACAATGTTCACACCTTGGTAGGGGAGAAATGAATGCCTCTTCTTCTGTGAAGAGACAGCTGGGGCTCAGAGAGGCTGAGCAATATCTGAGGTCACACACAGCCAAGTGTATGGGAAAGCATGGTCTAGAGTTCTTACTTACTCTGAATTAAAGTTTGAGTTATTCCAATGAATACACTAACTATAACAAAAGGCTGGGTGGGGAGTGTACATCTTTAATCATGGCACTTGAGTAAAGGCATGTGAATCTCTTGAGTTTGAGGCCTGCCCGGTCTACAGAGTGAGATCCAGGACAGGCAAACCTTGTCTTGAAAAATCAAAATAATAATATTGATGATAATAAAATAAAAATAATAAACAAACAAATAAAAAGCTTCCTGCATGCTCTCTCTCAAAAATGTCCTTGCCTACTGTGCCCCTTCTTCAGGGCTCTGCCACCTCAATTTCCCAATCTGCTCTGTGTTTTCATGTTATAAACTATTCTCATTTAATCCATCCTCAAATTCTCCCTGCAGCAACAAAACATTAGATTCCCTAGATTACAGAGAAACTTAATTAAAGTTATTTTGTTGTCAAGTGAGGGTTCTGGACATAGAAACCCCACTTTCACTCATAGAGAAATGGCCTCTAGATTGAGCTGGATGAGCACCATAGGGTTCCAGCCACCAATGGCCAGAGTGGAGGAGCCCAGCCTGAGAGTGGGACCCCATCTTTAATGTTCTACACAGCTCTTACCCCAGTCTTGATTGAACTGGTCTCCAGTTAACAACTTTATCAACAACTCCGTTGCAGTGCCACAATTCGGTTCAGATCCCTGCACAGGTCAGCCACCTGCTCCCACAGCCTTTGATAGTCCCAACCCTGCTCAAGGGCTAAGTGTGGTCTCTTATAAAACTCAAGAAGCCTCTTAATTGTGAGCCCTTACACACACACACACACACACACACACACACACACACACAAAGGTTACATATTTCCAATATACAATGACACCAAATAACCATTCTCATTCCCATAAGGAAGAATCAGGGCATAGCAAGAATGGTTAGACCAAAGAATGACAGAGACCCAGCAGGGCAATCATCATATGCTGCAGTTCCATGTCAGGGGTCAGGGCTTGTCATGGAATCATCTCGACTCAAGAGAGTCTCAGTAGCCACACGTTTCCAGCTCTGTTGCTGCAGCACACATAGGTTCTCTTAAGCCATCCCGTGCCTGCACCATGGTCCCATGATCCTGGCATCTTGAACATCTTAGAGTCTACATTTTAACTTAGGAATCACCTTTATAACTCCACACAATGACCTCTCATGGCCTTCTTGCTTCTTATTACTTGGTGTCTCTCAGTGTTTCTATGGAATCATGAAATATGACTCTATGATCTCCATAATCTTGTATCCTTCATGCCTGCAAAACTAGTTATCAAGTGGACAACACTTTCAACTTCTGCTGTCAGCTCCAAATGGGACTGCTCCCTTAACCATGATGGTCTAACAACAAATGCTAGCACTCAGCACATTTTCTCCATTGTTCAGTCCAGACCCTGCCCATAGAATGATACCATCCGCCTAAGTTAAGATAAGCTTTCCCAAATGAATTAGTCTAGTTTAGATAATCTCTCATGGACAAGCCAAGATGCTAACCTAATCAAGATACCTCACAGGTGTGCCCAGAGGCTTGTCTGCTAATTGATTCTAGATCTTGTCAAGTTGACAATCAATATTAATCATTACAGTGAATTCAGTGCAAGCCTTGGCTACATAGCAAGACTCTGGGGAGGGGAAGCACCCTCCTTTTCTTCTATCTTAGACTAGCCTCATAATTTTACTCACACCAACCACTACTTACTTCTGAGAGGTATAACTTAGTGCTGTGCCTACCATTAACACTATTGCATTTAGCAGAAATCAAGGACTCCACTGCAGCTAGGAGTGGCCTTGTGACCAGATGATGGCTATGCGATATAAGAGAGCCAGTGTGCTTACTAGTTCTGGATTAAGCCAGCAGAAGGAAGCTTCTAGACTCTCTGCTTGTTATTCTTTCTCAGGGCTAAGAGAATGCACAAGTTGGTAGGAACCAACTTTGACCCAGAATGATGAGAACAGCACCCTGAGGAATGCAGGATCCTGAAGGTATATGGAGTTATCCACGAGCGTCCTCGTGAGTTTCTCAGCAGATAAGAATTTCAGTGGGTTTTGGGGATGGTGGATGCAGGATACACCGGAGGCATCTAGGGAAGTGAAAGAGAATGGAAAGAAACCAACCAGTAAGGTTTATTTGCAAGGCAGTGCTCACAGTGGGCAGCTGGAGAGCAGTCACCGTGAGCAGACCAGGAGAGTGGAGAAAATGACTCCGAGACATCTTACCCAGGGGCCAGGAGAGCTGGAGGGTTCATATGCCAATGCTCATTCAGGTTTATCTGTCAATTCTCATCCAGTTAAGTTAAGGAAAATTAGAGAAAGGGACACTCATTCCCTGGCTCATTAAGCTTACCTCATACCTAAGGAAAAGTGTTCTGGGGAAAAGCCTCAGGCAAGTACAGATACAAAAATGAATCTTTGGATCCAGGCCTGTATCCACCCACCTCTCCCTCCTTCACATAACTTGAACTTTTATGAAAGAGAACTAAACCTCCTATTTCCTTAATCACCATGGGTCTCTGTTACTATACACACCTGCCTGTTTTATAAGATGGTACAAGACTGCCTGTATCCAAAGCACATGTCTGTCACTTATCAGCAACAAGGGACTGAGGCTTCCTAAGCTCCAGTGTCTTTCACTGGAAAATGGATATATTTTTGATGCTTCCACCATGGGATGAGGTGGTTTTATTTTTAGCAACTTTTGGGGATGGGGTTGGGTTGGTTTGATTTGGTTTGGTTTGGTTTGGTTTGGTTTGGTTTGGTTTTGAGACAAGATCTTACTGCCGAAACCCAGGCTAGCCTTGAACTCACTATGTAGTCGAAGTTGTCTTCAAACTCACAATAGTTTTGCCTCAGCCTCCAAGAGTTGAGGCTGCACACATCATCAGCACATTTATCCATGCAAAAACACCTGGCCAAGAGCGAGAGCACTGTTGTTCTTTCTCCCTTTTCAAAAGCTGCTCTTTCATGTGCCCTGGGAGTTCCATGGTCTTCAGAACCTGCCCTTCCAAAAGAAAACATAACGAGAGGCCCCAGAGCCATGCCCAGAAAAGAGTGTCTTTAACACGGGCTCGGTTTGCAGTGATGCTGCACCTGGTATAAAGAAGTTAGGAACTGCCGCTCAAAGATCAAGCCCAGGACACAGCAGCCAACACAGGAAGGTAATGAGAGAAAATGAGACAGACTAGGGGAAACCCCAACAGGAAGGAGGAGGTACGAGCCCTGATGGGGCTTTCTACAGAGGTTTCTCAGGGTCCAGGCAAAGGCAGGGAGCCAGTACATATTTGAAAAAACAGCAGGCAGCCCTAGCTATTGCTTGACACCATTGCCTGATCCTCTCACCTGATGGTATAACAGAAAGCACCCTCTTGCCCCCAGCATGTACCTTAAAACTCTAGACTGCTCAGCCTTTCCTTTCAGCAGCAGGGAAGCCACAAGGCCTCCCTTTGAAAGACCAGGTCAATAGGAAGGATGAATCATTAACACTTGTGATACAGTGCCCAGGGTAAATATTTGTTGATTCATGATAGATAACAAGGGCTGGGTCATGAAGACTCCTTGAAAGTGAACCAGGAAGGATTCTATTTTACTATTCTGTGTGTAAGCGGTTGCTGAGTCTCATTATTCATTCAGCTTCTGTGGGCACTTAGCCAGGTCAGGCTGTATGCTACCTCAGGGTCCTAGAGTGAAGGAGACAAATCCTCAGTATTTTGACAAAGACATGTGTGGCCAGGAAAGCAAGCGACCAACCAAAGGACATTTGATAATGTCTAATCACTAGCACCGATGTGCAGCCTCTAGCTACCTTACTCCCAGGAAGTTAACCTAATGCCAGCATCATTGTTTAAATTGCCTTGGTTCTTGGCTTGTCTGTCAAACAATGGCAGAGTTTGCATGTCAGCCTCACCAGCTTCCCTTGATGCTATCATCTTACAGTAGAATAGCACCTTTGTTCAAATGGATGCATCAAGTTTGATGTGCTCCAAGGTCTTTCTCTGCTCCCAGATACCTTTCAAGGTAGCACATTACTCCCAGTGGTGACAGCCCTTCAGATTCTCCTGGCGGATATCCTTGACAGTTCTGAAGAGTACTCCTGCATAGGGTGCCCCTCTGCTGGAATCCGCCTCAAGTCTTCCTCAAAACTGTACTGGGGTTCGAACACTATTTCCTCACACAGTTTGAAAGGCATATATTGTCCAGCATGATTTACCACTGTTGATAGTGGCCTTTTTACTCACCTACCTGAGGTTGTGGTCACAGTTTTCTCCACTATAAGGTTACTCTTTTCCTATCCAACTTCAAACCATCTTTGCTGGAAGTCACAGTGTATAGTTCACACCTAAAGAGTAAGGTTATGTTGCCATTCCCCTGACCAGGCCAGAATATTTACATTGTTTGCAGTTTGCAGCGAAATGTTTATCTCCTCTCCACTTATTTATTGGATCATATTGTACATTATTATAAAACAAGAGCTTTTGCTTTGTACTTCAGGCTAAAATCTAGCACTAGTTTATTCTGTTTGAATAATTATTCAAGTTTGAGCCATTGAATTGACTGGTGTCTCTTTGATAGAGCCTACCAATTTGGTTGTTCAGTTGTTTAATTCGTTATATGCATGTATCTATGTTGTGTACATCACAACATGTTTACAGAGGTCAGAGGACAACTTGTGGGAGTCAGTTTTCTCTTTAACATGCGGGTTCAGGGAATTGAGCTCAGCTGAGCAGGCTTTGTGACAGGTATATCTCCCTTTACTGAGAGTCATCTCGACAGCCATATAGTTTGTTTGTGAAGACTTCTTCCTGGCACCATGAGATGCCACAAGCTCATCTTCCATCTTCCTTCCCTTACTCTAGTTCTAGAATAAGCTCTTCATCCCAGGAGCTCTAGCTAGCTGGAAAAAGCTTTCAGAAACCAAGGCCCAAGTGCTGGGTGAGGGCCTGTGTTTTATTTAATTCCTTGTTTGAAAAAAATTTTTTGAAAAGTTGCAATATAGCACAAAGAAAATTCATTTGTTCTTTATTCCGGCTCATGTTGGTATTTTGTGCCATTTTCTGTATCCTTTACTCTCTTTTTCTCTGTGTATAATTTTTATAAACCATCTGAAACATTAGGACCTTTTACCTCTAAATGCTCCGGTGTGCATTCACTTAGAGGAGCAAGACACTCTCCTATATAACCACCGTAACTGGTTTATGCCAGTCTAGCATAGATCTAATTCTTTATTTCAATCTACTCACTGTTTTCCAATTTTACTGATGGACTCAAACATCCTTTATAGAGCTTTCTTTGCTCCCATTCAAAACACAGCCTAAGCTTATGCTTAGCACATAGCTACCATGCTCCCTTAGTCTTGCCTCCCCTAGGAGAGGTCCTCAGCCTTGCTTTGCCTTTTATGATATGCAGTTTTTAAAGAGTACCATCCATTTTTCTTTGATAAAAAGTTTCTCTCTTGTCATGTTCTGCTTACTGAGTTAAGAGCATTTTAAGGGCATAGTCCTTGGGCTGTACTTCTGTCTAATGCCAACTACAAACTCGGGGGTTCTCTAAACTTTGGGAAGTTTTATTGATTTTCAAGAAGGACTCACTGAACTCACTAGAAGCTATCAGACTCAGTTAAAATTTATTATAAGAAGCACACAGACTAAAATCAGCTGCTGTGTACACAAGAGACTGCCGGCTTGACATTTCTGTGGGCCTCTTGCCCTGGCGTCAGCTTGCTTTGCCACCTGGGAGTATGTGCGTCACACAGGGTTGAGTGAGAGACCCTCACTTAAGTCTCAGGGTTCAGCTTGCTTTGGTCTCCATTGCTCAGAAATGACTGCTTGATTGTGCCTACAGTTGAAATCCACTTCTAGGTCAACTGATATCATTCAATCCAAACTCCTACCCTGTTCATAGCCTGGTCCCACCCTGAACAAAGACACTTGTATCAGATATGACACAGATTCATTCCCAGAAGCTGAGGCACAAGGCCAAGTTCTTTATAAGACATTGACATTTTCTCATGAATGCATCCAGGTTATAATTTTCCAACTGTGATAGACATTAGTGACACAGGGTTTGTCAACATATCACATCTAAAGTGCATACTGTCCATCTGCCCCTCACTGGTGATGCTAATTCTCAACAGTCAAGAGACTCTTCAGTCCTCTCACTGTCTAGAAACCCTCTCCTTTGATTCTAATAAGCATTCATTAAAATAGCACTAAAGTTGTAAAACCACAAAAATATCCCACTCTAAATAAAAATCTTCCCAGTTTACCATCTATCAGTATAAGCTAAATAAATCAGTCTTTACTGTGATGTTTGAAAAATGCTTTTGTCCCATCTCCAACCTTACCAGTCCACACCACTCACCGCCCATAAAGGGGGAGAGACTGCAGTTTCAAAGAACATCTCCAAGTAATATTGAAGCAGGAGGTCTCCTTGACCTGCTTGAGAAACATTCTAATGAGCCAGTCTTTCATGAGACATAAAAACAAGTGCAGGCTTTATCTCAGAGGAAGGGGAAGCATCCACTTTTAGGCAAAGCACTCCCCGGGCAAAGGAAGGGCTCTTGCAGTAGACTGCAATGTCCCAGATCATGCAGGAAAGGGGATAGGCTGAGGAAGGAGAAGGTAGCGTTTAGATTTCTCCTGCCTATTCTTTCTTTTTTTCTTTCTAAAAGCTTCCGGTGCTCTGCAGCATCTTATCCTCAAGCTCTTAGATATTTCCTATCAATAGCAGCCACACTTGGAGACATGATGGCTGAACAGACTCTCATAGTCTGCATCTTATCAAAGGCTCAAGATGGACTGTTGTGCTGACTAGTTTTAGGTCAACTTGACACAAGCTGGGGTGTTTGGGAAAGGGGAACCTCAACTGAGAAAATGCCTTCCCCAGAGTGGCCTGGTGGCAAGTCTGTGGGGCATTTTCTTGATTGATGATTGATGTAGAAAGGTCCAGCTCACCGTGGGCACTGCCATCTCCGGGCTGGTTTAGGTGTAATAAGAAAGCAAGTTGGGCAAGCCATGAAGAGTAAGCCAGCAAGCAGCACCCCTCCATAGCTTCTGCTCTGGCTCCTGATTATAGGTTCCTGCCTTGAGGTCCTGCTCTGACTTGCCTAAGTGATGTAGTGTGACCTAAGAGTTGTAAAATGAAATAAGTACCCACACACACAACTTGCTTATGGTCATGCATTTTCTCAGAGCAATAGACACCCTAAGATAATTATCAACACATTAAATTCTGGAAAACACTGACCTTCAGGATACAATTTGATCCAGCCTCTAATTCTCTATCCACACCTCAGGTCATATCTGTGTTACAAGTCAAACTTGAGCCAGACTGAACTATGGACTCTGCCCCAAAAGTCTAGACCTCCTTTTAGTCTCCAAATATCAGTTGCACAGACTAGTCCTTTCTCTGGAATGTCCTTGAACTCCACACCCTAATGCTCCCAATGTTCAATGTCAGGATACCCTTCTAGAATCAGCTGGAACTATGTTCTCTGGTCCTCTTTGGTTCTGCCAACAATATTAGGAACTTTGATTGATGTGGGCTTCCAAGGCATCTTCAACTCCCACCTTCCCAAACTCAAGCACTATACAGTAACTGTCCATTTTCTTATGTACTGGCTGGTTTTGTGTGTCAACTTGACACAAGCTGAAGCTATCACAGAGAAAGGAGGGGAAACAAGCCAGGAAGCAGCAGTCCTCCATGGTTTCTGCATCAACTCCAGCCTCCAAGTTCCTACCCTGTGTGAGTTCCTGTCTTGGCTTCCTTTTGCTGATGAACAGCAATATGGAAGTGTAGGCTGAATAAACCTTTCCTCCCCAACTTGCTTCTTGATGTTTTGTGTAGGACTAGAAACCCTGACTTGGACATTTTATTTTTCTAAAATTTCAGGGAAATTGAAGGGAGTGATTGTGTCTTTTTTTCTTACTATAGGCCCAACAGTAACAAGGTGCCTATACCCTGATAAATACCAGGAAAATGTGTTTGTGTGTATGTAACTGATAGATTCTTGGTCAAGTGATTAACATTTATTCAGTGTCCATATGACAGGTACTGTTCCATGGGAGGCACACAAATATTAAATACTAATAATGCATATGATTATTGCAGTCATTTTGCTGGGGAGAATAATAAAGCACAAAATTTAGCAACTGAACCAAGATCATATGGCTAGTTAAGTGCTGCAGCTTGGATTTGAACCCAAGCAGGTGACTCTAGAGCCTGCAAGTTCCATATACTGTATTTCTACCCAAAAATATAGTGAGAAGAAAGTGATAACACACCTGGCTAATGCGACATAAGGGGAAAATATTTGTTTTGACTCCTTGTTTAAGGGGATACAGCCCATCTTGGTGGGAAGGACAGGGTGGTAGAAGGATCACATAGCTGTGGCTACAGGAGCTTGCTGATATCTGAGCAATGAGGAAGCAGAGAGAGATGGGTGCTGGTTTGCACCCTTTTCCCATTTTATTCAGTGTGGTACCCCAACCCATGGGATAGTGCTGCCCTCATGCAAAGGACATCTTCCCTACTCGGTTTATTCTCTCTGTGAGCTCTCACAGGCAGAGATCTAAAGTCATCATTCACTAATGCCCTCATGTTTTTTAATCCAGTCATGTTGAAAAATCATCTTAGACAGCAAGCTAGTATTTCTCTCAGCTACTTGCATGGACACATGAAAACTGGCCAGACAGCCCAGTGCTCAAATCCAAAGATCAAAAGCTTTAAATACCATCACCCACCTTGGGTGGCCATTAACACTAGCCAGGACACTAAAAATAGGAAAACTATGTGAATATTTGGTTTGCAAACCCCAAAACGGGGAAGGGGAAGATTCAAGTAAGCCTTTAAAGATAATCACTGTCCTGAGACGTTCCCTGAAACACAGGGAACCTGGTATTTCACAATGGGTAAAATGCTCAAGAAAGTTTGTCATAGACACAGTCACAAAAAGTTCTCACTAGAAGCCATTCATTCACAAAGCTCATGAATGGATTGAGTTCCCACTGTTCTCAGCCAGGCCATGTGCAGGTGCTAGTGACACTGAGTGAGAAACAGACATGAGCCTGCCCTCAAAGTACACAGAGTCACATGAAAGCCGCAGGCAACCTGTCTTTGTGATCCCTAAATAGAAGTGTCTCCCTGCTTGCCACAAGCCTGGCCTTTTACTTGCAATGTTAAGTCAAAACCACGTGATTCCATCTCACCCTTTGCACATTATAAGACAGCCTTCCTCGTGGGCTGAGCCACGCTTTCACTTAGCAATCCCCTCTGGATACCTGCCATATGCAGGAAGTGGGACACAAGCACAGCCAATTCAGTCAGTGGCCTTCACAACATCTTGCAGAGGTGAGATGTATAATACCAGTTCCGTGCTCCATTCCCAGGACCTGAGAGGCACTTGGTGGGTATAAGCATGAAAGATGTGTTAAGTGAAGTAAGGTGAAAAGCATTCCAAGTATCACGGGGCTGTGTGTTAACCACAAAGCCAGATTGACAGCTGCTCATTCATTCACTTACTCAAAATTACTTGTGAGAATCTATTTTGCACCTACCAGTAGTAGCCTAAAAAGATTCATGAGGAACAAAACAGAGACTCCATGGAATTGTCACCCCGGTGTTTTGTTTTGCTTTGTTTTGGGTTTTGTGTTGTTTTTTTTTTTTTTCATTTTATTGGAGGAAAATAGATAATAAGCAAATATCTAAATGTGTAATTTTAATATCAAGTAGTATTATGTACTAAATAAAAACTGACCAGAATGAAAAATCAGAATGTCAGGTTCAAAAACTGCAGACCTGAGCCCCTCCAACAACCCAGAAGCCTGGCACGTGTACATACTTTGTTCTTGTAAGGTTTCGGTGTGTGTGACTGAAGAGTCGTATGGGATCGGTTTCCTGTAGAATTAGAGTTCCCTCCATCACACCCTCTCATACACACACACTAGGCACTGAACCAGGACTTCATACATGCTAGGCAAATGCCCAGGCTTCCAGACTCAGTTTACAACTTATTTCTTCCATTCTTCTCATGTTCACCAACCCAGTGAGAAGTCTCTGTTCCACACTTCGACACAAAGCTGCTTGAAGTTAATGGGCTTAGATGCTGCTCCTTCTGTAACCAGACATGTTAGTAATAATATTGTCCTCATAATGCTGAGCTGAGGATTCAAAGATAAAACATGCAAAACAATACATACTACTTATTACACATACATATACATGTATGTACTTGATGCTAGAGATTCAACCCAAGCCTTCAGGCGTGTGTTCTGCTATGTTATACCGTTAGCCCTGCATCATGTATATATTTAAATATTATCACCAAGAAAGGTTATTGCTGTGGAAAGGTTAGCAGAAAGTCTGAGAATGTGTGATAATAGGTGGATATTCAAATGGTGACCAGAAATAAGGATGAAGACAAAATTAAATGCTTTTAAGTACTAACCATGAGCTTGTCACTTAGACCCTTCGGTCGCTTGTTCCACCCACTCACGCCTGAGGAGTGAATCGGACACTCTTGCCTTCATCTTTTAGAGGCTAGGTTTTAGAAAACATCAGTGTCTTAATCAAAGCTCTGTGACTCCTAAGTAGTATATTTTACCTCACTACAAAAACCTACTTTCTTCCCATGTCACCACAAGAGTCCCTGTGTGTTAACAATTCACAATAGAAAAGTTATTTGTTAATTTTAAAAGTAAAACAGAGTCCACTCGAAGTCAATGCATTAAATTAAATGTATCTCAGGGATACGGATGATTTTGGGATACGGAAGCCACAGCACTTCATGACAGCATCCCAGGCATCAATTTCTCCAACTTCCTAAACTCTTACAGCCTTTATTTGCACAGCCACAAAATGACGGTAGCAATTCCCCCATGAAACTGCTATGAACTTTTTTTTTTAACTTTTTATTGGTTCTTTGTGAATTTCACCTAACCTGTACCCCAATCCTACTCATCTCCCCCTCCTCTTGTACCCGCCTTCCACCCTTGCAACCTCCCTGCCCCCAAAGAGGAATAAAAAAATCTCATTGTGGAAGCTGTAGTGTGTCACAGTGTGTCCCACAGTGTACCCTTCTGTCCACACTTGCAAATGTTCATTGAAATGAGTCGTTGGCATAGTTCAAAGGCCTCTGGCCTCTGCTACTCTATCAGTACTGGAACCCCACTGGGACTCCTCTGGGATATCCTGTTGTTGCCCTGTGTCATGGAGATCCTGTAGTTTTGGATCTGTAGGACCAGCCCCCTCATGTACTCCAGCAGTTTATCAATGGGGTAGATGTTGAAATGGGCAATTTAAAGACTTGGAACTGGGCCTGAGACATATCTGAGCTGGTCAGCCCAGCCAGCTCTCATGCACACAAACCATTGTGGGGTGACCTCCTGCCCTGCCCTGGCTGGTCCATCCAATGCCACCACCAGCAATGGGCAGAGCTAACTATCTCACTCTCAAGCCCTCAGGGCTAGATCATCTATGCCTACACTATCAGGGCCAGCTCCACTGGGCTGCCCAGACAAGGTGCAGGGCCTGCTCTCCTGAGTGCTTCAGCAGGTAAGGGGCAGGGCCAGCTTTCTTGCTAGGTTATCTCTCCCTCATCCATGCCACTGCATGGGAGAGAAGTGTCAAGGCAAGCTCTCCCAGGCAGATACTCTGGGGGGCACACTCACCCAGAACTCTCAAAAACAGGGACAGCTCTACTGTGCTTCCTGGACAATGTGAGGAGCCAGCTCTCCCTGGTGCTGTAGCTGGTTAAGGATGGGTTCGGCTCTCCTGCTCTCACACCCCCAGGGCCAACCTTCACAGGATGTCCAGGCAAGTGGTAGGGTCAGTTGTACACAGGCCTCAGACATCAACATGTTCTTGGGTGGCAGCCCAGATGAGGGATGATCACTTGGCCTTTGGTGGTAACATATCCCCAATGCTTTAGGGCCACAGAGCCAGCCATAGGCCCCAATGGGAGCCCAGGCCAGGATTTCACCATGATCCCACTTGGCATCACTAGCTACTCACATCAGGCCGTTCCTTACTACTCTCAAGTCTCCAGTTCTTCGTCTCTTCATTGTGCACTTACCCTTCTGCTTCTCTTTCTCTTCCATTTCTCTACCACTTACTTGCTCCTCTTAGTGGTATCTGGGGTCTCTGAAATGTCTGAGGTCATCTCAGGAGTGGTTTCAGGAGTGCAATGCCCCACTTGTAAATTATGGCACTGGTCAGGGACCATCTCAGGCATGGTCTGTCCCACCCCTACCCAGGCCTGTGAGGTGACCAACTGATGGTCATCTCAGGCTATCTCCCTTTCTGGGCTCCATGGTACCAAAATGATAGTCATCTTAGGCTTGCTCATTGCCCAGATTCACCCCGTAGGGCCCTATGCAAGGGTCATCTGAATCTGGCTTACTCCTACCAGAGTCCACAGTCACAAGGCAGGCTTGTTCTAGTCTCCCGCTCCCTGGGAGCCCTTTGGTCCTGTGCAGCACTGGACTGGTCATCGTCTCAGAATAGCTTCCTATCTGGGCCTGCCTGGCGATGGTCTGGTGGTCGTCTTAGGCTTGTTTTCTCAGGGAGTGTTGAGATACTAATGATTCAGATGTTCACAGGTCAGAATGCTGAGTGGTGACATAACCTCTCTGCCACCTATCGACACATGTGTGACATAGCAGCCACACCTGCAACCCTTCTAGGGGCTGGGAAAACTGCTCTGAATTTAAATGAGATCATGTAGAGGGACACCCACTACAGTGTCTGCTTTTAGTCTGAATCTTCAAATCAGCCCTACTGAAATGGTTTGAAAATCCCTCAATGTCAGAAGCCATTGAAATGGTAATCTAGCTTCTAATAGGCACAGTTTCTTCTGTAGACACAAGGAATTGTTTCTTTGAGCAAAGCCTTCTGGGGAACGAGGAAAAGCAAGGGAGTTCATCTTTCTTTTTTGTTTTTATAAGAATAAACAGGAAGACTCTAGAGGGTGAATTAACTTCATAACCCAATAATCTAAATTTGTTATTCTGACCTACAGTGGAGAGTGTCTTAACTTTTAGAGTGTACAGATACAGACACACTCATATGCCTACCTACATGCACATACCACACACTTAAATAAACACAATGTACACTTGTATATTGCCACATGTGCACACACACAGATGTGCGATGTGGCTGTATTGTTAGCTATATACTAAACTTGCTGGCTTTTAAGTTAACTACTATTTAGAAAGAAATAAGAATCCTAACACAACTATCAAAATTTTTTTCCAGGAGACACAAAATCAGTGTTTTCCCAAGTTGCCTGATAAGAATCTCCTAAGTACTGATTCAGCCTCTGTAAACAGGGGCAAGAAAACAGCACTTCCTTGTGTACTCTAGGTTATTCTTAAGATCAAGCAAAACTCAAATAAGTATTCAAGCCCAATTTGCAAATGTAAAGACATTGCACCTCCCAGTGAGGCTACTAATTTTGGGCCCAAGTGATTTGGACAACACAACAAACAATAACTAGACAATTTCCCTCTGTGAGTATATATGCTACTATAGTTAAAGTTCATTTTTCTCTTAGCTGTTATGAGACAGGATCTCACTCTGTAGCCCCAGCTTTCTGGAACTCGGGATGTAGTACAAGTTGGCTTCAAATTCATGACAATCTTCTACCCCTGTAGATTACTTCTGGGATTACAGGTGTGAGCCAAGAGCCCAACTCTACTATAGCTAATTTTTAAAACTCACAGATTATTGCTTCCTCTTGAATGTGTCTGTCTCCCTGGTGGCAATATTTGAATGACATTAGAGAAATCCCACGTTAAGCAGGAAAGAGGAACAGAGGCAGCCTTCGGCCAGGTGATTTAAATCAGGCCCTGGATGATCTGAGGAGTCTGGAGCAGTTCTGTTACTGTAACCTTCTGTTATGGCGAGTTACCAGGGGGGCAGAGAGAAAGAGAGAGCTGCAAGATCAGCGGAGGAAATTACAGATGGAGACAATCCTGAAAGGCAGTGCTCAGGGGAGCCAGTGAACCCTTTCATAACTCTGTGTCCCTTTGCATACATCTCTCCCAGTCTTAAAAACTCTTCTGGGCAAGTCGTTCCCACTTGACGGACGGGGAAACTAAGGCTTGACCTAGTAAGAGAATAATCAGAGACACTTGGGGTTTTTACTCTTTGACAACTCCGTATATGTGTAAGATACATCCTGGTCACACTTGCCTCTACATCTTCTCTTTTGTAAACATTTGTGTATCCATTCATTCGTTTATTGGGTATAGGAATGCTCACAACACAGTGCACATGTGAAAGTCAGAGAACAATGTGTGGGGGTTGGGTCTCTCCTCCCACCATGTAGGTTCTGGAAATAACACTCAGGTCGAGGCTTGGCCTCTAGAGCCCTTACCCACCGAGCTATTTTCCCAGTCTCTTCTATACCCTGAGGCTCTTCCACTCCTACCAATCCCCACCTCCCCCCACGTCTACATCCAATATGTCTTCTTGCTCTGGTTTTGCTTTTGCTCTGTGACCCACTGTGTTTAACCAGGGCAGATGTCCTGGGCATGAGTGAAGCTGTGCACTAGAGCATGAGAATACACCAGTGGCTAACTCACTGAAGACAGTGGCATCTTCACTCCAAGCAGCTCCCCAATGCATTTGGTTCCCCTTGTGTTGAATGGGGCCCTATGAGTCCCTCCCCCATCTATGACTTCGTGTTTACCTGGTTGGTCTTGTGCGGACCCTTTGCAGGCTAAAGAAGCTGCTGTGGATTCACTAGGAGCAGCCATGATGTGTCCCTAAGCATTTTATAGCCCATCCCACATTGTTGGTCTGGAGCATTCTCTCTCCCCTCTCTTCCTTGAGACTTGGATAGACACTATGGATAGACACTTGGCTTTTGAGCTTCTTTGTGTCAGACTATTCCCAACACATTAATCTGCAGCCACTCAAAGGAAGGAATTTCGGGGATGGAACAAAATGGAACCAAGTGAGGAGGGCAACCATGATGATTTAAGTGACATAAAATGTAAATCAAAGAGGGGATGCAGACTTGAGAATGCCAGAGAAAGGCTATACAGAGTTTATGAGGGAACATGATAATGACAGCCCATATAAACTGTCAAACACGCTGTTAAGAGAAAGGCATGTCAGAGCCGGCCCAAGGCTGAAAAGAAAGACTATGTACCTAACCAGGAGCCAGCCCCGTGGGCTGCAAAGGGCAGCAAGTTTCAGGCTTGACAAGTATCAGCTTGACAAGCAGGTTCCCGTGGATCTGAAAACAACAAAGCAAGGTAGATAGATGCCCAGACTGCGAGCTAGAAGGGGCTGCAGCCCCCTCCACATCCCAGTCCCCTGACCACTCTAACAAGACTCTACATATCGCCCTTGGTCCCCTGGCTGGTCTTTCTGCCTCCAGCATTCCACATTGTCTACAAAGTATCATTTGAAACCACAGCTTCCTAGGACGTAGCTGGAATCCTCCAGTGTAAGACCGGTAGTGGGCTTTGCTAGCTCGGTGGCTGTGAGACACAGGAAGTAGCAAGGTGATCCGGGGCTAGAGTCAAGCAGCTGCGTTCAAACCGCAGGGCCCCTACACCACTAGCTTCGTGTCCTTATAGAAGTTACTTGTTTGTTCCCTCTGAGCCTCTTCTTTATGGGGTTATAATAGCACCTGTGTCCCAGCCTACAGCCAAGCATTTAAGACAATTCCTACAAGTAGAATGTGAGCTGTAATTGACAGCTATTGTCAATGGCATATAAAAAGCAAGCCCATGGGGAACGATTCATCCTTAGCTGGGGACTGCATCAGCTTAGGATGGAGTCCGGGCTCCCAGACACTGGCTATTCATTCATTTTGGATGTATGAGAAAGTACTGATGGTGCTAAGGGATCTGGGCTCGGAACAATCTCCCAAGTGATGCACATCAGGTAATTCTGAACAGAGCTTATGACCTAATCTAGGGGCTAGGACACATCTAGGGGCTATGGAATCCAATGGCTAGGTGGCACCTAGGGGCTTGATGGCATCTAGGGACTTGGTGGCATCTAGGGGATAGGTGGCATCTTAGGCTAGGTGACATCTAGTGGCAAAGTGACACCTAGTGGCTAAATGACATCTAGGGATTTGGTGGCTTTTAGGAGCTAGATGGCATCTGGTGGCTAGATGAAATCTAGAGGCTAGGTAGCATCTAAGGGATAGGTGCTATCTAGGGACTAGGTGGCATTTAGGGCTAGGTAGCATTTAGGATTTTGTCTCAGATAATGGCTTATCTGTAATACAGGGAAGGAAGTTCTTCTCCCCAGCAATGGAGACTTGAATTCATTCATTCTGTCTGTCTCTGGTGAGAGGACTTCCCAGGAAGCTGTGGACTGATCTAGGTGACAATTGACAAAGAAAGAATGGCCCAGAGAAGGACAGGCCGGGAAACAGAGTGTCCCCTGAGGTCTGACTAATGTCTAATTAGCAGGGACTAATGTCCCTGCTCCTGAGAAAGCTCTGTAACCACCAAATTCTTCTCTGCCCATAAGAAAGGCCAAAAACATAATAAAATTGTGTTTCCCCGTACAAAATAATCTATGAATGGAGTTGGGAACAGTCACAGGTAAGAACCAAGTTTAATGTCATTTAATCTTCAACAAACAGGAGGTTCTAGGCCCATTTTACAGATGGAATGGCTGGGGTCTTCAAGGTCTAGACTTATCTACAGCTAATAGGATTGGTGGTTTAAGACCATGTGATTCCTAACCTGTGCTTTATTACTAATACCAATTTCTCCAAGAGCAGAGGTCACCAGCCCCACCCCATGAACAGCCGGTGATCATGACCCCTCATGAGCTACTCAAGCTATAAGAATGGCAAAAGTGATCTGGGCATAGACTGACCATAGTAACAGCTCAGTGACCTCTCTGTTGCAGTGACCTCTCTGTTGTTCCTCTCAGTGATGCACTCCTCTCTGGTATCCCAGTCCCATGCAGGTCTGCAAGGTTCTTCACACTGGTATCAAGAATCTGGATTCTTCTACCATGTGGTACCACCATACTACAGACCCGGTTGCTCAGACACACAGGGAAAGACGACTGGAAATACCACAGAGGGGTTGGAAGAGCTAGACCTGAGTACAGCAGACATCCTTTCGAACCATGGCATGGTGGCACAGGCCTATAATGCCAGCATTCAGGGGTTTGAAGCAGGAGGATTTCTGTGAGTTTGAAGCCAGCCTAAGCTATAAAGTGAATTCAAAATGAGGCTAAGGTACATCATGAAGCTGTGTCTCCAGAGTCAGACAGACAGACGGAGAGGACAGAGAGCATGCGCAAGTGAGTGGGTCTAAGTACCCAGCTCAGCTCTGATAGCAAAAGGACCTAAGAACAAAGGAACCATGCTCATGAAGAGGTAAGTAGCCTGCCATGAGACTCTACTCTTCTGGATAGCCATCCACGAATTCCACTGTTGGGCAGTGACAGGCCCAACACCCACCAGGGACAAGGAGTGCTGGGAAAACTGTCATTGATGTCCAACCTCCTCCAAAGGACTTTGCCCCTCCCCACACTTTGGCCCTGGCAGCTGCTGTGACTAATTCCAGGCACTTCCTTGTTGTCAGGTTTCAGCACTCTGACTTCCTCCTGCCGGGGCAGCTCTGGCTGAAGACAGACATTAATCTTGGAGGAGAAGGGTAGCCTCGTGGGAAGCCTCCTGACTGATTCACTGCCAGGACTAATAGCAACAGCCAAGTTGCCCAGCATTTGACAAAAGGCTCCAGCCTCTCACCCAGTAAATTACTGAATGCCTCTATTCCCACCTTCACCCTTCGTCCCTCCTCTTCTGGATCCCAGCACCTGAGCCTGACAAGCATTACACAGCCCAGTGTCCCAGACCTACAGACAGAACTCAGAAGGAACACTTCCAAGCTGCTTATCCCCTCTCCCCAGTAGGGGAAGAAGACTGGTTCTAAAAAGGAACCCAAAAATTTGTTTTGTTTTGTTTTGTTTTGTTTTGTTTTGTTTTGAAACAGGGTCTCTCTATAACCCTGGCTGCCCAGGAACTCACTGTGTATACCAGGCCCTGAACTCACAGATATCTGCCTGCTTCTCACTTTTAAGTGCTGGGATTAAAGGCATGCACCACCATGCCTAACAGCAATCTGTATTTTCTAAAAAGAAAGAGCTCTACCTTCTTCCTGAAGATTCTGACAACAGGAAAGGTTAGAAGGAACCAATAAGATGCATGTCATCATGCAAAGTAATTTCTAGATATTTCTTAGCCTGCAGACATAATACTGTATCGCATCTAATACCATTGTGTTAGGGTACTGTTAGTAGCTGGCATTTGTGTAGTTACTTAACCGTTACCTCATGCCAGGCTTAGAATCACCCTGGGTCTAAGTGAAACCTGGACTCAAAGGACTCTGACTTAACCAGGAGGAAATGATGGTGTCAAGATCAAATCCTGGCTCCCTTGCAAACCTGTAACTTCTGTCCTCATCTTTTCCTTGTTCAGTAAGGGAATGGGGACAGCACAGGAGGAGGTCGAGTACTGACTCAGGAAATGCAGAAGTTTCTGCACATGCACTGCAGCCACCTGGGATACCTTCCTTCCGGATGCAGGGGAAGGACAAGGGTGCCACCGAGAAGGCTGGCCAAGCAGCTGAATAGAAGCAGGTGGAGAAGGGCAGGCTCACTGGTGGCTACCCAGAAAGGGCCAGAATTCTTAACTAAGCTGGAGCCTTAGAAATTACTAAAGTTTCAAGAAAGCAAGGAAGCAAAC
Source organism: Rhynchomys soricoides (assembly GCA_019843965.1). Taxonomy (NCBI): domain Eukaryota; kingdom Metazoa; phylum Chordata; class Mammalia; order Rodentia; family Muridae; genus Rhynchomys; species Rhynchomys soricoides. Next base: position 1,183,626 of record JADRCH010000824.1, read on the forward strand.
CCACAGCCATCAGCTACAGCCCCAGTTAGCTCATGGCCAAGGATCTTGGCCTCTGCACTTTCTGCTCTTCACTGATGTGAAAGTCTGATTCCAGTGCCTCTCTAGCCCCTCTCAAGCCGACTTTCCCTTGTCTCTGTCCCTCAGCCTAGGCTTGAGCTCCTGCTGGCAGCTCCAAGCAATTAGCATTAAAGCCCTTGTATAAATGGTGTCTCTTGGGACAGAGAGTGAAGGTGCACAGGGGGCCAGGCTCGGCTCCATAGCTAAATGGTCTCTCCCCCAGCTCTGTCTTTCCATTTTAGCCTCTCCACCCTTCCCCTCCCCTCTCTCCCCCTCTCTCTCCCTCTCCCCCTCCCTCTCTCTCTCCCACCCCTTCCTCTTTCCTTTTCTCTCTTCTTTCTCTTTCCCTTTCCTGTTTCGTGTTCTGTTCTTTTCACTTTCTCTTCCCCTCTCTTTCTCTTTCTTTCTGGGCCCTTTTTCTTTCCCTATTTCTCTTTCCTTTTCCCTCCATTTTCTCTTTCTCTTTCTTTTGCGTTCTTGTCCTCTTGTTTTCTCTTTCACTTCCTCTGCCTCTTTCTCTTTCC
>JADRCH010000824.1:1189206-1206868 GCA_019843965.1 Rhynchomys soricoides
CACACACACACCTCACACACTTCACACACACCTCACACACACTTCACACACAGACTTCACACACATACACACTTCACAAGATCAAATTCTCTCCTCCCAAGAAGGTTCTCTTTGTTGTGGTAACACTCTGACCACTCAGTGCTCCTCTTAAACATGCTGGCTCATGAATACATGCTGCAACTACATGCATGCACATGCACACATACTTACATATACACACACACACATGCACACAATGCTCACATGCACACAATGCTCGTGTGCACATTCATTTCCTGTCATCACAGGCTGACGCTTAGGTGGCAGAGCAAAGGCAGCACACATGTGTCTGTCATTCCAGCCAGCTCTTGTCAGTGTCCTGTCTTACCATTGTGGCAGAGCCATGGTCCACCCTAGGCCATGGGTAGTGTTGGCCCTTTTTTTCTCTATTTCTCTTTCCCTCTCCCTGAATTCTCTCTTTCGTTTTCTTTTTTGCTTTCATGCTCTCGTTTTCTCTTTCTCTGCCTCTTTCCATTTGACTTGTGCTTTTTTTTCTGGTTTCTTTGCAAGTTCTGAGGCTCAGAATATGCTGGGATACTTCCAGGAGCCAGACAAATAGGGCTAAAGCTACCTAGGCAGCAGCTGCATGGGTTTAATGAGAAATGGGGATGCCTTAACTCCTGGACCTGTGCAGTTCAGGTTTTTACACACTGCCTTGCTGCCTCTTGTAAGTGAGACCATTAGTCTCTGACTTGGACCCTCCCAGGAGCATCATCCTTTGAAAAGTCAGCCACACGGACAACTACTGGTGGTTTAGGTGGACTTCAGGCATGGCTAAGCTAAAGCCATCCTGGAAGGACTCCCATGTATGAAGATTGACTGCAAACTGGACAGATTCCTCCCAAGCAGAAGCTGAAGTGGTGCTGGTGGTAGCCAGTGGAGAACACATTATTCATGTTGGGACCTGTTCTGTGTCAGGGAGTTCTCAGCTTGAAGGACCCTGAGAACCTCCCTGGGCAGCCAGAGCATCTCTCACGCAGTTACACCAGCAACTGTCATGTCAACATGGCTCCCCTCCCACTCCACACTGCCATTTAGAGGTAGCAGGTGCACTGGGGAAAAGGAGCTGACCTAGAGGGCAGAGTGAAAAGAACAAGCCATGAGCTCTTCCCATCTTCCCAAGGCAGGAGGCTGAGCCTGGGTCACCCTGCACTCTACACACACACACATACACACACACACACACACACACACACACACACACACGAGTCAAGAATTAGAGGGCAAACTTAAAGTTGGATGAGACACTGAACATTTAGTTTATGTCAAATTGAAATGCCTAAAACTCCCCAAAATGTGTCTGTTGTGATTCTTGACAAGCTAATATTTCCACATGAGATATTTTCTAGGAAGTGAAAAGAGGTCCCCAGAAGAGCTATCTTGAAGAGTCACAAGAGGAGAGGGGATAAAAAATAAACTTTAGGTGGTCCACTCTGGTTCATTCTCCATGTAGGCAAGTTACATCTGTAGGTCAGATGAGCTCGCACATAAGGCATGCAGTAATCTTAGAGAAGGCAGTGGAATGGTTAGTTTGGGATTCTTATCTGGGAAGAAAAGTCAGAAGTGACCACAGCGAGAACAGGTTGGCTCAAGATGAGCAAGTGGCATCAGCCTACCTACTAAAGTCTGACTCTCCGCATCCTGTGTTGGGCAGGCTGAGTGCTCAAGGAATGATGGAACCCTAAGGGTCTGTAGCTTAGAGTCAAAGAGCCAATCAGGAAGAAGCAAAGCTGACTCTGGGTGATCACAGCAATGCACAGAAGAGGAACATAGTGGGAGCAGAAGTCAAATAAGTTCACCAAAATCATGGGGATTGTGGTGCTTTGAATGAGAATGATCTCCATAGGTTCATATGCTTCAATATTTGGTTCCCAGTTGGTGAATGGTTTAGAAAGAGTTAGGAGGTGTGGCCTAGTTGGGGGTGTGTCACTGGGAGTGGGCTTTGATGCTTCAAAAGCCCAGGGCATTCCCACTTAGCATCTGTTCTCTCTCTCTCCTCAGACTTATGGATCAGATGTAAGCTCTCAGCTACTGCTCCAGCACCATGACTGCTTGCCTGCTGCCATGCTCCCCACCCTGATAATAATGGACTCACCCTCTGGAACTTTAAACCATCAATTAAATCCTTTCTTTTATAAGCTGATTTGGCCATGGTGCCTCTTCACAGCAATAGAAAAGTGACTAAGACAGAAGTTTAGAGAGGTGCTCATACACAAAGTTTAGAGAGGTGCTCATTCTCCCACATTTGGTGGGAGAATAACCAAAAAAGTACAAGGCAAAACCAAGGGAGATGGAGATGGAGGAACTGTCAAGTGGGAGTCTCGATCCTGTAAGTATGTTTTCCAAGAAATGAGCCTCTCTTCTCTCTCCGTAGTTCCCGGATTCAAATGTCATTGTTTTCATAGCATTCTATGCCACCTCCTAATTTAGATTCCACCTACGCATGGATAACTATCCCTCTATTTTCCTATCTCAATTTCTAGGTCCAGAGGAGAATCTTCCAGAGAATGTTGTCAGTGTTTCGTGAGTGGATGAAGGAAGGATGGAGTGAATGAACAGCTACATGGGTGGAATAGACTAGTTTCCGGTCGGTCATAGATTCAACAGCTGGTTAATAACAGACTTCAGCAAATAGGTAGTGGATGCTGGGAGGAGACCAGGATGCCTAATGAAGCCTGTATGTGGGCCAAAGGTTAATTCCTTCACAAAGGGAAAAAGAGCAGGAGTTTTCTCAGTCATGGTGAATGCAGGACAAAGTGATCCCACAAAAGAACAATGCCATGGAGCACAGGAGGATGCTGCAAAAGAAGGTAGAGAACAGAGAAAGGAGAGATCAGCTGATCTTATGGCCCTCAACAGATTTTCACGACTGACTCTGGAGTATTTGCAGCAGATGGTCCAGTTGAATTAATGCAAGTATGACCCCTGTGTCATATAACTCAAGGGTGGCAGCTCATCTCTGGCATGCAATGGTGAGAGGTAGATGAAGCACATTCACAGGGCACATGATGCAGCTCCTACTGAAATGGTTTGTCTTGAATCACAGCTATGGAAGAATAGCATCATTTGGAACACATGTGCTAAATAAATTCCTCCGAATTGAAATGTAGCCTATAAATCAGAGAGAGCGTGTCAATGTCAATGAGAAGCAATTGGTTCACCAAGAGAGACACAAATCTAAACTCCTATTTCCAGGCACGTCCATATTTCCATAGACAATAAAGTGAGCTAGGCAGGCGGAGTGGTCAGGTGCCACACCCAGTATAATTTCAGATCTCCGAGCCTCATGCCAAGATTCTGCCAAACCGTATGGCATCTAAGAGATGGGAATTAGCTCAGGGAAGAAGGAAGCATATGGCGTGGGTGGGAGGGGTTTGGGGAGGAACTGCACAAGAGACAGATTCGCTCTTCCAGAGGAGTCTGCTTCACCATCAGACTGTTGAGGCAGAAACATGCTGTTCAAAACAACAAAAAAGAATGTCCTTCCTATGGCCTTTTTACACCAGGAACTGTATACTAAAGGAATAGACTACATCCAGGCCAGACACTGCATACACATAAAGTCCAGACACAAGATAGGTACATCCAGAGAAGGGAACCCCAGAAGTCCAGACTTTCTTGGGTGCTGTTAAAGGCATCTGGCAGAAGTAACTTGATTGCTTGCTTCAAGACCCACACTACATATTTTGCAAGTATAATTTTTTTATTATTTCTTTGGGGGGTAAAAAAAGAGTATATACATAAAATTAAACGTTAGCATATTTTTAGTGGGTTTTGCCAACTGTTATTGGGGGAGGGGTGTCAGATTTGGTTCTTGATGTATTTTTAAATGGACATAAGTAATTTGAACAAAAGAAAGAGAGAAAGAAGGAAAAGAAGAAAGGAAGAAAGGAAGGAAGGAAGAAGGAAGGAAGGAAGGAAGGAAGGAAACAGCTACCGTGGAAAATCAAAAGCCTATTACCATTGGGTAAATAAAAGCCAATCTAAAGCATTCAGAAGTGAATGAAGGTAGAGATCAGAGAGAACTGGGCTATACACTGTAGATCCAAGCGGCAGCCTATCTTTCCGTATTTAACACAAGAGCAGGCCGTAAATCTGACAGTAGTCAGATGCCGGCTTTTCATAGGCATTCCTTGATTCAATATGATCTAACAGTAAACAAGTCTCTTTCTCTCAGATTTAGAGTTTTAGGGGAACCTTCAGTCTATCTGACACTAAGCTAACTCAGAATTACACATTTTTAAAAATCATCATTACAACCTTGAGGCCATAGGAATGATCACCACAAATTCAAAGTGGTGGCACTGCAGCAGAGAAGTGTCTCTTGGTTTTATCATGGCCACACCATATCCTGGGACATGATTGCCCAGGGGTGGAGAGACTAAAGCAGTAGTGAACAGGGTCATGTCAGAGAAGCAGAGGAAGAGAGGGGTAAACCAGTGGCTGAGGTCTGTGACCTCTGGCTTCACTTAGCCCTGTCTTTACCAAGAGGTTCAAAGCTTTGGATGCTGAGGAAAATGTCTCAGGGCTCAATTGCAAGTTGGTAGGATGGTGATGGTGGTAATGATGCCTGGTGGTAAGGATAGGACTCTGATGGTGGTTGTGACACATGATAAGGATGGATGAGGTAGAAGAGGAAAAGCATGACAATAACATCATGATGGTGATGGTGACCGTGATGGTGCTGGTGGTGGTGGTGGTGGTGATGGTGGTAGTGGTGGTGATAGTGATGGTGGTGGTAGGGGTGGTGCTGGTGATGGTGGTGGTGGTGATGATGGAACATGATGGTAGCCATGATGACTGAAGAGGAGGACAAATATGAGGATTTAATAACTTGTAATGATGGTGATAATGGTATTGATGGTGATGATCATGGTAAGCATGATGGTGGTGTTGGGCATAACAATGACCACGTGAGTATGAAAGTGATCAGTCAGTTCCATCTATTGAACACTACCTATGTAGCAGACATTGTCCGAAGACCTTAGTCCTTTGTCCCTTCCCTCTTAGCCCCATTCTTACCCTAAATGGCTGACATTGTCATCTTCCTGCCTGGCACAGATAAGGAACCTGAAAATGAGTGTCTCACAGCTCACACAGCTAGTACAGGGATGCTGAAGCCAAAACCCAGTCCTGAAGACAGCCGGGCTGCACTCTCAGCTGGTATGCTGATTGCCTTCTTACAGAAATCTAGCCACAAGCCCAGAGTCCAGTGGGAACTGGCATCCTGCAGAGCCTGTATGAAGGAATTCGACCACAGTAACTCCTAAGGTCCCGTGCAGGCATGAAACTTTATGGCCACGACTTTGTCACTTTCATGGAAAATACATTCAAAGTATGCTTGTCTTTTAAATTTTGTTACTCTTGTTCTTTTTATGGCCCCAAACTTGTGAACTTTTACAGTTTTTCTGTTACTTCAATAGTTAGTGATGTATTCCACTGGAGGGAAAACAAAAACTTTTACTTTACTCTGTTTTTTAACTCCATTCTTCCAGGTCTCGAATGCATCTCGAATTCATTTTGATGCATAGCAGTAATGAAATTTTAGATCTGCCTGACCTAGCCAGCGTTATTTCTGACAGAAAGTCTCCTTGTTGCCTCTCCCTGAAATTGCTACCATAAGACAGGTTGGAGCTTTGCAGGTTCCTTTTGCATTGCAGACAATCCCTGCTGACTCCTGATAGAGCTTAAGATTTTTCCACTTTACAATGGAATGCATGTGGTGCCATTCAGTAAAAACTACACTTTGAATTTCTATCTTCTCCTGGGCTAGCTCTATGCAGTTAGATCCTCCACCACGAACCTGAGCAATGGCACCAAGCCACAAATTCTAATCTAACATAACTGATACTCTACACTGCACTCTGCATACTGTTGCTAAGATAACTTGTTGGTAGACTGGGGGTATGAACACAGCTTCATCTCATGGTGTATTCAGATGGCAGTGCGTTTAACTGGGGCATAGCTTCATCATATGTCAGTGAGCACCTGTATTTGAATTCCTCCCAATATGTCCATTGAGGAATCTCAACTTTTCTAAACTGTCATGGGTAGATTCTACTCTAAACATTTTAGCAAGTAAAATTTAACCAGAATGAGGACAAGCTAGTAGATATCCTCACCTTCAAGTATCTATGAAAAGGGGAAGAGGGCTCCAGTTCACACAGTGCATTAACCATCTGGAGCACAGCCTTGATGAAGAGCATGGAGATTGCCATTGCACCCCTGACCCATGTGTACAGCCCCTATATGCCTATTCCTGGTGCTTTAAGGACAGGAAAAGTGCCTAGCCTGAGGACTGGGGTCCTTCACATGTCAAAGTGCAGAGGAAGGAAAGGAATACTTTAATTAATGTCATAGGATACATTTCTCGATCAAATAACAAAATTGTCTAAAAAATCATTAAATTCATTCTCAAAAAGATCCAAAGATATATTGTGTTAGTATTCCTTCTAGGTTCTGCCCGGCAGTTACCTGGCAACATGTACCTGACTCACTACAAAAGGGGATGCTTGCCCCTCTTCTCTCTCTCTCTCTCTCTCTCTCTCTCTCTCTCTCTCTCTCACTCCCCACCCCTTCTCCCTCTCTCCCCTTCCCCCTTCCTCCTCTCTCCATGTGTTCCTGGCCAGCCTCTTCTCTCCTCCCCTCCCCTCCCCTCCCTTCCCCTCCCGTCCGCTCCCCTCCTCTCTCTGCCTCTCTCTTTCTTTCTCTATCTCTACTTTCTTCTCAACTATTTTTCCCACTCTCCTTACCATGCCCTAAACTAAACCCATCTTATGGCTGGTCCCTCAGGGGGAGGGGACTCCTCAGCATGGGCCTGCTGAGGCACCCCATACCCTCTCACCACACCTCACTTTATCAAATATTCTACATGTTCTTGGCCCTCTTTCTTTATATAAAACACAACATATTGCATCTGTGCAACTAATCAACTATTTGTAAAGACATAACACTCCAACAATAGGAAAGGCTAGAGCAGGGGTTCTCAGCCTTCCTGCTGCTGTGACCCTTGAGTATAGTTCCTCACATTGTGGTGACCCTAACCATAAAATTGTTTTTGTTTGGCACTTTATAACTGTAATTTTGCTACTATTATGATGCATAATGTAAACAAATATCTGTGTTTTCCAATTATCCTAGGCAACCCCTGTGAAGGTGCCATTTGAAATGAGTCACAACCCACAGGTTGAGAACCACTGAGCTAGATAACCAGAACCCAAACTTGTTGGCCTAAGGATACAAATCAGTAAGAGAACACAGGAACAAAACTTTAGATTCAATCCTCAGCACTGAAATTTTAAAAAAGATAAAAAGAAAAACTGGAATCAAAATTGTAACAGAAGCAGTAGATTCTACAGAAAATCGATTTGCCAAGATGGGAGGTGAATGAAAATTCTAATTTCTAAGAAGAAAAACAAACATATCCTTTAAATGGAAGAAAAGAAGAGAGACATGGGACATATACTGAAGAAATTGAGTCAAAATATGATGTTCAAAGTACTCTAGTTTTTCTTTAACAATTTTAGTCAGATAGAGTTCACAGGCTGTATATTTCACCCATTAAAGTGCACAGTGCAATGCTGAGCTGTGAAACCCTTATCATAGTTTTGGGATATTTTCATCAGTCAAGAGAAACCCTAGTCTCATAGTTCCTCAGCACCAACACCCATAGACAATCATGGATGTGTTTTATATGTCTGTGGTTTTATCTATTCTAGATGAATCATATAAACAGTATTATACCATATAAGGTATGCTTGGGATTAAACCCAGGGGCTTAGACAAGCTAAGCAAGCACTCTACCAATGAGCTACACTCCTAGCTCCAATAGTCTTAAGAGTATTTTGAGAGATGTGTGTGCATCATACATTAATATTTCATTCCTTCAATGACTGAGTTATAGTTTATTCTACAGATACACATTTTGTTTATTCTTTTATCAGTTGATAGACACTTGACTTGTTCTAGCTTTGGGATATTAGGAATAATGTTGCATTGAAAATAATGTAGAGGCTTCCTTGTGGTTTGATTTTCTTCCCCCCTCTTTTTTTTGGGGGGGTGGCGGAATTTCATGGTTCCATCTTCTTGGCTAAATTCCTAGGAGTGAAATGCTGTGTCATGAAGGAACTCAATGTTTCTAAGTCTTTCAAAGTCTTAGGTTTCTAAGATTCAAAGGCTGTTTCCCAGAAGCTGCTTCACAGCAGCCTTGATTTTTCTAGTGACTCATGATGCTGAGCATCTCTTCATGTGCTATTGACCATTTGTATGTTTCCTTCAGAGAAATAATCTAAGTAGATCATCTATTGATTTTATATCTGTTATTTTATTAGATATATGGCTTTGAAATGTTTCTTTCCACTCTATATTAAATTTTCACTTCTTTGATAGGATCCTCTTAAAACTCTTCAAGTAAAGAACTTTATACAGATATAGTCAAATTTATCAATGTGGTACTACAGACACACCCCTGTCTCCAATACTTGATGCCCGCAATTCTAGTACTTGAAGAAATTTTTGCCAAACATGAGATTATGAAAATTTGTAAGTTTGCCTTAGGCACCTTACATTTGGAGTTATTTTCTCCAGTGTGTGAGGCAGGAGTTAAACCTTTCTCTTTTGTTTTTGCATATGCAATTCCACATCATCAATCTACTCTTTTGAGTGACTATGTTCCTTAATACCCGAAGGCAATAGCCTAAAGCCTCAACCCACCACTACTGCAGGACATTTTGTGACATTATCAATAGCTTATGGATTTCTGCAGTGGGAACATGTGTTCATAACTTTCATCTTTGTTCTGAACTCTTGTTTCTGAGTTTTCTCAGGTGCTATAATATGCATCAGAAACAGATAGCCTTGAATTTCGGGTAACGCAAAAGAAACACTTTGCAGTTAACGATCCTTCTGAGAAAATGGATCCTGTCTTAGTCAGAGTTTCTATTTCTGCACAAACATCATGACCAAGAGGCAAGTTGGGGAGGAAAGGGTTTATTCTGCTTACACTTCCACATTGCTGTTCATCACCAAAGGAAGTCAGGACTGGAACTCAAGCAGGTCAGAAAGAAGGAGTTGATGCAGAGGCCATGAAGGGATGTTCCTTACTGGCTTGCTCCTCCTGGCTTGCTCAGCTGGCTTTCTTATAGAGCCCAAGACTACCAGCCCACAGATGGTACCACCCACAAGGGGCCCTCCCCCTTGATCACTAATTGAGAAAATGCCTTACAGCTGGATCTCATGGAGGCATTTTCTCAAATGAAACTCCTTTCTCTGCGATAACTCCAGCTTGTGTTAAGTTGACACAAAACCAGCCAGTACAATTGACCCCTTGTCATCTTACACACAGATACATCACTATTAAGCCACAGCCCTTACTTTCTTATTTATTCCAAGATCTAAATAACTTTAAAAGTCCCACAGTCTTTGCAAATTCTTACATATTAAAATTTCAATCCCTTTAAAAATATCCACTCTCTTAGAATTCAAAGTCGTTTTACCATTAAAAGTCTCTTAACTGTGGACTCCACTAAAATACCTTCTTCCTTCAGGAGGGAAAATATATCGGGGCACAGTCACAATCAAAAGCAAAATCAAACTCCAATCATCCAGTGTCTGGGATCCACTCACAATCTTCTGGATTCCTCTAAGGGCTTGCGTCACTTCTCCAGCGCTGCCCTTTATAGCACACACCTTGTCTTCTAGGCTCCAGATGCCTGTGCTCCACTGCTGCTGCTGTTCTTGGTGGTCTTCTCATGGTACTGGCATCTCCAAAACACTGCTGTCTTCCGCTGCAGCTAGGCTTTACCAACAGCCTCTCATAGGCTCTCTTCATGGTGCCAAGCCTCAACTCCTTTGCATGACCCCTTCAGTCCTGGGCCATCAATTGCAACTGAGGCTGCACCTTCACCAAAGACCTTCCAAGGTCTCTCACAGTGCCCAAGCCTCAGCTGCTCTTCATGACTCCTTCATGCCTTCAAAATCAGTACCACCTGGGTGACTCTTACACATTACCAAGTCCAGCCACAGCACAAGGTACAACCCTGGCAATCTTTGGAAAGCAGCCTCTGTGCTCTCAGAAAATGCTTCTCAGAAGATTTTACCTCAATGATGCTGATCTCTTCCCAATCACTGCCAATTTCCCAGCTCCAACTAACCAGTATCAATAGTCTCAGTAATGTAATGGTTTTGCTTTATTAGTTCTGGTATCTTGTTAATCACAGCTGATCCTTCAGCCCCAGCTAACCAAAACCACAGAATTTGCACACTCAAAATAGCAATGGCCCTGATAATAGTCTTTAATCTTCTCTCTAAAATTTCACAAGCCAGGCCTTCATCTTCTGCACTGTTCTCACCATTATCTTCCAAGCTCCTACACAACATCCCAGAGAGCTCTTAACACCGAATGGATCTTCTAGTCCACCAAAGTCCTTCCACAGTCCTCCCCAAAACATGGTCAGGTTGTCACAGGAAAACCCCACTACACTGGTACCAATTTGTCTTAGTCAGGGTTTCTATTCCTGCACAAACATCATGACCAAGAAGCAAGTTGGGGAGGAAAGGGTTTATTCAGCTTACACTTCCATGCTGCTGTTCACCAGAGGATGTCAGGACTGGAACTCAAGCAGGTCAGGAAGCAGGAGCTGATGCAGAGGCCATGGAGGGACGTTCCTTACTGGCTTGCTCCTCCTGGCTTGCTCAGCTGGCTTTCTCATAGAGCCCAAGACTATCAGCCCACAGATGGTACCACTCACAAGGGGCCCTCCCACCTTGATCACTAATTGAGAAAATGCCTTACAGCTGGATCTCATGGAGGCATTTTCTCAATTGAAACTCCGTTCTCTGTGATAACTCCAGCTTGTGTCAAGTTGACACAAAACCAGCCAGTACAAAACCCAAGTAGGGCTTTTCTAATAGAGGTACCCCTGGCTAGAGCCATGAGAGTGAAAGATATCTTCATTACTTGCTTCATCACTTGAGTTAGTTCTTCACTCAGTTGATGGCACCAGTGAGCAGTTGTAAAGGCATGAAGGGAATCAGGAATTTCTCAAGTAGTTCAATACACTCTCCTTGGTAGGCACATCCCATTTACTAGGCAAATGAATCTGATCAGATGTTATCTTTGTAAATGCTCCCACTATTTTGTGAGACTGATGGGAATCCAAGACCATCACAACTGATAACCGCCATGCATGGTTTGGGTTGACTTGCTAGTAAAATAGACACAATACTCTATATGTTTTATAACATGCTTTGTTGGCATTTATTATATGGTGGGCTAGAAAGATGGATCAGTGGTTAAGAGCACTGACTGCTCTTCCAGAAGTCCTGAGTTCAATTCCCAGAAATCACATGGTGGCTCGCAACCATCTGTAATGGGATCCAATGCTCTCTTATGGTGTGACTGAAGACAGCTACAGTGTACTCGTATACAAAAAATCAATTAATTAATAACATCTTACTCTAACAGTTATAATATTGTATTGCAAATAAATCCTCAAAGTGACCCTGTCCACTGTGAAATAAAATATATGGTTCTATCAGGTCATCTTTTAGATTGTTGAAGATTTCAAAGTAAACACTTTTTCAGAAAAGAAAGATTAGTGATTCACAGGTTAGCCTGTGGGCCATCTTTGCATTTACCTCTGTAGAGATTATTAAACTGTTAGATTTTAATTGGCTTCAAGCTCTACAAAAGCCAGAGTGATCAGGTGATCTGATTCTTGTCAGCCAAGCAAGAATACTGAAAGTATCCCCAGCCCACAGTGGGGACAGGGGTAAGATTTAATCATTACTCTTCTCTCATCCCATCTGAGAGAAACTAACTCATTGCTGCAGTTGCCTATGTGCTGACTTCTAAGTCGCTGATATGTCGATTGGCTGTTACTGCTCTGAGCCATCCTTGTATATTTCCCCATTTGCACCTTAAGAATTTAGGAATTTGTCTGCTTCATCAGAACTAGGTCCAATATTATCAATGCCCTTGCTCTGTACATTTTTACTTGAATTTCCTCGAATTACCAAACTGGTGCCTTTTTTTTCCAATGCTGAAAATTGAACCCAGGGCCTCATGCATCCTAGAAAAACATTTTACCATTAAGCTACAGCCTCTTATTCCTATTTGTACTTTTTAAAAGTTGGGTTCTTGATATTATTCTAGTTCCAATGTGCATTTTATACACACACACACACACACACACACACACACACGCAAGAACCATAATCCTGTACTTTTTTCTACCTTGATTTTTAGAAAGAGATACTTATAAAGGTAGAAATCCGTGTTTAAATGTTATGTATCCTGTGGACACTTGAAAATGCACTTGTCCTGTCTTTATGCTATTACTGTAATGATGTTGTTTAAAATATTTACATAATTTAATTGCTTATTAGATAGCTGTTTAATATCAAAACTCTGTTGATATTTGCATGTTTGTAATGCACACTTCTGAGTTATTCTTTAGCACGTGACCTCTCACCACTGTCCGATCTTCTTTCTTCCTTCTTTACCCAGTACTTCAGTCCTTTCCCTCCAGCATCTGTCTTCTCTAGGAACTTGTGAGACAGAAAATTCTGACATCCCACCCCACCTCAGACCTGAAGAACTGGAAACTGGGTGAGGTCAGAGATGGCTTTTCAGAGCCCTACAGATCACTCCGATCCCCTTCTGATTAGAGCATCGCCGATCTAGATGAGAACATTTAGCACTATGAAATAATTTCTTTAAACACAGGATCCCACACAGCCCAGAATGGCTTCACACTTGATTTGTAGTCGAAGATGTGTTTGAACTCCCAGTCCTCTGTCCCCACCATCCTAGGGCTGGGGTTACCAGTGTGTACTACCACGCCTAGTTCATGGGGCTCTGTGAAACAAACCCCAAGCTTCAGGAACTGAAGACAAGCACACTACAGACTAAGCTACTTCCCCAGCCCAGTATGAACTGATGCTAGATGATTCATTTAATGACTGCTGTAGTGTTATGCTTGCTTTCTTAATTTTCTGTTTTCCTAATACATTTTGGCATTTTATTTGTGTATGTAAGGTTTGACTAAATATATTAAGCATATCAGCATACCACTGAATTTTTATTTTATGATCTAATTGAAGAGAATTTAACTTAATTTAAATATATAAAGACTTTCCACATGACTTCTCATATGCTTTATGCTTGGTCACTGTCACATTATCTTATTCTTTCTGAGTTTTGTTTCTTTGATATTTCCTTCCCATTCTAATTTTCCCAATGAGCTGCTCTGTGCCTTAACCTCCTGAGAACATATGTATCCAAAACTTTCAAAATCTGCACTTATTTATCAACTATAAAGACTGCAATTTTTACTTGGGTCTACTGGAAAAAAAATATAAAAATTAAAAGCTGCGTTCTCCCTGCCCTCCAGATGTTGCCCTTTATTTTGAAGCCAGACAATATTTTTTCTTTTAAAGAAGTATCATTTCTTTACATATAATCTTTTCTGTCACTACAACTATACCTATTGCTAAATTATGTTTATTAAGTTTGGAGCTCGCTACAGGAAGATTCACATTTCTTGGATCTGACTGCATTGCTAAGGTGTAGTGTATAGCTATAGTATATACAAGTTGCATTTCATATGTATATATGTAGTATGTATGTATGCATGTATACTTGCAAATATGTGTGGTATGGGTGTGCAGGTGTACTAGCTGGTTTTGTGTCAACTTGACACAAGCTGGAGTTATCACAGAGAAAGGAGTTTCAGTTGAGAAAATGCCTCCATGAGATCTAGCTGTAAGGCATTTTCTTAATTAGTGATCAAGAGGGGAGGGCCCCTTGTGAGTGGTACCATCTGTGGGCTGGTAGTCTTGGGCTCTATAAGAAAGCAAGCTGAGCAAGCCAGGGGAAGCAAGCCAGTAAGTAACATTCCTCCATGGCCTCTGCATCAGCTCCTGCTCCTTGACCTGCTTGAGTTCCAGTCCTGACTCCCTTTGGTGATGAACAGCAGCATGGAAGTGTAAGCTCAATAAACCCTTTCCTCCCCAACTTGCTTCTTGGTCATGATGCTTGTTTGTGCAGGAATAGAAACCCTGACTAAGACATCAGGTTCACACACCTTTGCATGCAGAGGCCAAAGTAGGATGTCAGATGTTCTGTTCTGGCACTCTCCACCTTACTCTCTTGTGACAGGGCTTCTTGCTGATCCTGGATACTGTAGTCCTTTAGGTAGTCTGCCTAACCAGCAGACACCAACAACACCCTGGTCTCTACCACCCAGGGTTTTTTTTCTGCTACTTTTTTGCTTCACTCCTGTGCCTCTTTATATTTTCCTGCTCTCTTTCCTCCCCTTAACAGATCGGACCATTTAATGGAAGAGCGTATCCACATGATTCTAATTAGGAATTGATATCTTTAATGTTTCTTGCACTTTTAAGATCTATTTCGGAAGGAAGCGACATGCTTTGCTACGGTCCGTCACCACGCCTCCTGGGCTACAGAATTACTCCATAAACTCGAAATGGGTTTCCTGGGCTCTCAACTTTAGGAGCAAGCTTTATTTGTCCAGTACTGAAGCACTGGCAAGAAAGAACCAGTCTGGGAATTGTCAGAGATGATGTGAGAGGGTGGTGAAAGAAAGGGTCTTCTCAAATCCTTTACCTCCCATCCTCAGATCCAAAGGAGGAAGAAATGCATCTGACTAAAGATGGAGCGTTTAACCCAGAGAATGGCAAGAATGCTTTGAAGGACTCATGTAGACAAAAGAATCAAACAGGCAAAGATTTCCTGCTGTGCCTTCCTCAAATGTATCCCCAGTCCAAGAGCCAAAAGGAAGGGACCGGAAAGCCCAAGGCCTTGCCTCAGTGCCCCTGCTGTAGCGCAGGCTGCACCTGAACCCAGGCTTCCTGATGCCCACTCTCAAGCCAGCCGGTCAGCACACTGGTCAGCAGTCATCTGTGATTCATGTTGTTCCTGGCAGGGGCGCCTAGGGCTGTGCAGAGGACCAGCCTTCATCCCAGAAGCAGTCTTCTCCTCCCCGGTGCTCACTGGGTGCCTCTTTCTTGTAATATTCTCTTAGAATTTCATGAGAACAACATCTCTCGGAATTCGCGTCTCCGGCATTCCCTTTCAAGTTATTCTCTTCTCCCTAAATTATCACAGCTTTCCCTAGGTCAGACCTTTCTCGTCCATGTAGTCCATTCTCTGCATGACTCTGGTGGTCAATGGGTATCCGCTTACACTTCTAAAGAAAGGTCTACTGTAAATAAATTCATGGAGAGGTGGGCTGATCCATCTCTGGCCTGGGGGGGAGGTGAGATTAGGAGTGCTTATTCACTAGCCAGCCTCTAGGAGGGGTGTAAGGATGGGGAGCAGGTAGAAGGCATAGTCCTTAATGCCCTCTGACCCCACTGACCCCTGCCCGCAACAAGAAGACTATTCTGGATTACCATTCTGACACTGTGCCTGCTTACACTCAGATTTCCTGAATTTTTTAAAAGATAATTTTTCTCCCATCAGTTTTGGATAGAAAGGACTCCATTGTTTAGAGAAATGCCTATGAGGAAGGAGCAGAGATTGGAAACATAAACAAGGCAGCCATGGCCCAGTTTGCTCCGCATCTCCATGGTACCGTGGATTCTGAATGGTGGGAGTTCTCACGCTCCTCAAGTAATCCTGGTCCCACCTGGTCCCACCTGGTCCCACCGGGTCCCACCTGGTCCCACCGGGTATCGTGCCTCTATTCAACGTCACCACCGCAGGCAGCACTGGACACTGGCCCTCTCCAGTTGTGCTTGCTCTTGAGACTAAATACAACACACAGCCCGTACTCGAGAAACTCAACGCGTTTGATCCTCTCAGCAGCCATGCCACCCCACTTTTTAGGGAACCCCACTCCCCTCATGTGTATTTTTTACACTGAGTTAACTTATTGCTGTTTTCAAGGCTGGCAAAGAATGACCATCTTCTACCAAAAACTGGGAAGAAAAGTTGGGTGGTTCAAGTGAAAAGTACATAGCAACTTAGAATAGTAAGAATTATCTTTTCATCAATTTCCTCAAGTACCTTTAGAAAAAAAAATCACCTTTTCTTCATTACAGAGTTTTAAATGTTATGTTTGTACAGTCCATGTAATACATAAGGTTTAGAAAAAGTCTATATTTTATGTACTACATAATATAAATGTAAGCTATGCTTTATGTTTGTATACACCTATTTATAATTTATGGTTTATACAATCTATTTTAAAGTCATTATTTTAAAAAGGATATAAGTAATTGGTGCAACCATAGACGCTTATTTTTAAAAAGTCTTAAGAAGACAGTTATTAGACCAGTGACTTAAAACTCCTTCCCATGAAGACCTAGAGTCAGCAGAGGTGGCTCAAGGACAAAAGAACCAGATGAGGGAGATGTCCCAGTGTCCCTACCCAGCTTCAGAGAAAGCACTGTCGCTCTGATCTGTGTGGACTTCTGTGTGAGCTTCCAGCTGCCCGGGAGCATGGCAGTGAAAGCCACCATCTGAGGCTCACTGCACTAGGAGTTAATGTTTGCTTTATTCTGGAATGTTGTGATTTACAAATAGGCTCTGTTGTTTATTTAATAATCACTAACCAGTTGAAGCTCTTAACAATCAGCATTTATTTTATTTCACTAATTCGCTTGGCACATTTGGTCTCCTTTATTGGAACGCAAGTTTCTTCTGCCACCTGGTGGCAATATATGCCTATTTCCGGGACAATTTCCAAATCATAGCTCACTGGGGTTGAAAATGAAAACCCCAAACACTGATGATTTGTGTGATGTGTGATGATATATATATATATATCCCCTTGCAACATACAAAGCTCACATATATTTATTTCTTCATGCATCCCCTCATGTGGCCCTCTTGTGAGCTCTTTTAGGTGGTAGGCTGACTTCTTTTGATATTCAACTTGATGTAACCTAGGTTCCTCATGTGTGAAGAGAGGACCTCAACTGAAGTATTGCTTAAATACTATTGGCCTGTGGCCATGTCTGTGGGGCATTTCTTGTTGTTGTTGGGGTTTTTTTTTTTTGTTTTTATTTTTGTTTTTTTGTTTTTTTTGTTTTTTGTTTGTTTGTTTGTTTGTTTTTCAAGACAGGGTTTCTCTGTGTAGCCCTGGCTGTCCTGGAACTCAGTCTGTAGACCAGGCTGGCCTGGAACTCAGAAATCCGCCTGCCTCTGCCTCCCGAGTGCTGGGATTAAAGGCGTGCGCCACCACTGCCCAGCTTGTGGGGCATTTCTTGATGGATGATAGTTGTAAGAGGGCCAAGCCCACTGGGCGGTTCCATCCCTGGGTGGGTGGTCCTGGGCTGTACAAGAAAGTAAACTAAGCATGAGCCTATGAGCAAGCCATGGAGTGAGACAGCAAGCAGCATAACAGCGTAACTCATCATAGTGGGGAAGCAGAGGTGGCCCATAGCATGGTGTAGTGTCTTCATAGTATGGCAGATGGAGACTCAAAGAGTAGACAGGCTCAGGCTGTGACCCGCACAGACCTGCTCCCAGTGACCCTCGTCTGTCACCCCTAAAGGCTCTACCATCTCCTGAAATGGCAGCACTAGCTGGAGACTAAGTGTTCTAACACAGGCGCCTGATGCAAACCATCACAGGCGCCTGATGCAAACCATC
>JADRCH010000824.1:1206878-1262147 GCA_019843965.1 Rhynchomys soricoides
GCAAACCATCACAGGCGCCTGATGCAAACCATCACAGGCAGGAAGACAAGCCTGTGTTTTATCAGGAAGCTCAAGTTGCCGGTCATAAAACCTCATCGTCTGAAAAATGAAAATCTTGGTGCTTGGGAGGTGGCTCAGCAGGTTGGAGCAATGGCTGCTCCTCCAGAGGCCTTGCATCCAGTTCCCAGAACCCACATCCAGGAGCTCACAGCCACCAGTTCCACCCACTGTACATCACTTTAGGCCTCCTCATGTATCACACGGATGCGTATAGTAGATGCACACAAGCGCACACACACACACACAGACAGAGAGAGAGAGAGAGAGAGAATAAGAAGAGGGGGAGATGCTGGGCTTTTAAAAGGAGCTGCAGGGACTAAGGGTAAGAGGGAAGACCTCACACAGGAAAGGGGGAGATGGCCAGGGGTGCAGAGACCCGAGGGACTGGAGCAGACTGTCTTAGGGCTTAGTGGGAAACAAGACTTCAGTGTAGCTGATTCATGTGGAGACAGATGGAAAGACGGGTAGAGTGGGACATTGGGGAGGTAGAAGCCAGCCGCCAGAGCAAGAATGTAGAGTAAGGAGCAAGTCCAGACAGAGGACAAGTGCAAAACAGGGACAGAGGTCAGATTCCCCCGGAGAAAGCCAAGTCTGCAGCATCCATGACAGTAATCACACCCGCAGCCTACAGGGCTTCAAGACAGTGGATGTCAGAGGTGAAGGGCTCTGTTCTCCTGAATGAAGGATAGAGAGGAAAGGCTGGAGAATCCTTCAGCCCTAGACCTTGCTGCTGATGGTGGTCACATGGAACGTTCCTATCAAGCATTTACACTGCTCAGTGGATTCCATGAGAGGAAGGGGCTGGCTCCTCCCCTCCTGGGGCTGCTTAGAATGTTGGAGCAACTGGCTTTATTAAGTATTTGTATTAGGCATTTGCCTTTTATTTCAGATCATAGTTTCTGCAGGGGTGCAATAAATCTTTATTTAATCATTTATTAAATGATTATTAAACTAACTAATTGATCAGTAAATGTACGCTGTCAGGCGATCCTGACACTCCTCACTGTATCCATCACCGCCCTCATGATTCACCTAGGTTTGTGTAATGGGGACCGCTCTCCTTACCTCTGCCTCCCCTTCCTTCCATTCCTCTTTTTACTTTTAAATCACAGTTCCCTCTTCCTCTGCCCAGAGCTCTGCAGAGGAATAGCAAAGGCCTCTGACTGGTTTAGAGTCCTGTCTAGTCAGATCTTTGTTTCTCCTTGAACACACATCTCTGCCTGCACTCTCTGCTCACTCCACCTCAGCCATGCTGGCCATACTGACCACTTCACAAGCACACCCGGCTCTAAGTGGGATTCTACGGCTTTGCATCAGCTCTCTGTGTAGCTTAGCCTCTCCAGTCCTCCCTCTGTGTCATTTTCTCTGGAAACAGATCCCTCCCTGGTCACTGTATGTGAAATCCACAGGTTCCCGCCCCTGCCTAGAAAATCTTTCAATCTTTCCATCTGTATTTCTTAAAAGCACTTACAACTTCACCGTGCATGACATAATTTACTATTTTACTTAATTTCTCTCTCTCTACTAATGTATCGCCAAGGAAGGCATTGAAGTCAGTTTCGTTCATGACTGCATCTCTAGTATTCCGTATTCACTGCTTGTTGAATGAAAGCCCTGGTTCCCAAGTATTTTAATTCCTCAATCAAATAAACTAGCCTAGCAGGCAAAAAGAATTTGAACTATTTACTCTGCTTTTAGAAAAATACAAATAAATAAACAAAGAAATATCACAGACACAACTCAAGTAATAATTTTGCTTCTTACCTCTCTATTCTTCTTAAAGTTCAATAATTCTTACTTAGAACTGCCTCTCCTGGCAGAGACTGAAGGAAAGGCCATCCACCTAGGTGGCGGCCCCACCGGGGGGATCCATCCCATATACAGTCACCAAACCTGGATGATATTGTGGCTCTGCCAGAGGCAGATGCTTGCAGCCAACCATTGGACTGAGCATGAGGTCCCCGATGGAGGAGTCAGAGAAAGGACTGAAGGAGCTGAGAGGGGTTGCCGCCTCATGGAGGGAGCAACAGTGTCAACAGGCCAGACACCCACCCCCACCCCCCACCCCCCACCCCCCACCCCCGAGCTTCCAAGGACTAGACCACCAACAGAAGAGTACACATGGAGGGACCCATGACTCCAGCCACATATGTGGCAGAGGAGGGCCTTGAGGGTGGGTGGGGAGCACCCTCATAGAGGCAGGGGGAGAGGAGATGGGATAGGGGGTTTCTGGAGGGGAGACCTGAAAGGGGGGAAACATTTGAAATGTAACTAAAGTAAATATCCAATTTTTAAAAAAAAAGAAAAGAAAAAAGAACTGCTTCTCCCAGTTAGAGACGCCCATTTCCAGGGCCTTGCCCCACCTGCACTTCCAACCGTGAGTCTCAACAGAATGGCTGGGACCCACCCAGCTCCCTGTGGAGGAAGAAGGCAGAGCCCCAAGAAGCAACCTTCTGTCCGTGTGTTACACATGTAAGTACCAAGAGCAAGCATGCCAAGGCCTAATGCCCTCTCCAAGAAGCTGTTTACCCATATGAAGTACTGCTAACTGTTGAGTATTATTAACTCACTTGTGGCCAGGTATGTAGAAATCAGAAACTTCCCTTTCTTCCAAACTCTAGCTTGAGAACTTTGATCTTTGGTGGCAAGGGATGTGGAGTATTCTTGAGTCACTGAGGAGAAAAACTGAGTCAAACTCTGGTGTACATAATATAGAAGACAATTTTAGTATGAGTGAGTGAATGTGTATGTGTGTATGTGCGTGTAGGCCAGAGGCCAACTATGGATGTCTGTTTTGCCCATTCTCCACCTTATTTTTTAGACAAGGTCTCTCTTTGTCTCTGTCTCTTTGTCTCTCTGTCTCTGAACTTGAAGCTCACTGTAGGCATTTATCTGAAAGAAAGCCCATAGGTGCCAGGACCTCAGAACTTGAACCAGGGAGGTTAGGAGCCTTGATTTGAAGAGAAGGAGCAGAATTAAAACCAAGGGTAAGTGCTCCAATATCAAACATTAGAGACTCACAGAACATGACAGGGTCAGCTATCAGGTCACAGATGTGTAATGTGTCCCCATTTAGGCACAAGGGTTCTGATGGTAATCATACGAGTCATATGCGGCTGCTGATAAGGGGCTGGGAAGATGACTCAGTCAGTAAAGTGTTTGTCATTCAAGCATGAGGACCTGCGTTCAGATCCCTAATGCCATTGTAAAAAAGCTGAGAGCACTTCAGTACACGCCTATAATCCTAGTACTGGGGATGCAAAGATAGACAGATCCCTGGAACTCATTGGCCAAATTTGGCTTAAGCAAACCAGTGAGCTTCAAGTTCAGTGAGTGAGAAACCCTGTCTCAAAAATAAGATGAATGACTAGAAAAGAGACCTACTGTTAGCTTCTAGCCTAAATACGCCAACACAGATACACACCCACACAAAACACACATACACACACATTCACACAAAACACACAAAAACACACAAACACACAGATACACACACACTCACACAAAACACACATACACATACATTCACATAAAACACACACACACACAAATACAGGTGCTGGAGCACACTCGAGCTTGTTGTTGATAAAACAAATTTCTTCTTTGGGGCCTAGAGTTTCGACTAGCATGTTAAGTTTGATCCCCAACACCACAAAGGAAAAAAAATCCTTCTTTGGTCAAAACCATTGTAAGACTTGGAGGAAAATTAAACCTCCAGGTAAGTTCATTCATTCATTTAGCTCTAACCACCAGTCTTTCTCGGGGCGTGGCCCCATGCCTGCTCTCCTCCAGCTCTTCCAAACCTCTGCATTCCACACCTGTCTGTGCTCAGTTCTAAAGAGAAACTTTAGGAGATGTGATCTACTTGCACGAGACATACATTTTTTAAGCCCAGAAGAAGTTTAACAATTGAGCCAAAAATCATAGTGTCTTGAAAAATGAAAGTATCTATCAGTGGCCAGTTTTATTGTTATTTCCTGGGTCCCTTGGCAGCCTACAAAGGATTCCAGGATTCCACAGAGCACAATTTAAAATCCTTTGTCCTCTGTCAAGCTGACCTTCCAAAAA
This sequence comes from Rhynchomys soricoides, assembly GCA_019843965.1. NCBI lineage: Eukaryota > Metazoa > Chordata > Mammalia > Rodentia > Muridae > Rhynchomys > Rhynchomys soricoides. The sequence goes on from JADRCH010000824.1 coordinate 1,211,007, forward strand.
CAGAGGTAGGCACACTTCTATCCTCCAGGCAGCAGTAGCGGTGAGGTACATAAGAGTGAAGGGAACTGGGTTTCATTATAGGTGCTCTGAGCCCGAACTGTGTCTCCCAGAGGGTCCATGCAGACTTATAAATAGTTGCAGTAAAAGAGTAAATAATGAATTTGTGCAATTGGAGGGAACTCGGGAAAGCATTTCTGGTGATGGGGTGACAAGCATTTTAAAGCCAGCCCGTGCCTGGGCCTGCGCCTGCATCTCACCCTACAGATGTAATGGCTTCATATACATTCATGAGCTCCGGCCTCCCAAACCCTTCTTCCTCTTTTTCCATCACAATCGTAAAAGACAGAAGAAAAGTGAAGAGCAGCCAGAAAGATAACCTTTAAGGGTCCGAATTGCAAACATAACCTGCAGTTTGTAAATTGCTTGGAGACCTTTGCAGGGAGAATGAAGAAAATGAAAAGTAGAACATACAGGAACATTGCTGTTTAGGGGAAAGTCTGTGCTCTGGGCATAAAGCCTTGTCTGGAGAGCGGATTCAAGGCACTCACTGAGATGGGAGACTGCTTTGAAGAAAAGGACCGGTCTGATTCTCCACTCGGCATTCTTTCTGCCGGTCTCCAGTGGCCACCTCCAAGGTCATTTACTTGTGGAAGCTCGGAGAGTCTATGACTTTAGCTATATTAAAAACCCAGGGTGCTCCAGGGTCCTCCGGAGTCCCTGCTATGTATGCTGGCCTCTGTTGCCCCAAAACCCTCCCAGGAGTCTAACCCACAGCAAAGTCAGGGGTCTCACACTTCTTTAGCACAAGGCCCACCTCAGCCATTTTTTATATAACCTACATTTTCTTCCAAAAAGGATTTACAGTTGACTGCAAAAAAAAAAAAAGGCTTTTGGATCCTCTGCATGTGTGCATGAATTGCTTAGAATTTAGATAGAGAGATTTATTGGTTGTAGACATAAATATAAACATGGAGAGAGAGAGAGAGAGAGAGAGAGAGAGAGAGAGAGAGAGAGAGCGCTGCCAGTAACATTATGTCAAGTGAGCCTTACACGCTGGGGTCCTTGTTCTGAAAGGCAAACATGTGTTGCTAACTTCAGCTGGAAGGAATGCTGCAGTACAGCTGCAAAAGAGGGAAAGATCACAGGCTGCCTCTCCTGTACCCGGCTGTTTAAACCAAAGGGGCTGGGAGGTCAACTAGCCAGCTCAGCCAGGTCATCAGGTTGTGCTGCCTCTTTCCTGTGCATGACCCCAGGCCCTAGCAAGCCATTAGGGGGCTCAGCACTACCAGAGGAGCCAGCCTTCAGAATGGATGTAAGATGAAGGTCGTACCCATTCATGGTTAGCCCTGGCCTCGAGGTGGTTCTGCAAGTCCTTGGCTCAGGGCCAGTGTGGATAATTACATTTCACCTGCCCAAACCCTCCTGTGGTTTCCCTCGGAGACCAATTCCTCTTCCGCAGCCGCTGTGATCCAGAACATAAATACTCTCTCACAGGCGGTATTCTAAGCCTCAGCAGCTGAGGCTTTGTTCCTTGCAAAAAAAAACCCTCTCTCATACCCTTATTCCTTCAGCAAATGTTTATTATGCCCCCACTTAACAAGTGCTAAGCACCGTGCTGGACATGCAAAGATAAATAAGCAAGCCAGTCCATTTGGGGCCCTTGAGAAGCTCAGACTAGTAGGAACACCATTAATAAAAGTAGTACATGCCTTTTAAAATGAATTACTGGGAGGGTGTGAGGTCCTGGCTCAGTTGAAAAAGTACTTGCCGAACATTGGACATGAGTTCTGCCCCCTAGAACTCATCTCCTCCTCCTCCGCCGCCTCCTCCTCCTCCTCCTAATCCCCCTCCTCCTCCTCCTCCTCCTCCCCCGCCTCCTCCTCCCCCGCCTCCTCCTCCTCCGCCTCCTCCTCCTCCGCCTCCTCCTCCTCCGCCTCCTCCTCCTCCTCCTCCTCCTCCTCCTCCTCCTCCTCCATCATCATTATCATCGTCGTCGACGTAGTTGTCGTGGTCGTCATCATCATCGGCCAAAACCAAAACAATAGCATACACTTATAATCCCAGCACAGAGGAGGCAGAGACAGATCCCTGGAGCTCCCAAGTGAGTAAACCTAGCCTACTTGGTGAACCCTAGACCAATGAGGGACTCTGTCTCAGAAAACAAAATGTGCAACACTGAGGAACAACAGCTGAGGTTATCCTCTGACTTCCGTATGGACGCACGCACGCGCGCGTACACACACACACACACACACACACTTGGATGTACACACAAATAAAATAGAACATATCTGAGAAATGCTGAGAAATTCTAAGTTTTCTTCAGAACAAGTAAGTTTCCCCAGGGCTTATGATGTTGCAGCTGAGGAATAAACCGAACCCCAAGAAGCAGAGATGGGGAAGAACATCGACACAGAGGGAAGCTATGGAGCAAGGAGACGTGAGAGTGTGGAAAGGGGGGAGGATGGAGGCATCCTCACTGGGGAGGTTGGACCATAGCCGGAACACCTTGGGCAGGAAGGTATCTTCAGCAGAGCGTGGTTTTAGGGATCCGAGTGGAACGACTGACCATCCACCGTCACTGTGTGGAGAACTTAAACTGAGGAAACGCAGGGCCAACAGACTAGCATTGGGAAACGGAAGCGGCAGGCTCTGGTGAGAAAGGAAGAGTCTGGGAGACCAGATGTTGAGAGTAAAACCAAGACAGTCCGGGAGAAGGCGGAGTGAAGGGAGGGGAGACTCAGATGGAGCCTCCAGCAGGCAATAGGAGGGCTGGATCGTGAACTTCCACGCGTATTGCTCAATGACCACAGACCTCAGCTTATCCAGTCATCTGTCTCTGGTGGCTCCAGGCCAGTGGCCCTCAACACCAACAATGAGCTATTGGAAGGGTTCATTTGTGGGCCTTCCTGATCCTCAGCATCTATGACTGTGAGTCTAAGGAATTTCTAACAAGTTCTTTAATGGTAGGATGGAGTCAGAGCCACCCAATGACAATAGATTGAACCATTTTCTCCACACGAGCTGTGAGTTTTCTCACAGTGACTGACAAAAAGGGCCAATGCTGGAGGACGCCATCAAACGTACACTTTTACCAATGGATTCCAAAGATTCTGTTCTAACCATTAAGAACAAGTGTTTGAATCAAACGACAAGTAAAAAAATAAAAATAATAATAATAATAATAACTAGTGTAGAGCCAGTTGTTGGGAGCACACACTTCCATTATGCTTGGCACATAGGTCTCCTTGTGGTGGTATTTGGGGGAAGCAGATTTTCCCCATCTTCTCTCTTCCTGCCTCCATGCCTTCTCCTGATACATGAAGATGGAATAGAAAGGAGCCCCTGTTGCTGTAGATGTGCCTGTGTCTGGCAGCCTTAAAGCCACCTGGGCACTTTTAGAAGAAAAAAAAACCACAAAAAATAAATAAGCAAATAATTAAATAAAAATAAAACAAACAAACAAACAAACCTTAGGCTTAGTAAGTAAAGGTGCTTGCCAGCAAACCTAAAGATCTTTGTTCAATTTCCAGGTCCCATATGTAGGAAGGGGAGAACTGATTCCATCTGTTGTTCCAACACATACACAAAGTAAATGTAACTTTAAAAATATTTTTAAACCCTAATCCTATAAATATAGTGCCAGGCATTTTGCCAAGTACTTTGCCCTTCTTAGTTGTATCACTAATCCTATGGGAGTAAAGGCTATACTTCTGTCATCTCCATTTCTCATGAGGAGACTGAGGCACTAAGCAGCTAAAATAACTCAAGGTGCAGGCATGCTGGCACACACCTTTAATCCCAGCATTTGGGAGTAAGAAGCAAGCAGATCTCTGAGTTTGAGGCCAGCCTGGTCTACAGAGATAGAATTCCAGAACAGTCAAGGCTACACAGAGAAAAAAGCAAAAACCAACCATCAAACATACAACAACAGCAACAAATGTGTTAGTCAGGTGTAATGGTGCACATCTTTGATCCCAGGAGTAGGGACACAGAGACAGGTGGATCTCTGTGAGTTCCAGGATAGCCTGGTCTACATAGAGAGTTCCAGAACAGCCTGGTCTAAATAAAGAAACCTTGTCTAAAAAAAAAAGGGGGGGTGATGGGGGGCGGAAGGTGAAGGGCAAGTTGCCCGTAAATGGATGCTCTCCATGCAGACTATGTTCAAGTTCTGCAGTATACTGCTCCCTTTATCATCTCAGATTTCTCTCTATAAAATAGCCTCGTCTATTCAAAGACTAAAATCTCCCTCATCCCATTATATCGTTAACCTATGATAATTTCCTGAATCTGTTTGCAAAACTCTGCCAGCACATAGCTGGCATCCACAATGGAGTGTAATAATCATCTTTCAGCTTCTTAATAGCCCTTGTGCATTGAACAATCAGGAGAAGGAAGGGTCAAGTGGAAGGCAACGCCCTGTAGTGCTATGAATGTGTTTGAGGCTTTTCTGCGATGATGCCAGGGGGATACATGGGCATTCTTGGCATATGAGCATGTAAGAGCCCCACAACATCTGTTCCAACAACATCTCCAGATAGTACATGCAGTATCATCCTTAAAAGACAATTTCAGAAAGCCCTAAACAATTGTTACGGTTTTTTTTTCCCCTACCTCCAAAGAGAAAAGCAAACAAAACGTGCAATTTATGATCCAGTTCTCTCTGTGCAACCTACCGGTGGTTACTCAGCTCCTAGCTACTTGTCTGAGGTGGGCTGTATCCTATGTGAGCACAGGGCATCGAAAGTTATGACCTGCATCCTAGCCCCATTTTATTGTAAAGTCCTAAACGCTGGGAAATGTGGCTGAGGTGGCATGAGGAAGACCTGGGTACCAAAAGCCCACCTGCCCATTCACCAGCTCCACTTCTGCAAGAGTAAGCTCTATAAAAAACAGAACGGCATGTCCCCTATGAAGGCTGGAGATTTTTTTTAAAGCTTATTTTTAAAAGCTTATTAAGAGAAACATCCCCCCAACTTATCCCTGCGCCATTCCTGGCCCAAGTCGCCCTATGTCCAGCAACAGAAGGAACCTGGAACCAAGTATGGCTGTGAAGTCACTTTCTCTCCTGTTGTACTAATGACCTTTTTTGCATTTGTAGATTTGTTAAATCAATTCTTGTGAACAGACGTGGAAGTTACCTTTTTATAGTTATTAGAAATTCCTGAAACTAGACAGAACCTCTGTTAACCTGGTTTGAAAATGTTATATAGAGTGTCCTGAGTCCCATCTGATATGTGCTCTTCCTACAAAATTTGTGAGAGGCCTATGAACCAGCTGAAGGCAAAAGAGAAGATATAAGAGATGATCATGGAGCACACATCCTGTGACCATGGCTTACTGCGATGTTTGATTCTTTATGGAATAGGTTCCTTGATCAGACGCTGTGCTAGAGGGAATACCATGATGGCATAAGGTATTCTATACGCCTACATGGGTATGAGTTTTGTTAAGAGTACTATTTGCAAGGATGTCAAATCTGTATCTAGAGAAAATGTCTATTCTGCTAAGAGCACAATGCTGCCCCTTCCATAATAGAAATGGCCTAGTGTAACTCCTAGTGTAACTGGCTGAGCAATAGTTAGGACCTTAGTACTGGCAGATCAAGTACTTGTTAGTGGTGAAAGCAGATCAGCCTCTGAGATATTTGTGTGGCTGAGCTCATGCACAGTCTCCATGTAAATTTAAGACTTATTTTACTATTACTACAAAAATAACTTACTGATATTTTTATTGGGATTGTATTAAATCTCTATATTGCTTTTGGAAGTATGGCTATCCTAGCAATAAGAAGCCTGCCATCACATGAACATGGGATATACTTCTATGCCTTTGAAGCCTGCCATCACATGAACATGGGATATACTTCTATGCCTTTGAAGCCTGCCATCACATGAACATGGGATATACTTCTATGCCTTTAAGTCTCTTTTTATGTATGTTAGTGCTGTTTTGTTCACACATCTTTTATATTCTTGATTAAATTTATTTCTCACAATTCTATTCTCTTTGATTAGTGAAGATGGGTGGACCAATGATAGAAACATACATATACACAGAGAAATATTTATTTTAAGAAATTGCCTCATACTTTTATGGAGTGGGCATGTTCAAAACAGGAAAGTAGGCTGGAAACTCTGGAAGTGGTTTTGAGGAAGAAGTTCCCTGGATGAACTAGTTCAGTTCTTAAGCATCCAAACTGATTGGATAAAATCAACCTCTTATGAAAGGTAATCTCTTTTGTGTAAAGTCAACTGGTTAGGCTAGACTCTGATAGCTACAATGACAGTAGAGGTCAGAAGGCTGTAATATCTATGAATATCAATATACATAGTGTTGCAAGCATAGAAAAAATGAAGAGCTTCAGAAATTGCTACGGTAATGTGATGGCTAGTGTTCACTGTCAACTTGACAAACTCTAGAAATCTCTAGAAGATAGTCCTCTGGATATATCTAAGAGACATCATCTTGATTACATTACTCAAGGTAGGAAAGCTCACTCCCTGTAGGTGGCACCATTTCCTAAGCAGGGGAACCTGGACTATAAGAATGGAAAAAGTGAGTTGGACGCTAGCATTCATGTGTTCATCCCTGTATTCTTCTGACTGCAGATATAATGTGACAAGCTGCTTTCAGTTCTTAGTGCTTTCACTTTCCCACCATGATAGGTTATCTTGGAGTATAAGCTAAAATAACCCTTCCTTTTTTAGGTTCCCCCCCCCAAAGTATTTTATCACAGCAACAAGAAAAGAAGCTAAGGAAGGCAATGACAGGATACCTTGCAGCTATAGAGAAAGGGATAGGTAATGCATGGAAAGAAAGCCAAGTTTAACACAGCTTCAGTTGCATGACTCCTCGGAGTGGAGAAAAGAAGCAGAAAACTCTTCCAAATGTGCTAGAAACTGAACCTTCCAGAGTAGGCAGCTCAATGAGAAGATCCCCACCAAAACCAATGCAGTCTAACTAATAGATGAGCAAAACTCTTCATCCATGGGGATGAAAGACTGAGATAGGTAAAATACTGCATAAACTATTACAAAGGTTTATGAAAATAATCAATGACCTCACAGAAGACATAAATGAGCAAATGAAATCAATCAAGGACCTGGAAAACAAAGTTAGCAGCACAGAAGAAAACACCAGAAAAACAGACAAGAACATTGGCAATACAGGTGGAAAAGGCAGCAACATGAAAGAAAAATTCAGGATAGTAGTTGAGATTTCTTAAAATTTGATGAGAGAGAGAGAGAGAGAGAGAGAGAGAGAGAGAGAATAAAAAAACTAGTTAGAATACATCAGCAATCATTCAACAAAGCAGAAGAAAGATACCAGAGATGGAGGGTAAGGTTAAAGAAACCTACTCTCAAACATCAGTAAGGAGGAAATATCATGACCACAATATCTGAGAATTCTGAGATATGATCAAGAGACCAAGCCTGAGACTCCATGGACTAGAAGAAGCTGAAATAAACACTAAAGGCACAGAAAAATCTATTTTGTGAAATTATACTAGAAAAATTCCCATATCTATAAAAAAAAGATATTTAAAGACAAGAGACATTCGTAATCTCATATAGACATAACCACAGGAAACTCTCTCCATGATATGTAATAGTAAAGATGTCAAAAATGCAAAGCAAAGAAATTATATTAAAAGTTGTAAGGGGAAAGCATCAGCTTACCTACAATGAAAGACACATCAGAACATCAGATCTCACATGAGCAAACCTAAAAAAATGATATTTTCAGTTCTGAAAGTAGCTGTCTGCTGGATTAATCTTCTTCTGCACTGTGTAAAGGTTGTCTTTGTATTATTCAGATGTTGATTCCTGGGCCAGCAGAGAGCTGAGTACTGTGGATTTTGGTTGCTTTTGTTTTTGTTTTTGTTTTTTTTTAAGAAGTATCACCTGTCTTAGTGTTTTGTAAACATTCTTCTCCATCATCCTCTGATTGGATTAACAAAAATCTGGCAGCCTATAGCTGAAGCAAGGGAGGAAAGGCAGGGCATCCTGGTAGAGATATGAACTCTGGGAAAGAATCAGGTGTGGGAGGAGGGGAATCACCAGACCGACAGATGTATGGGACTGAATGAGAGGTAACAGGCCATGTGACAAAAGTGGATTAGTATAAATGGGTTATTAAGTTATACAAGTTAGTTGGGAACACGCCTAAGCTATAAGTCCTAAGCTTTCATATATAATAAAAAGCCTCCATGCCATTACTGGGAGCTGGTCAGTTGAGGCAACCTGACTATAGCTGTCAATTCAGGGTACAAACTTCTAAAACTGATGATGAAATAAGATCATTTCAAGAGAAGCCAAGCTAAGGCCATCCGTGATGACTGACATCTGTGACAAATGAGCCAGAACTACAGAAGACACTACACACAGCAGAGGAAGACAGCCTCAATCACAAGAGTACAGGAAATGCACTTTTGTGAGAGGAAAAAGTGAACAAAGGAACTAGGGAGAAACCCATTACTTCCAACATACTGAACCAGCAAACCCCAGACACTAGCAGGGAAGAAGAAAAGAGAAAAAATAATCCAACCAACCCGAACAACCAGCCACAAAAATAAAAACTTAGTAAAGATCTCTCAATAATAACCTTAAACTGTAAATGGCCTCAACTTCATCAATAAAGAGAATGGATTACTCAACTGGATTTAAAAGTTAGATACGGGGCAGGAAAGATAGCTCAGTCATTAGGAGCACTTACTCCTAATTCCCATCAACCACATGGTGGTTCACAACCATCTGTAATGGAATCTGATGCCCTCTTCTGGTGCATCTGAAGACAGCTACAGTGTACTCACGTACATAAAATAAATAAATCTTTAAAAGATAGAAAGAGAGAGAGAGAGAGAGAGAAGAGAAAGAGAGAGAGAGGAAGGGAGGGATGAAGGAAGGAAGTTAGATACAACTATCTATGTTCTTCAAGAAACACACCTCACTGGAAAACTCCACTCAGCTAAAATACTAGCTCTGTCTACAAAATATATACACAACAACACCTATATTAACATTTGATTAAATAAATGAATACTCTAGCCTAACCAAGTTGTCACATAAAATTGCTCATCATCACAGCTGAATTGTGTAAACACTAAATTTGAGGGTCATTGAACATGCAGTTACCATTATTTAATACTGTCCTGAAATTTTTGGAATTTTCTTTCCAATAATGGCAAAAATAAAATCCATAAGAAAATAAAAGAAACCCCAAGGTCCACCTCCCATTTAATTCTAGATTTTATGAAGTTGACTATTAACAGAAATTATCTCAATCCAAAACATATATATGGTTTTAAATTTAACAACAACCAGAGAAAAGGCCTCATGATCCAACTTGGAACACAGGAGGAAAGCCTGGGAAATGGCTATTATCTTTTGTTGCTAGGGAATTACAAGTTAAAACAAGTTACACCTGTTGGAATGGCTTTCCTCCAAAACCAGACAATACCAACTGCTGCTGAGAATGAAGAATATCAAGAAGCTCATTTATTGCTGATGGGTTATAAACATAGGCCACTTTAGAAGACAGCTTGGCAGGTTCCCATAAAGCTAAGTTTAGTCTTGCCATATCAGGCAGCAATTAGCAGGTATTTACCCAACGGACCTGAAAATGTGCACCCTGAATAACAACCTGCACATAAACATCTACAGCAGCTTTATTTTTGAGCAACCAAAATGCCTTTCAAGAAGTGAATGAGTAAACAAATGGTGGTATGTCTAAACAGGAGAACACTGTTGAGAGATGAAATCAGCCATTAAAGCCACAAAAACACACAGATAAATGTAAATGAGTATCACCTACATGAGAGAAACCAGCTGAGGAAAGCTGCATGTGACCAATTCCAACCACAGAAAACAAAACAAATCCTAGCAATGATATAGGAAGGTGCTATAGGATGTCAAGAACGCAAGGGCCAAAGAGAGATGAATAAGTGAAGCTCAGAGGTTCAGGAAAGGAATGGAGACAGAAAAACCATTTTGTAGGATGTTGTGATGGAGGATGTGCAACATTAATACACTTGTTAAATCTGTGCAGCCTTACAGTACAAAGAGTGAGCCCTAAGTCAGCAAATTTTATAAACCATATTTGAGGTCAGCAGATCCTGGAAATGCACTAATGAAAACCTAACATTTTGGTGGTAGGAGAAATAAATGAAACCAGAATTATCCTGATTCCCAAACTTAGCCAATGAAAGATGTCATGCAGGAAGTTCATGAAATTACAGATCTGTTTGTTTCCCTAAAAAACACCTGGGCAAGTGGCCTGATGTTGGAGAAACAATGGCATAAAATAGTGAGTTCTACAGTATCTGGAGATGGAGACATCATCACAGTGAATTTTCTGAAGTTTTGCAGAAAATGTTCACAAGGGAGAGAGTGCTTCCAGGAGAGATTGGCTGGCCTAGTTCCCAGTGGGCCTCACAGGTGGTGTTAAAATGATTAATTTATCACGGTCCTAAGTAAGCCTCTCAGCCTTACAGGCCTATAAATCTGACTGAATCCATTTAGAGGCAGTCTAACACAAACCAAGATGCTTGATAAAACCAGTCAGCAAGTTTACCAATTAAAAATTTAAATTATGATTACTACAATCGACACTATGCAAATTAGCTTAACTAGTTCATTTTCTTCCTTTAGGCATCCATATAAAGGGAATATATTGCTATCAAAAGTTTACTTGGCAAACAATAAATTAAAGATAGCAGGCAACAAATTAAAGAAGAGTTAACTGTTTACAAGTTCACTTTGTGTGATATTCATCTGGACATTCCTACCCGTCACAGTCACTGCCCAGCAAAAAACAGTAGCATTCTGACTATGCTGAAGCAGCAGTAACTCACAACTTACACTCAAATCTTCACTAGAGGTTCTGATCTAATATGCTTCAGTGAGTCAAGGAAAAAAAAATATGAAGTGTATAAAAAAAGGAAATAAGTTTTACTTGTAAACAATATAATTATAAATCAGAACATTCTAAGACTACACTAATGCCCTTTATCACACAGTAGGATAAGAAGTAACTCAAACTGTGCTTAAATATAGAAACTAGAACTGTGAAAGTATTCTTTTGAAGGAGGCACAAGTAAAGACACTCATAATTTTAGATTAAGGTAAGTTGTCCAATAAAATATCCAAAATATACACAATCTAAGAAAAAAATAAATTGAGTCTCACCACAATTTTAAAATCTTTGCTCTACAAACGATATGAAGAGGAAAGGAGGAATGGTGGGAAGGACCTTTACACGAAGAGAGGACTGAGAGGGTGAGACAGGAAGGGACTAGGGGAGCACTAACAATGCTAAAGATGCTTGAAATTCATACACACACACATGAGTTTATTTGGATTGTCCTACAAGGGATTATGCTCATCCCAGAAGATATACATTGACAATAAAAACACCAGCATGTGATGCCTCCCTACCTAGTTGTTGGTCAGAGGTGTACCAGAGACCCCCCCCCCAAAAAAAACAATACATGCTATTGCTATGGCTCTTGGTTGCCCACACAATTTTGATGGTAAGACCCTATTGCTGAAGCCATCATACGCTGGACAGGACATAGAGAACTCAAGTTGGTAGTTGGTAATGACCAGGAAGCTTCCTTCCTGCTGCTAGCTTTAATACTACTGCAAGTTTCTATGTAGGATGCTGAGGGGGGACGGTCATCATCTGGTTTACCCAGCTCTGAGTCCTATGAACAACAATAATAACCAGTGTGGCTGTGGCAAGACATACCCATGGGTGCAGTTAGGACGTGAAACAAATGTTACAGAGTAAACCATCCGCATTATGATTCCAGCAGTCACATTAAAGGCTACTGGTTGCTCTTCCAAAGGACCCAGGTTTGATTCCCAGCACCCTCTTGGTGGACCACAACCAGCTATAAGTCCAGTTCCAGAACATCCAGTGTTCTCTTCAGGATTCCATGGGCACATGCTGGCAATAAAATCCATAACACTTTTTAAAAAAAATACATTCTCTGTGATTTTTAATTTTCCCTATTTTGTATGTGTATATAATTGAATTTTGGCCATTTTCTCACACATACACACATTACCATCTGTCATCCACCTCCCTCTCCCACTAAATCCTCCTTTTCCCAAACCTTTTGTGTTTCTACAAGTTTTTCTTTCTGGATTTTGTTGTTTTGTTTTGTGTATGCTTTGTTTTGAAGACCCATTGAGTTTAACTAATTTGTATCATGTGCATGTGCTTGAGTAGCAGATGTTTACTAGAACACAAGTATCTATCAACTGCTGTACCATTAAAGAGAACATTGCCTCTTTGATCCTCAGGAAGGGCTGTGGCCTTAAAAGCCCCTCCCCTATCTGGGATGGTCCCAGTGATGGTCCCAGTGTTGTACAGGACGTATGTGGGTACCTTTATGATTATTTAACTAGACAAATACTTTTGAACTGTGCACTAGTCAGAATGTTAGACATCCATTACAAATTCATAATGCAAACCCGATAAATGTTCCTTTCTGCCTTGATTTTCTTTCATTCTTGCCTGGGATTCTTTGAGGGTGTGCCCTGACAATCCTGTAGGTGTTTTTGTGTCTATTCTTAGTGATGTCAGTTACATTTTGAGATAGTCAGGCTGCTGTGAATTTGCTCTTCCCTTTTCTGAGAAGGCTCTCAAGTTTGTTACTGTTCCTGAAAAGTAAAAAACCTGGGAGTAAAATGTAGTATTCCAGAAAGGTAGAGGGGCATGAATAGAAACGCTGAGGTGGAAATGACCAGTGTGGCCGGTGCAAGGAAAGGAGGCTGAGGTGAGCAGGGCTGCAGGCTAATACTCTATTAGAGTAAAACTAAATACTCTATTAGCAAACAAAATTAACAGTGGTTTGACACCCTTACAAATTATCTCCTGTTGGGGGAGTCACAGAGGATGAAGACGAGCGAAAGGGGGTTCTGGGTGTGTACCCTGGAGGCTGCTGTTAAGTAAAGTGGCCAGTTGCTGAGAGTGCTAGGAAATCGAGGCCCCTCCATCACCCCTGACTCAGTGAGTGTGAGAGAACACCTTGGCACTCCAGCGGCAACGGATGTACAGGAGGTGGCCTTTGATACCTCTTCTGGTACTAGACCCAGTACTTACAGGTAACTGTGCCAGCTGAGGGAACACCCGACCCCTGGAGCCTTCCTGGCATTGTCCTAGAAAACTCCATGTTGTTCCTGGCTCTCACATCCTGTCCCAACATTTGCCAGCTCCTTTATTCCACCAGCTATTTCAAAACCTACTGACTCAAGTCAATGCCACCTTTACAGAGTAACCATTGCTTACACAGTCGTTCTAGCATCCCAGGGGTTGGGTGGTTGGGACGTTTGAAGTTGTTTTAATCAGAAGATTCTGGTGTTTATCCTTCACTGTGAATAACACGGAAAACACCACTCAGGGCAAGGAAACTGGACCAACCCTGACGTTCCTTGAATGTACAAACTATAAAGAAGGGAGCTTTCTGTCTAATAGATTTAATTACCACAAAATTCATGGATATATATATAGATGTATATTGAACAGTTACAGGGAAGAATAATGTAGGTTCTTGAGACTCATATCCAACTGAGAACATGAAAGATTAAACATGGGATGTGAACATGAGAGTAACACGGGTGATTAAAATGACAGAATTATTGAGTGCCTGAGTCAGAATACCCCACTGAGAACTTCACCACACCATCACCACAGCATCGTTAGAATAATCGTAAGACACGAACTTCTCAAGCTCCCGCCCACTTGTGAAATTCAAGTGTCTGTTGCAACAGACGTGCCTAGAACACTTGTATGAATGAGCTTACATACAACTTGATTTCAACTATTGGTTAGCTTAACTTTTCACTATAAAATCATGTTTTTATGTCCACCTTATTTTCAAAGTATACTATAAAGTACAAAGTGACCTTTCACAGTCAGGAACCACAGCCCAATTATGCGTAACTCAAGGTCCTAAGATGCCAGATATTCCACTGTGGCCAAAGGTCACAAAAGGAGTCCCTCCAAGTTCACTATCTCATATTAATGAAAATTGAAGATGTAGACTCTCACTGGGTATATGAAAAGTAAAAGCAAGCTTTTTAAGATTTCTAGAAAAATGAGAACTTCAGGAAAAGTGAGAAAATAGGAAAAAGTGGGAGAAACCCACACAAGTAGGAGGGATTTCTAAGAGAGGACTGAGCCATTGAACAACTGTCTTCTGATGCATAGCCTACAGCGCAAACACAGGAAAAGTGGCCACTTACATAAGGTCTGCAGAGCCACCAGGGAGGCATGACTGACTTCCTGAGTAATAGAATTCCTGCCATACATAGCAACATAGTGTTCATTATTGTTTTTCTAGACCAGTGGTTCTCAACCTTCCTAATGCTGTGGCCCTTTAATACAGTCCCTCATGTTGTGGTGACCCCAACCATAAAATTACTTTGTTGCTACTTCATAACTGTAATTTTGCTACTGTTATGAATTATATGTAAATAGCTGATATGCAGGATATCTGATATGCAACCCCAGAGGGATTTCGACTCACAGGTGAACGGCTGCTCTAGAGACTGTTATTTGGAGTTCATCAGACTGGCATGTGTCTTCCCAACATGAGTCAGAAAAAGTAATAATAAGAAGAAGAAAATGCATAAAAATCAGTTGTCTATAAAATTTTGAAATCTGGAGCTGGGTGCATGCCTTTAATCCCCGTACTTAGGAGGCAGAAGCAGGCAGACTTCTGTGAGTTTGAGGCCAACTGGTCTACAGAGAGTTCCAGGGCAGCCAGGACTACAGAGAAACGCTGTTTTGAGCTACCACCCCCACAAAAACAAAACAAAACAAAACAAAAAAACAAAAAACAAAACAACAAAAAAAAAACCTGTTCATGAAAATATATAAAAATATGTTAGTGCCATACACATTCTGCCTCTCCATTGTGGGTGCCTGGGCATCTTGGCACATTGCTTGAGGCAGCAGAACGAAGTCTGAAACGGGGGTCCACATCCCATGTCTTCCTTCGCCAGAGAGGAGGGGAAACACCCGGGAGTCTAGTACAAATGCTGTGGTCCCCCATCTACTCTCTGGGTAATGGGGCACCGGGGGGTGTGCCACTGAGAGTCAGGAACCAGAATCCATGCTTCCCCTCAAGTCGTCCACCGTCAGGCGGGGGGGGGGGGGGCGAGAGAGTACTGGAGGGGCTTGAGGGAAGAAAGCCTTCATTGGGAGTCTTAGGTACCGCTCTTTAGTCAATGGACTTCCCTGAGAGACCCATTAAGGGGGCGGTTCTCGGAGATGGCCCTTGCTTGTTCATACTGATTTATTTGAGGCTGGGTGTAAACGCATACACATTATTTGGGGTGAATCAGGGATTAAATACCTTTTGTGGGACGGAATATCCAATAAGGGAAGCTCATTGGCTGAAGGCCTGGAGCTATCCCAGTCCTCAGTGGGGTGTCATGGTTACATGCTCCAGAGCAGGTGCACAGACAGGTAGGGAGTGGCTCCACTCCCACAGGTCTCCCATCTCTGAGATTCCCGGAGTTTGAGCTCCCTCATTTCCAGTTCTCATGTCTGTCTGGTAATATAGTTCCACATGCCCTACATGTTAGGGCAGTATGTACAGGATTGATTTGAGATACATGAAGAATCTGTACAAGTTAATGGGAAGAAAGCTCTGCTGAAATGTGGGCAGTGATTGGAACAGATAATTCAGAGGAAGGTAGTCACACACTAAGTGCTCAAAATCATTAGTCAGGGTAACCAAAGCCTCAAGCCCCAAAAAGCCTCCCCTAGAAACAGACAAAATTTAAATGTTGACAATACTGACCCTGGCTAAGGACACAGAGCAATTAGAACATTCAAGACACTGTCCTGGAGCATTAAATGGTACAATCGCTTTGGAAAAAACACACAAGTTCTTTTGTTTTTATAAAACCAAGCATGGCACAGCTTTTGTTAAATATGTTCTTCTTTTTTTACAAATAGTAGGAGACAAAGTGTTCATAAATTGTTTATTTGAAACATCCCAAGTTAGAAATAGCCCGATGTTCATCAGCAGGGTGACTGAATGGTGGTACTTAACGTAGACTATGAAGCTAATAAAATGGAATGAACTTCAGATAAACACAAGATACAAGCATCTAAAAATGTGTTAAGCTTCTAAGAAATCTACGTGAACAAGATTTCTTTTATATCATGTCCATTGGGGGAGGGAATCAACTGGATACTAATTCCCCAGGGTCCTTGTAACATTCATATTCTGGTTAGCCATTGGTGGTTGCTTAAACTCAATTTACAGGGTGAGGGATACGGCTTGAGTGGTAGGTAGAGTGTTTGCAGTGAGAACCCGTCCGGATCCCTAGCACCTAGGTAAAAAGCTGTAATACCAGTAGGGACCACAGGAGCAGCCCCGGGGCTTGCTGGGCAGTGTAGTCAGCCTGGTGAACTCCAGGTTAAAAGGGGGACTAGGGACATCTCAGAGGGTAAAGGCACTTACTGCCAAGCCTGAACCTGAGTTCACTGCTGGTCACCCACATGGTAGGAAAGAATATACTCCTGGAAGTTGTCCTCTGACCTCCGTACACATGCCATGGCACACCCATGCCCACACCGAACAAAATGTCCTTTAAATTAACAAGTTATAAAGCAATGGAGGAAGACACTCACCAGTGATCTCTACCCTCCACAGGGAGAAATCCCCGAGTGCATGGGCACTTACCAACTTTAGTTCATGTAACTCTTGTGTTAAAATGGACAGTTAAGAATAAGTTGTGTTAGCTAAGCAGTCCCAGTACACCGTAAACAAGGATGGAAAGGCCTGGAGTTCTAGACAGCCTGCACTACATCCAAAGTTCAAGGCCAGCCTGGACTAGTAAATACTTATTTAAAAAGTTTTTTAAAAGCATCAACTATTTTAACTTACTAAAACAAAAGAAGCATCAACTATTTTAAATGACACAGTAGAATTGTACTTACTCATAAAAATAAATGTCAAAAAAAAAACCCAAACTGAGTAACTCAACTTGATGAAGAAACAGTACAATGCTTGCCGTGCTCCGAACAATTTCATCTTCACGGCTACCGTACCTCTTCCCCTCTAGGTCCTGCTGAATATACAGTATCTCTAACTGCACAGCAACACCGCTGTTTCCTGTCTCTACCACTACAATGTGAACGCCATAGCAACAGGCATTTTTCTTGTGCTCTGTCTATATCTTCAGAATCTAGGAATCTTTAAGTTAGACTTAAACTGTGGTATAATATTTGCTGAATAATTTGAGCATGACCACGTGTGACACACCTGGGCAAACACCACAGAGGGCTTTGTGTAGGGGGAAGGAGAGGTTTTTTTGGTGTTTTTTTTTTTTAAATAAAAGTTTTTCATACAGTAAATTCTGATCAGTTTCCCCTCCCAGATCCTCCCACATCCCCTCTTCCAATTCATCTTCTCTCTTTAGAACACAAACAAGCAAAAGAAAAAAAAACCAGGAAGGGAAAAATCACACACACATTAAAAACACAAATTTGGAAACAATAAAATGTAAGCAAATAGACCAGTAAGGTTTAAGACAAACAAAAATGATCAAACAAGGCAATATGAGAATTAAGAAAGAAAAAAGAAAAAAAGACAATAAAATCTCCCCAAAATACCATTGAGGTCTTTTTGTATTGGCCTTCTACTGTGGGAATGGGGCCTGATCCTAAGTGTGGTTTGCATATCAAGTGAGACTGTAGTGGGTTGGTCTGATGCTGTTTGTATTCCAATGCTAAATTCTGTACACCAAGATTTGGTTGCTCCTCATGTACACCAGCTTTTGATATAGAACCCCACCTCCCAAGTTATCCATGATGGGTTAATAAAGATACCCACAGCCTGTAGCTGGGCAAAAGAGAGGTAGGTGGGGCTTCAGTTCGTAGGCTTGGGGTCTCAGATAGGGACTGCGAGGAGAGAGAAAGTGGGAAGAGAGGAAGAAGTCGAAAAGGGGTAAGTAGGTATGGGATGTGTGGTCATGAGGGTCACCCTGTGGGGAAAGGAGTGGCCCAGGCAGAACGCGGCAAGTGATCTCTGGGGGTTATTGACAGGGAAGTACATAAAATAGCACAGAGGGTTGATATGTGCCCAGCTCTGGTGCTTTAAGACATATTATAAAGGTTTTATGTCTTTTATTTGGGAACTAAATGATCTAACATGGGGGTAGAAACCCCTAGTTAAGATTTACTGAAACATGAGACTCCATTGGCAAAACTTAACTTTTCCTTCTGCAACTGATTGTCAACTGGAGATAACTTCTGGGTTAGGGAGCTTTGTGTCTCCTTCCCCTCAGCACTGGGACTCCACATGGCTTAGACCTGTGTAGGACCTGTGCAGGCCCTGTGCATACTGCCAGAGTCTCTGAATTTAGATGTGTCTGTCCTGTTATGTCAAGCAGACACTGTTTTTCTGTCAACCATCCCCTCTGGCTCTTACAATCTTTCTACCTCTTCTTCCAGAACATCTTAAACACAGGATTCAGTTTCCAACATTGCTCTCTACTGCAATCAACTTGTACTTGAAGTAGATATTTTCCCTTAAGTACATTTTAATTAAAAAGTGGTTTGCTGAAAGAAATAGACACAAGCTACACCCACAGTGAAGCGTACACCCTTCACTGCTCTCATTGCCTCTCGGTCTGTACCCAATGGAAAGGCCACTGGTCAGAGTTCCCACTGAAATCCTAATACACACCTGGTCTCTCTCCCTTACTGCAAACTATCAACAAGGAAGAATGAAGAATCTAGTGATCCAGCTTTAAAGTATTTAGGCCCTTTCTGCTAGAGACTTACTCACTGCCACCAGAGGCCCATGCTCTGGCAGCTTTCCTAGTTCCCCTCAATGGAATGGGGCCATGTGAAGCTGGCCTATGGACCACAATCCAGGCTTTCTAGTAGATAAGGAATGAGGAGCTGGTCTCTGAGTTGACCGCCTGAGCAGATTCAGGGTAGGAGGTCTTAAGCCTAATCCTTTCTCCAGTGCAACGTCCCCTTCAGACTGTGCTCCATAAGTGTCAAAACAACACAGGGCTCTGAGCTTCTTCCTCAAAACAATACAAAAGAAAAAAAGGCAAAAAAACAATAACAACAACAACAAAAAAACCCTGAGTACTAAAGTACTTATTTTAATGAATTTGTTTTTAACACAAATGAAAAACAAGATTCTTAACATTTTAACTATAGTTAAAATGTCAGAACTGATCAATAACATGTTAATTTTGCAAAGTTTTTAACTACAGATTATCAAATATATAATAGAGAATGCATTTTAGTGCCTTTTGTCACAATATCAAAAAAGATGTTTTCTCATACCAAGGTTATTAAAAGTGCCCCACTCAAAATCTTTTTCTTAATCAAGTAAAAGTACCTGCTATTGTGCATGGTTTTTAAATTTTTAAAAAGGAAAACATCAGTGCTGTTACACAGAAAAACCCTCTTGAAAAACTAAACAAAAAACAAAAACAAAAAAGAAAGAAAACTTCACATATTGAATATCATTTAAGTGCTTCTTAACTAACCAAAAATGCCTAATATAGATGGCAGGCTCACATTCTTGGTATGAAAGTCACAACATAGAATTTTAATGTTATAACATGACTTTTATGTACCAAATAAAGCAAATAAAATCTATCACTTAGTATGTTTGCTTTATTTTGTCAACGAGACGGCAGACTTAAAGTTGTATTACTTCATTCAAGTAGTCTACTATGTGAGGTTAGGTTCTGTGGTTCACATCAAATGTGCGAAGACAGTCCTCATGAGAGCTCAGCATTTTCACAGGAAAATAGCTTTCTTTCAGATAAAACTAGAAATACACGCACATGTCTATTAAGCAGAGATACCCAAATACAAACTCACAAGAGACAGTCAAACAAACTTGTGAAGCAATGATCACCAGAAAAGAGGTACAGGACATATTCTCAGCCATGACGGTACTTTTGTTGAGTCACAGAGACATGCCACCAGCCTATTCAGACCAACTGAGTCAGGAGGAACCTATGACATATGAAGAATCTCTCCAGCTGTTGACACGGGGTAAGGACAGAGACAAAACAGCCCAGGTTCCAAACACAGGATTATTAACAATAAAAACTGCACCCCTAGCCTGGCATGGTGGCCTGTGCCCATAATCCCAGCACTTGGGAAGCTGAGGTAGGAGGAGGTCTAAGGCCAGCCTGGGCTACAGAGTGAGACTGCTGTTGCAAAAAGAAAAAGATATACACAAATTGTAACTTCGTTTTTCTGAGGAAAAAGTAGTTTTTAAAACAAGGGCATGAAACGAGCTTTAAACTGAGACTCATATTAACATTGTGGCCTCAACAAAAAATAATACTTGAAACTAAAATAAATTAAATTTTGGATATTTTTAATGTGTGAGACATATAAAATAAATGTATATGCCAAATATACACTATTAGTTTATTTTCGGTTAAAAAGTATTTAGGAAAACTTTTCCATGTTCAAAATTAAATAGAAATTGTCTTCTATATACAGGAATTATACTGGAAATACGAAGTAAAAGTTTAATTCCGCAGAATTAAAACACAATTATAGTCATTCAAAAAGTAAAAAAAAAAAAAAAAATAGTGAATTTTTTGTGTTAAATTCTTAGAATTTTGCAGTAACAAGTGAACTTTTTCTAACATTTAAAAAATTATTCTTTTATCAATATAAAACTATTCAAATAATTATGAGAATCTCTTACACCAGAAAAATAAATTCACATGATACACTCATGACCCCAAGAGATACAATCAGCAGAGCGAGCGAGCGAGCGAGCGAGCGGTGTCCCTGAAACAAAGCACTTCCTCCTTTTGTCTCCTCCATTCCTACAGATATGCCTCGTTTCACATCATTTACACAGAACTAGGAGCACACTCTGAGAGATAAGTAACTCAACTCTTTCTTTCGCCTCCGCAGCTCAGGGGCAATCCTCAGTCTTCTTTCTTGGCGTGTCTCTTAGCACCACCAGGAGGCTCTGTGCTCCGCTTGGATGCTGTTGAGGCAGAGCCATTGGAAGATGGTTTGCCTTCAGCTTTCTTTTCACTCAATGAAAACTGCTGCTGCTGCTGCTGCTGCTGCTGCTGCTGCTGCTGCTGCTGCTGCTCCTGCTGCTGCTGCTGCTGCTGCTGCTGCTGCCGCCGCCGCCGCCGCCCGCC
Organism: Rhynchomys soricoides; assembly: GCA_019843965.1. Classification (NCBI taxonomy): domain Eukaryota; kingdom Metazoa; phylum Chordata; class Mammalia; order Rodentia; family Muridae; genus Rhynchomys; species Rhynchomys soricoides. Next base: position 1,232,189 of record JADRCH010000824.1, read on the forward strand.
AAACAGCATCCGAGTCAAGATGTCCTCAAAGGGAGTGAGAGTCACGGCAGTATCCTTTGTCATCATCATGGTTACCTAGGGGAAAAAATTAACTTTGAATTTCAGTGTAAACACCTTCTGTTTCTTAAAACTGAGAGAGAAAGATAAATAATAGGCAAAGGGATTCAAATATATATTTTTACTTAATCTGTAGGAGAAAAAAATGAGCTAAATTCTGGGAAAATCTCAGATTGCTATGAATTTAAAGATTATTCATTAAAAATGTACCTGGTACATCAAATGAAGTATAACCAGTACTACCAAAAAAAAATTTTTTTAAAAAAAAATTAAGATCAAGAAAGAGAAATAGATGATAAATAGATAGACGGATAGATGGACGGATGGATAAAGAAGCCAAAGGAAATGAGATATAATCTTATCTACAGTCTACACCGGCAGCCAACACAGCTATCATTACTATGTCTGGCATGGGTCAGAACTGTAAATACTTTATACTCCTCTCTACTTCCAACTTAATCCAACAGTTACTGTCGCCTTCATCACAGAGAGGAACAGCCACAGCTTGCCCTAAACTAAAAAGCAAATTAAATGAAAGCAGGACACAAAACAGACTTGGGATCAACTACAACTTAACCACACACTAGAGCCGATGGTGCAGGCTTTCAGAAGCCGCAGAACATTTCCCGGAAAGACACTACAGAAAGCATCTCTCCACCAATCTTCTCTGTTTGAATTACTTAAGTATAGAACAAAGACCTCAGAACATGGACTGAAAAGAGGTTCTAATCCTTTACCTTGTAATCACAATGCTCAGAAATGTTCACACTTGATCAAGAAATTACACTAATCCCAAAGTGGATCTGCAGGGAGAACTCGGGATCTAACTTAGTTTCTAAGCCCTTGACTGTAACAGGCAGTCCTTCCAGATCACAGAAAAAAAATCAAACTAGAAACATTTGGGATGACATCCCTAAAATAAGTCCCTATACAATCCACTCTCTTGGAGTGCGTGACATCAAGAATAATGTATCATTAAGAGTGACATCATCGAGGGCTTGGGAAGTTACACACTGACCACCTCAAGAACAGAGAGATGAAACGCATGCCATGCCAGTTAAAGTAGCCAGAAATAATGGTAAAGAATCTGAACACATTGTCAGATGAAAACAGCACAATATAACTATAGAGCACAAATACTACCACATATTTAAAGCAAAGCCCATTTACACACAACTTTGCGAACGTCCTAAATGGTCTGAATGTATACTTTGAAACAGCTACTTTTTTTAACCCACCTTGTCTCTCTCTCTCTTTTTAACTTTATTTTATGTGTATTGGTGTTTTTCCTGCATATGTCTGTTATCACATGTATGAGTTACAGACAGTTGTGAGCCACCATGTAGGTGCTGGGAATTAAACCTGAGTCCTCTAGAAGAGTAGTCAGTGCTCTTCCGCCAAGCCTTCAGCCGGAAATAGCTACTTTTCTAACATATGTGATGTCTGACCAGAAGGAGAACCTGGGAATTTCAGTGGTGTAGCCATCAGGCGCCCATAGTCTTTTAAAACTTTTACTTATTTTAATTTATTTATATGTATGAGTGTTTTGTGTGCATGTATATCTATGTACCATGTGTGTGCTGGATGCCTAAGGAGGCCAGTGAGGAAAAGTCATCTGAGTCTGGAACTGCAGAAGACTGTGAGCTGTCACATGGTTGCTAAGAACTGAAGTTGGATCTTCTGAAAGAGCAGCCAGAGATCTTAATATCTACATGTACTCCCTGAATTGAGCAAACCTTAGTACACATAAATTATTCTACTAAGAAACTGATTCTTAAAAAATGTAGAAGTACTCATACCTAAGTCTTTTGTAAAAACACAGTAATGGGTACTTCGTTACATGATCTTTTAAGAGGCCTAGATAAGCTGGTGTCCACACCACACCAGGGGAACGGCTGGGGCGGTACCTACAGTGGAAGTAACAGGCCACACGACCGTTCAAGTTGCTCTCCCGGGACCGCTCCTGTCCACACTCCCCAGGCCCTTTAAGTCCTGTATACCCCTCGTCTGCACTTTCATTTTCCTCAATTAACTAAAATCATTTCACCGTTCTACCAGTCTTTGAAACTGCTGTTACCAAGGTCATCATGCACGGCTTAATTTTAAAAACACAAAGCAGCTTTACAGCTTTACAGTTTTAATCATTATTGGTCAGCACCTTTGCTCTATTTCATAGTAACTAGTTCACTGTAGTTTCTTCAAGTGAACAGCCAATAAGAGATATTTTCAGAGTGTGAGTATCCACTGATGGAGGAAGGGATCCAAATTTGACACAGTTCAAAACAGACAAAAGATTATCTTCAAACCTTTGTCTTATGTCAGAAGGCTAGAGAGATGGCTCAGCAGTTAAGAGCACTGGCTGCTCTTCTAGAGGACCTGGGTTCGATTCCTATAATCCACATGGCAGCTCACAATTACTGTAACTCCAGCTCCAAAGAATCCAACACCCTCTTCTGACCTCACTGGGCATCAGACATGTACAAGGTATACAAAGATATATGCAGGCAAAAAAACAATACATTGTAAAATAAAATAATAATTAAAAAATGAAGCATATGTGAATTTTACCCAATAATGCATTTAAAATATGTAAAGTTAATTATCATTAAGATCAATTAGTACATCACATTTATAATATGATTTTTATACAGAAAATGCCGGAAGCCACATATCCCTTGGGGCATGTGCAGCCCTAGTTCATGAAACACAAACTTCCTTGAAATTGCAAAGCCTCCATTTCAACATAAGTTTATGTGTATCAACAATACAAAAGGGCTTTCTCCTCTGCTGATAATGTTTCCCATTTACTTTGTTTCCCTGTGGCTTGAGTTTTATTGATCATAAAGTACTTGAAGGAATTATAAAAATAAATGATTTCTCTTTTAATGAATCTGGCTAAATAGAGCTGCACATGGATGAATGCTCAGCTTACTTGCGTTCTGGGTGAAAAGAAGAAAAGGAAAAGGAAACTGTAGAGGAGAGATGGAAGAGGGAAAGGAGGAAAAGGAGATTTTGAATACATTTCCCTCAAGGAAGAAGAGAAACACAGGTAGAGGCAGAAAAAATATCAACACCTGTCTACGTGAATGAAGAATGAAGAAGCAGGATCCGTAAATACATGTGGTTTCCTCTGCCTGCAAACGTAATACACTTACCTTTGACAAAAACAAAAGGATGTGCTAACTTAAAACTCTACCCTAGCTTTAAGAATGAAGCAGGCCTATCTGTGCAGCTTCTGACCTTCTCCCTACTCCTCCCTGGCTTCCAAGACACTGCCTGCCTATCCTGTCCAACCATAAACACCTCCTGATGGCAGCGGAAGAACCACAGAGGAGCTCCAAGAAATCCTGATGCATTGAGCAAACTACCCCAGAATCGTCTTTTTACATTCAACAATAAAAAAACAAGCGTTCTTGGTCCTAGCTTTGCCTGAAGAACTCTTATCACAGAACAGGCTTAAGCAGGGTTTGTAATGCGGGCTGGTGCACACCTGGAACTCCTTACCTTTATAGTCACGAGGAAGATGGTGTAAAGGAACATGAGATCATGCTTTGATATTGCCAGATGCTTGGTGTGCTGGAAAGTGAACATAATTGACCCCAGCAGTGTTACCTTGCAAGGGCTGAAAGGAAGAAACATTTTAAGTCAGTGACAAACAAAACAAGTGCTCAGTCTACAATTTTCTCGGAATGCTCTGTAAACATCAACTTAGTGGACTGTTACAGATATTAACACAAAATGAGCTATGCAAATATATTTTTACAGTTTCAGAAAGGCTGAGTTATATAAACTTAAAAATCTTTTCTTACAGCATAAAGTCCTAGAGATTTTTATAGACTTTGTGTGTCTTTGTGTGTATGTGCGCACACACACACACCACACACACACACTTGCAGAGGCATCAGATCAGAGTTGCAGGCATTGTGAGCTGCCTAACTAAGTGCTGGGAACCAAGCTCAGCTCCTCTGGAAGAGCACTGTGCTGCCTGTCTTATGTCAGCTTCACACAAGCCAGACTTCTCTGGAAGGAAAGTTGAGAAAATGCCTCTACAAGATCCAGCCGGAGGGCATTTTCTTAGTGATCGATGGAGAAGGTCACCCATTATGGGTGGTGCCAGCCTTAGGCTGGTGGTCCTGGGTTCTATAAGAAAGCAGGCAGAGCAAGCCAGTAAGCAGCACCCCTCCATGGCCTCTGCATCAGTTCCCGCCTCCACGTTCCTGCCATTTTGAGTTCTGGGCCTGACTTCATTTGATGATGAGAACTGATGGATGTAAACCAAATAAACCCTCTCCTCCCCAGGTTTCTGTGGTCATGGCACTTCCTCAGAGGAACAGTAACCCTAAGACAAGCACCAAGTGCTCTTGACCGCTGAGCTAACCCCTCAGGCCCAACACTCTTTAGAGTGTCCATTATGCTTCCACAATACAATACTGTAGAAACATTTACCCATCTGACACTTTGTTAGAGGACTTGAAAAACCTTCCGTGATAAACAAGACCCCAAGACAGATGAGAGAAGTGGGGAAACGTCTTTCTTGCTCTGTGGTGTAAATGCCATCACCGGACAACCTCAGGCTGCCGTACACAATGGAGATAAGATCACACAGTTACTCTCAGAGAGCAGTATGGTGGCACCCATAAACTCAGTGCTTGGGAAGCAAAGGCAGGTGGATGTCTGTGAGTTCAAGGCTGGCATAGCTATACAGTGAGACCTTTTCTCTTAAAAAAAAGAAAAAAACAGAAAGAGAGAGAGAGAGAGAGAGAGAGAGGAGAGCAGCATGAGCCACTACCCTAGTATATCACTTAGCATGGCGTGTCAGTCTTTGCCAACATCTTAAGTACCAATGCTGAAATTCTGAATCCACTGTACCGCTAGCCTAAAGCAGCAGGGTTTTCCTTACACACTTGTGACATACTTAAAGTATCTTGGTGGAAGATCTCCATCCAGCTTTGCTATGCCTACAGAGGATAAATTATAAACTAAGAGAACACCAAACTGCAAAAATGACAAAAGGGTTTGTAAGTCAATTTACTTTTAAAGGTCATTCAAGTGCTATAAACTAAGGAATGGGTTCAAAACAGTGTAAGGTCTGGACCTCACATATTAATATAGCTGAATAACAATTGTGACTTGGAATACAGATTTCAAAACTTTTCTTGTATATTCCTACGTTTTAAAAATATTTTAAGACAATTAGTAATATTAATATACTTATCAGTTTACATATGTATAACTATGATATAAAATGTATACAAATTAAACATTTAAAAGTATAAAGGGTAAATGAGGGGCTGGAGAGCTGGCTCAGTGGGTAAAGCACTTGCTTACCCACAGCATGAAAACCATACTGGATGCCGAGAGCTCATAAGAGCCCACCAGTAATCCCAGGGCACAGGAGGCACAGATGACAATCCCTGGAGCAGGCTGGCTACTCAGGACGACTGAACAGTGAGCTCCATGTTCTCTGAAAGACCTCACCTCAAGATATACAGTGGAAACGTATCAGTGAAAACATCCCACAGCAGCCCTGAGCTTCCACAGGCACAGGCATGCACTATGGTACATGCAAGCCCATACATGTGAACATGCTTACCCACACACACATGACCTCTGCCCAATGGAATCTGATTTACCGTGATGTTATTTTGTTACTCAATACTTTGGCTCCTCCTCTGAAGTGTCTCCTTAAGGAAACGGCTTTGACATACACACTGACTATTTTGGATTAGTTTTCTTAAAGCCTGACTCTAAAACATAAGCAGGCTGTAGATGATTTGGAAAGGGCACTGGAGAAGGACTTAAAGAAGATTTAAACCAGGGTTAGATTTGTTATGAACACTGAGGTACGCTGGAAAATTCTATCACTGTTTCCTATGAGACAGGAAGTAAGACTCTCCTCCCAAACCACAATGGTGGAATAGATGGTAGCAGACACTCCTCTTCCAAAAAGGAAAAGAGAAAGGAGAGAGCCCTGGCATCAAGACGTTTCAAAACCCAGGAGATCAAGTTACACAGGGATCCAAGAGCTTTGGCTTCAGGCTCCATGCTTTAACCTTGTACACCATAACCCTGGCCTCTGTACCTCAACCCCAGCCTGTGCCCCTGGCCTATCTCACTCCCCATCCTTCCTCAAAATGACTTCCCCTTCTCTCGGTCACTTGCTAGCTCCAGGACTCACTCCCTACTCATGCCCACACATCATATATACTAAAAGCTAGGGCCTGCATGTAAGATAAAACACGTCCACAAGCATATGTCTGATAGGGTTTGCTGTTGTTTTTATGTGTATGGGTGTTTTGCATGCATGTATATACTGTGTACCCCGTGTCTGGCTGGTGTCACAGAGGTCAGAAGAGGACATTAGAGCCAATGGAGCTGGAGTTACAGAGGTATAAGACATCATGTGGGTCCCTGTAAGAGCAGCAAGTGCTCTTAGCCACTGAGCCATCCCTTCAGCCTCCAAGCTAGGGCTTTTTTTCATTATTTGTGCACTTTATATCCCCACTGCAGCCCCCCTTTCCTTCCAGCTCCTCCCCAACAGCACCTGCCCCCCCTGTTCTCCATACCCTTGTCCTCTGAGAAGGGGGAGACCCTCAACCCCCATATCACACCACCCTGGCACATCAAGTCACTACAAAACTAGGCACATCCTCTCCCACTGAGGCCAGACAAGGCAGCCCAGTTAGGGGAACAGTAGCCCCCATTCCAGTTGTTGGGGGACCCACATGAAGACCAAGCTGTACTTCTGATATATATGGGAGAGGCTAGGTCCAGCCCATGCCAAGCTGTTTTTCATAAAGAAGGAGAATCCACAGAAAGTTGATGTTCCCTTTCAGAGTTCATCTGAGGCCACTAACTCTCAGGTATTTGCTGGGTTTCTTCCCAGTGTGACTGCCATTTGCTTCTTGGGCATGTCTCAGTCATATACACAGTCCCAAGTGAATTCATTTTAAAGCAACTGGGTGGTATCTAAGGCTCAAAGTCCACACATCAGTATAATATAGACCACTTACAAGGACATCTTCAGCCAGTCATCACCTTCTGGTTTCCAGGCTCCTTTTACCAACTGTTCACAAGCTGTGATGACAGCACCACCTGCACCTAAAGACAAAATAAAAAAGAAACAAGAATATTTAACCAATTTGCTTAGGAAAATACATGGCAGGGGAAGTCAGAATTTCCCCTCCAGGTCTAAAATCCAAGATTTCCAAAACAGAATTCTCAAGAGGAAGAAAAAAATTGTCTTCTGTACACTGAGACCTGAGACAAGTGCATTTTCCCTCCTCAGAATGACAACTGTCTGTCTTACTGAGACCTAAGGTTAAAGCTGGGCTCTCAAGCACAGACATGCATCTATAGAATTGTTTTAGGAAAAGTAAGATCTAAGATCCTCTCTTTATATTTCTTTCCTTGATATAGCTAGTTTTAGGTGCAGTACACCATAACATAGGTAACAGATATCTGTCAATTCCTACATATAAAACAACAGAAATAGTGACAGAGCCTCTTAGAGGCACTTCCCTAGCATACATCAGTCCTCAACAATGCATAAACCAGGCATGGCAGCACTGGCCTGTGATCCCAGCACTCAGGAGGTAGAGGCAAGATGCTCAGAAGTTCAAGGTCATCCTCAACTACATAGTGAGCTTGAGACCAGCCTGGACTACTTGAGATATTGACAGACAGACAGACAGACAGACAGACAGACAGACAGGAAGGGGGAGGGAAGGAAGGGGGAGGGAAGGAAGGAGGGAGGGGGGAGAAAGAGAGAGAATATAGACTAAATAAGAAGCAATTAGAGCAATGTGAATATAAATACTTGCTATTTCCAACAGCTGGCAAGAAAGGAAAGAATATAAAGCAATTCATTTTCATTTTTAGACAGGGTCTTACTATTCTAGAATTCTCTGTGTAACTCAAGCTGGCTTCAAACTTGTGATCCTCCTGCCTCAGCCTCCCAAGTATTCAGATTATAGGTATGCCTCACCAAGCCCAGCCTCAGCAATTTTTTTAATTTACATGAGAAACAAAATTTCATATTAAACATATTTCATATATGGTAAAATAATTACTTATGATTCCATCTGGCTCAGAAACAACAAAAGAAATTATTCATAAGAAACGTTACAAGACCATCAGGCTCAAAATAATGGCTGGAGTGATAGCTCAGAGGTTAAGAACACTGGCTGTTCTTCCAGAGATTTTCAATTCCTGGCAACATGGTGGCTCATAACCATCTATAATGAGATCTGGTGCCCTCTTCTGGCACTAAGGCATACATACAGGCAGAACGCTGTATATATACTAAATAAATCTTAAACAATAATAATAATGGCTGATCACTGATGCAGTAACTTTTAAATTAACTTTACTAGCTAAAAAAACCAGACAAGGTTCCCACTTTCCAAAAAGGTTTATAACAGTACGTGATCCCTTTCCCTGTAGGCTACATACAGTACATCAAGAACACAATACGGATGAACACAGATTGTTAATCTTACCTCGGGCCCATCCAACAGTTATCATGACTATCCAGCCATCTCTGTAATAGCTATTAGCATGCGTCACTCCACCTACTATTTTCCACGTTCTGGTCATTTCCTTCATTCCCGCAGCCAGGAGCTGAATAGGTTGATATGAATAGCCCTGGGAAACTAAGTCACGTGGGCAAAAGAATACAATATACCTAAAATTAAAATTTAAAAGAAGTGAAAATCTAAGTCATCGCCACTAACAACAGTGCATAGCACAATCAATGCAGTTATCCATAAAAGCTTGGAATATGATTTCCAAAAAAAGCAGACTGGATACAAGATTGCTTTAAGTCACACAATACATATATGTCATGAGGAAGAGGAGTCACACATTTTGCAATGCTCTATACAGTTTTCCATTCATCCACACAGTTTGAGAAGAAAGTTAGGTACATAATTCATTCAGAGAAAGAGCAAGTGCCCCACCAGTTCCAACAGGTATGGACTACGAGCATCTGATGTCTTTGTTCTTAGGGAAAAGAGTTAGACAAGCCAGCCTTTTAGCAAATAAGCAAGGGTGGCATTTCAACTCCTACTAACATCTTGACCTGCGTTCCTTAGCTTATTGCATAATTTAAAATCTATACTCAAAAGGAAATAGGTCTATGTTGTGGAAAATGTATTTTTCATGCAGCTGAAAGAATACAGAGTCAGTCTTTAATCTGGAGAGATGAAGTTGTTGCCAACTTAACAATAATACGCCGTTCTCTGATGAAGCACAGTTTTAAACTTCGGTTGTTCTTCGGCATCTCCTCTGGCACTATAACAGTATTTACTAGAGCATGCGGTTTCTCTCCATTCCTAACAGACAGTCTGGTGTGTAAAGCACAGCATAGCTTCTAAGGACTCCATTAGGTACAGAAAACACAGCACAGGAAAAAAATGTTCTTTTGAAAGCAAGTGTTAATTTTATTCCAATTCATGAGTCATAAACACAAAAACTTCACGTGCATTCACCAAATATGAAATATTTGCCAACACTGCTCCCGAGACCTACTACAGAAGCAATGGTCAGCCACCACATTCCTTCTTACTGAAGGTCCCACTCACTGTACCCACAGTCCACGGAATGTCTGTTTCATTCCACTCAGCTCAGACAAGCAGTGTACAGCTGAAACAGTTGGTTCTTACACCTCAAAGCAGTTCTTTATACAACATAAAAATAAAGGCTATGTATAGTGCTCATCAGTGGATTACACTGGTCACTAGATGGCAGGAATCCTGCATCTTATCAGCTGTCCTCGAACCAAAAACTCAGCACAATGAAAAACAGCTCTGAACTGAATAGTCTATTAGCATTCAATCTGGAGGCAAAATACGAAACATAGCAAAGAATCAGTTAATTACAGAGTCTGAGAGAGAGGAATGAAGTATCTGGAGACAATTTTAAGCAATCTGAAATAAGATTGTATGGTTTGAAATTTTTTACATGGACATATAATATTTTGAAAGTTTTAAATGTAGAAGTGAGTTCCAGGAAGTTGGACAATGGAGAAAAATCATATGCACTTAAATAATGAATTGTATATATATTCTTAATAAAATGAAATAATACTTTGATATCTCTTATAGATTAGATAAAGAACAGATGCTAAAGTTTTCCTTCAACGGTAATTCATGTTTAAAATGGCACGCTTAAAAGAACAAAACCAGTATTACAACAGCTCCATGTGCCTTCCCTAATTCCATCTTTAACATGTGTTCAAACTTATTACAACAGCAACTTTTACATTCAACTATCTGATGTTACGACATAGTCTATAATTTATAATTATTACTACTTCTGAGTCCTATGTTTTTATTTTTTTTAATCAGATTTTTTTTTTCTTTTGGTTTTTCAAGACAGATTTCTTTTGCAATCCTGGCTGTCTTGAACCAGCTCTGTAGACCAGGCTAGTCTCGAATTCATAGAGATCTGACTGCCTCTGCCTCCTGGGTGCTGGAATGAAAAGCATGCACCACCACTGCCCATCAGACATTTCTAAAGTACACCTACAACCTCACATACTAGCAAAACTCCTGTGCCCACCTGAGTCGCCATCGAGCAAAAGAAACAACTCTCTGTCATGTTCAACAGACTTACAAATAAACATGAAAGACAAATGACTGCAGACAAAACCACTCTTGTTCTGTAATATGTTAGCTATATAATGTTCCTCTGATCAATTACTGGGAAGCAGTCATTAATTAAACAGTCCCTTCTGTAAAGATTGTAATTTCACCTTAAGTTTGTAATATCTAAAATACCTTTACCTTGTAAGCGCCTAAAAAAAGTATAAAACTATGATTCATATATTTCCCTCATCTAAATGTAATCTCCCTACAGAATGCCTGAAAGTTTCAGGAAAACATTCTTAGACATAAAATCAATAGATAGAAAAGTTATAAATTATGTACTGCCCCCATAAATGGCTTTTTAAAAAGACAACTCAAATGAAAGCATATGTAGTTTTCGGACAGTAGCTGTACAGGGACAGAAACAACCTCTTGATAGTCTTCCCCAGTAGATGGCGCTAACCCCAGGCATGCTACCATTCCAAATCATTTGACTCTCAAATCCGAAGCAAAGACTGAAATGTTATTCTAAATGTTAAAACTTTTATAATTAAACAGTAAAATACACTGTCTTGACTCCAGCATCATTTCTAATATTTAAGAGATGTAAGGACAACATTTCTATTCCAGAGTTCAAAGCAATTCACTGCTTATGCACCAACTAAAAGATAAAATAACCACAGTTTAAATCTGGGCTAAGGATACTCAGGGTCTCCAGTTCCTTGGCTAAGTCGTTAACCTCTTCATGATCTGTTCAGGAGAAAGCAGTACTCCCCACAGCTTCAAAGAGCCAAAACTATAGGGCCCAGATACAATAACATGCAAAATCCGAGTGAATGACAACTAGGCAGGAAGAATGGCACAGTGGCTGTGAAACTCTGACAGCACACAACACACCTTGGTTTAAAGATGAGTAGGATTAAATGTAGGTGAGCAAAGAACAGAATAAAATTAATTAGCAATGTCAAAATACTCTAATTTTGTAACATACTTTGCCCAACAAATAGCAGAATTCTTTGTATCTAGGTAAATTCCAAGTATTACATATGTAACAGAGAAAAGATAAATAATAAAAAAAGTCTTGAATTTGAATTAGAGATAAATATTAGTATGGACTTAAGTCGTTTTCTCTTTCCTTACCCTAGCTCAGTTCAATGGATGCCCTGGCAGTACCTCCGATGCTCTGAGTAAACCTTGGAAAAGCTATTTCTTCCAAAAAGAAACCAAAACTAATCCCAGAAGAAAAGTATAAGAATCTTATTAACACCAAGGAAGCTAATCCCAGAGCTGAGGGGATCCTCTGAAAGGCTCCCACTGGCCAAAGATGGGACAATTAGTTTCAAATAATGACAAAAATTGCACTCTGCATAATCTCACAAAAACATCCTTTAATTGTTGTTTTAAAAACTGATCATCTTTACAGGAAGACCAGCAAGCACCAGCCCAAGCACCAGCCCTGCCCCTCTATGAATAGTAAAACAAGCTCAACAGGCGTCAGGCAAGTCAAAGGTGTCAGGAAATAGACGTTTGTGTCTGGGAAGGAAGGAGTAAGAGGAGCGGTGGCAGTACATCACAGCGAGGAGAACAGAGGGAGACTTTGTACAGATGGACAGTAGGTCATGGGACAATTCAGGATGTTGTTCTTAAAAAGAAATTACTGCACACAGGAGTGGCACACTATAACTTATTTAAGATAATCACTTCATCATTATGTGAAGAACAGATGGGGGAATGAAAAAAATAATGAACTAGCCCACTCAGGAAGTTACTCAAAGTCCAGGCCAGGAAGTTAACAGAATCTGGCTTACTTTTTATACAGTTTCAGCATTTATACAACATTAAAACACATCCAAAATGCTAGCATCTTTGTAAATTCCCATTATAAAATGGGAGTCATTTAGCAGTGCTTTTGGAAGACGATGCTGTGAGACGAGAAAGCAAGTCTAAGACACACCGCAGCTGTCATGCACAGAGGCTCTACAGTCAAGCTTGTTCTGACTCTAGCTTTGGTGTCTACCTAGATACGAAATTACAGGAACATTTCCCTGGGTCTCAATTTCCTCGCTGTCAAATGAAAGTAATAACAACAGCTGCCTCTGGTACAGTGGTGAACAGAACACACTTGATACAAACAAACTGGAAGACAGGCTGAAGACTGAGGAAGGGTAAAGCAGGAGAGAGCAGGGAGGTTGGGGAGAAGGATGGGCAGTCGGCCAAACTAAGCATGGATGAAAATGCCATAAGGAAACCTGTCACATGTAATCTAATTATTTTAATTTTTAAAGGGCTAGAGAGATGACTCAGCAGGTAAAAACAGTGGCTGCTCTTGCAGAGGGCCTGGCTTCCGTTCCCAGCACCCACATGGTGGCTCACAACTATCTGTAATTTCACTTCCTCTTCTGGCCTCTTGAGGCACCAGGCACATACACACATTCATGTTTTACACACACACACGCATATACACACATACATACAGACATTCAAGCAAAACACATACACATAAAATAAAAATAAATAAATCTTTAGAAGCATAATTATAATAGCTACTAAAAAAGACTCACAAGTATGAAAATAAATATAAAGAATTTACTTAATATATAGTTCAATACAAACTAGTTATCAAATGATTAACTCCACTCTATCCACTTTCCACAGCCAAAAATATAAACTACTAAAGGAGAGAATGTAGTGGTTTTACTGAAAGTAATCAACAGCCCATAAAATCTTTTAAGACTTTCCTGCTTGAGTTCTCATTGATAGACTGAGTCATGACTTTAGATACCAACTACTTGAGAGAGAAACTTGTAATTGTCATTAAAAAAAAAAAAAATCTAATTTACCACCAGATTGGATTTTTAAAAACAAAATCACAGTAAAACTCGGAATATGTTCACATGGAGGAGGCTCATCCTGCAGAACAATTCAATGCACTCAGTCACTCCATAGCTGACTGGACAGCTTACAAATTTATTGGATGTTTAGAACAGTTGTAAATGAATCCAATATTTAGCTACAGTTCAGAGAGATGCAACAGTTTCCTATTATTTAAGTAATTTTTTTCTTTTAATGTCACCAGTAAAAGATTTTGTCAGGGAAAAATATTATAATAGTTACTTGTGGTGGTTTGAATACGCTTGGCCCAGGGGCAGCACTCTTGGAGGCGTGGCCTTGTTAGAGTAGGTGTGGCCTTGCTGGAAGTGTGTCACTGTGGGTGTGGGCTTTAAGACCCTCCTCTTAGCTTCCTGGAAGTTAGTCTTCTCCTGTTGGCCTTCAGAACAAGAGACAGAACTCTCAAAAACTCCAGCCCCATGTCTGCATGGACACTGCCATGATTTCCACCTTGATAATAATGGACTGAACCTCTGAACCTATAAACCAGACCCAATTAAATGCTGTCCTTTATAAGACTTGCCTTGACCAAGGTGTCTGTTCACAGCTGTAAAACCCTAACTGATATACTACTTCACAGGACTCATGATATAATATGATTTTAGCTGATATATATTATTAATTCAATAATACTAGCTATCAAGTGAATACTTCCACCCACCTACTTTCCACAGCCACAAGTTCCCACTACTACTTTACCATTACTACTGTTATTTTTAACATCAACCCCTGTTTATCACTACTTAATAGATTTACAAGTACTATCATAAAATGAATTTTGATTATTTTAGATTTACAAGTCCTATAATAAAATGAATTTTGATTATTTTTCTCACTGTGTTTTATGTGCATGATGAGCAGAGGGCTGCACGCCACAGTGAATACACGGAAGCCAAGAGGCTTCTCTGTGCAGCCGATTCTCCCCTTCGGACTTTGTGTGAGTTTGGGGGCTAGAACTCAGGTTGCCAGGCTTGTGTAGCTAGCTCCTTTACCCACAGAGCCCTCTCAACAGCCCCAGGAAAAATGAATTCTAAATGTTTCTAATATATATTAAACTGATAGGGTTTTAAATAGAAAGCATAGTTTACGTTAAATAAAAGAAAGCATTTGATTGGTCTCAATAATAAATATATTTTAGCTTAATTAATCAATCTTCTTAAGAACATCTAAATCTGCATGCAGAAGAATCCAAGCCAATTCCTATTATCATTTTTTTCCTTCACCTCAAAAGTACCAAATTCATGTTTAAAGATGTCAGAAGCCTTTATATAATCCAATAGCCAGATGTGGTGGCCAAATCTTCAACCCCAGCACTGGGGAGGGAGAGGCAGGTAGACCTCTATAAGCTGGAGGACAGTCTGATGTACATACTGAGTTTCAGGACAGCCAGGGCTATACAGTGAGACTCTGAACCAAACTATCTATCTATCTATAAATAAACAAATAAGCAAATGATGACGCCAACAAAGAGGAAGACAAGAAAAGCTATGTATAAGCCATAACCACTTGGACTTTTTGTTTAGTTGTTCATATTTACATTTTTTATTATGTCATAATTCTATTTAAATTTATTTCACAAAACAAAATATTTGGGCCAATATTTGATGTTCTCTTATGTTAAAATGTTCCCACAAAAACTAAGAACAATTTCCCCTGGAAGAAGATAAGGGGAGGAAGGGCAAGAGGTAAACTTTGCACTTAAAAATCTTTGGCACTATCTGAGTTCATTTATTGCACATGCATTTTCTTAAGGACAAAAAAGCTTAAAGGAAAAAGATCCATTTTACTGCAACTATTAAACAATTCTTAAAAGACCTCATAGTGCAGCCTGAGGGCAACTTACCAGATTGAGGATGCCAGTAAAATATTAGTGTGGTTTGTGAGAAACTTCAATGGAGGCTCCGCAAGCAGTATACAAGACAAAATTCCTCCACCAAAACAATGGAGCATAGCACTCAGCCAGCTGGACAGGGGGTTATTCCATGCGGTTGCCACTGCTCCTGAAAGAACAGAGTAAAACGCGCTCTGAGACAGCTGTCTATTTACCAGAAAGGGCTAAGCACCCAATACACTACACAAATAAACCGTTTATTTATTTCCAACGAATTATATTCACAAGTATACTCATCATGGCAACTTAAATCAGTATTCAACTCTTTTTAAGTCTTTACTTATAGGGTGTGGTGAGATGGGAGAATGTAGGCATGGCTGCAGGTATATGCAGGTATGATGGGAGGGTCTTCTCCAGTGCAGTACCAGGAGGTCAGAGGTGACATCAGGATGTCTTTCCTCCAATGTCTCCACATTCTTTTCTGAAGCAGGGACTTGCCTGCACCTGAAGCTTGCTGCCTCAGTTAGACTGACATATGGGTAAGGCTCCAGGATGGGCTGGTTCCAGGCATGTTGCTTTAATTGGTTTTTATTCGGGTTATGGAGGTCCAAAGTAAGCTCTTCATGCTTGTGCAGCAAGTGTATTATCTACCAAGTCCTCTAACCCCAAAACAAGAGATTCTTCTTCAAAAACTGTGGGTTTTTTGAGATGGGGAGAATGTAAGAGCTAGCACACGCATCTATGTGCTTGAGTGACAGTACAATTGCCTATGCATGCACACGCGGAAGCCGGGCTTCACCCAGGGTTTCCACCTCTATTGCTCTGTCTTGTATATATTTTTAGGCAAGGCACTATATAACTTTGGCTGGCCTGGAACTCTCTGCATAGACAAGCCTAGTCTCACACTAGAAACCAGAGATCCATCCACCTATCTCATCCTCCTGAATGCTGGAATGAAAGGCATACATCACTATGCCTGGCTCTCTACCTTATTTTTAGAGACAAGGTCACTCACAACATCCGGAGCTCACTATTTTGACTACACTGGCTGGTATACTCCTAGGAGGAATTCCTAGGATCTTTCTGCTTCCATCCTTCTAGCCCTTGGGTTACAGGAACATACAGCCCCATGCCCAGCTTTAACAAGGGCTAGGGGCATGAACTCATGTCTCACACCTGCACAGCGGGCACTTTACTCACTTAGCCATCTCGCAGCCTCAGAAGAATTGTTTAATGACTGATTTTGACATCTTTAAAATATCATTCAAGTTCTGTTTTGTTTTTTACCAGTTTCCTAGTAATCAATGGCTCATTTAAAAAGGGTCTCACATGGTGTTTCCTTCTACCCCGAATCTTACTGTGAGCACTCTGAAACAATGTGTCAAAGGAATATATTAAGAAAAATCCCACAAGTTGTCCTCTGACACACACACACACACACACACACACAAAATAGTGTTATTAATTTTTAAAAGAAAAGTTGGGCCAGTCAGATGGCTCAGTGGGTAAAGGTTCTTGTACAGGTCTGACAACCTGAGTTCAGCCCCAGAACCCATGTAAAGGTGTGAGGAGAGAATCAACTCCACAAAGCTCTTCTCTGATCTCTACACATCTGCTGTGGGGACCTACCACTACCAACAATGAGATAGGTTTTTTGTTGTTTTGTTTTGTTTAAGAAAGTTTATAACCTTAACTACTTTAGAAAACATAAGAGGTTACAGTAAACAAACTAAGCTTTCAACATATCAGCCTGGAAACAAGGAACAAACTCAAATGTCAAAGAAAATGGGGCAGGACGGTTGGCAGATAAGGGCACACACTGCTTCTAATGCTAAACTTGGTTGTCAACCTGACTACAGCTGGGATCAACTAAAACCCCAGCAGCTGGGCCTGCCAGTGCGATCGAAATGTTCTTGATTGGATTGTTTGAAGTGGGACGATCCATCCCCAGCATGATACTATTGTACCGCCAAATATATATATATACATATATACATATATATATATATATATATACACACACACACATATATATATATAAAAATATAAATGGTAAGCAGGTAGGTAGCTTAACAGCTAGTTAATGTATAGATAATCTATCAGAAACGAGTGTACAGACCCATTCAGTATCTTCGCTTGCAGTGGTGACTGATCACCAAGCTGATCAGTCAGCACAATAAGTAAGTGTGGCCTTTCATCTTTCCGTTTGGTCAGTGAGCACTCACTAACTAATAAACAATGCTACACTGAACCACCTAGGGCTAAAAGCAGTATAGACAGCTTAAGCACGTTGAACACAGAACTCAGGTAGCTAGAAACACACTCTGGCACTAGCACCTTCTCTTGCGTTAACACTTAACTGAGTGCCTTTGAAATGCCATGCCTCCACTGCCCAGCAGCATGGAGAATGTGTGTTAGGGAAGGCCCCACCTCACAGCAGGATTGCAAGGATAAACAGCAAAAGGACATGCCGAGCACTTTATGAGAGAGTCTGAGTCTGGCACATAGTAAGCAACAGGTTACTCTATTATCACACAAGAAAATCAGGAGAAAAGAGCAGAACTGCCCCTTTCCATGTCCCTACTATTCAGTGACAGTCCCATTTGTCCCCTGGTAGTGACTTTATTCTTCTAAGCTATGCCCTCCTTTCCCTCCCCTCCCCCCTTTACTTCCTCACATTCACAGGCATACCCTGGTTAGCAGTAGAGATAGTTCTCAGAATGGAAGTCCGATCTGAATGAGACTTAAAGTGTGGCGTGTGGCCATCACCGTGAAGATCTATTCCTAAAGTAACTGACTACCTCTGATAAGCTCACATTTAGAACAGTTTTCTAACAAAAAAAATTAGCATTACTTTTATCCTGCACTCAGCATTCACTGGCTAATAAGAGGACCCATATACATCCAGATTTCCCTTTACCCATCAAGACAATACAAATCAAACATACTAAGTACTAAGTGCTTGTGCATTTCTCATTAAGCCTAACAAATAACATTTCTCACAACTTCAATTCACTTATTGCATTAAAGACTTTATCCGATTCTTGATCTTGTCCACAAGTCATAGCATGATTTAAGACTTAATCTTTGAGATTTTAAAGGAGACCTTAGTAAGGAGGTACTCTAAAACTGTTCATATGACCAAAAAAAGTGAAATGTTTCAAACCATCTAAGATTGAAATTATGCTACCATTAGTCTCCTTACCTAGTGTGATCACAGTTCACACAAGAAGTTAGGAGTGCCCAGTAGCTCTCCAGCTTCTGGGTAGAGCCTCAATCTCTGTTGCATTAAATTGTATCTTTTTAAAAATGAAAATATTATATACTTGATAGGATTTGAAGTAAGAAACCATGTTTATGCCGAGTACACGGTAGACACTGTCGGCTGATGACGACACTGTCAGCTGATGATGTACTTGCTGAATGGACCATTCTTGGAGCAGAGGTAAACCATGGGCTAAATGAAAGCCTTGGCTGCTGCCATTCACTTCTCTGTGCCAAGAATATCATTATTTTATTGAAAGGTGGGGTGGCATGGTGTGCCATGTCAGAGAAAATAAATACAGCAGTCCTTAAGTCGGTGAACTAGGATGGGTTAGACAGAAGACTCAGGAAGAGAAGAGTGAGCTCTGGGAAGGGGACTGCTTCCCTCATATCGGTCCTATTTGACCCCATTTTCAAAATGATGTCAGTAAGAAAAGCTTCTCTAGCTCAGACTACATTATTTAGACATGTGTGTGTGCGTGTGATGTCTTTATGGGTATTTACATGTGTGTGGGTACACATGTACATGGGTATATATATGTATATGGAAGCTCACAGTTGACATTGGTATCTTCCTTAATTCCCACCCATTTTACTTTTGAGGCAGGGTCTCTCTGAACCCTAGGTTCACTGATTCCAGCTCAGCTAGCCTCAGGGCTTCCCTGCCCCTGCCCTAGCACTGGGGTTATAGGCGGCCAGCATACCTGCCTGACTATTCCATGGGTTCTGGGAATCCAGGCTCTTTTTCTTATGCCTGTATAGCAAGTGCTTTGTGCACATTTCCTTAGCCCCACATCACTTGATTTTTAGCATATATTTAAGTACAAGAGAAAAAAATTCTCCATCCTACTTTAAGATATTTCAAATATGCTATCAACAGAATTACTTTCAAAAACATTTTTGCAAAAGCTGTCACATTGCAACCTAAATTGAATTTCAAGCACAAGAAGGCTGAAATCCAAATAATCACATATGAACTTTAATATCAAATACTTCCAAGTGAGCTGTGATGGACAGCTAGAGGAAGACATGACAGGCAAATGGCCCAGTAAATGAATGAGGCCTGTATCCAAGGAGCCTCCTAGAACTGGAAAGACACAGGGGAGTGTCTGTGCTGGGAAGAGCAGTGGTCAGAGACATGAAGCATAGCCCAGTTACATGACCCAGGTTACAGTAAGCCCTTTGCAGCCCACAGTAGGAGCTCGCACTTCTCATTAACCAATGAAACCAGGAGCTGGCAAACAGTTTATATTGATTAGATGTATTTTAGACACTGTGGGCTATACAGTGTCTGTTCAATCATCCAGCTCCAATTTGGCAAAAAGAAGTCATGCTGATGTGTAATGGAGTGAAAACACTGCATTCCAATGAGACTTATTTTACTAAGAATGAAAGCTAAACATCAAACCATCAGGTACTTCCATGAACTCACTTAGAATCACACATACAAAATCCCAAATGAACCCACAGACTGTGCCTGAAATAGTGTCACTGACTTGGTTACAACAAGGCCTGGCAGCATTCTCCAGGACCGCAAGCACAACCTTCTCTGCTGTCCTCAGCCTAGTTTCAGGCCAGTAGTGTACCTAGTTTTGAGAACCACCTCTCTATAGTTTCCTTTTCATTGATTTTCTAATTTGTAAAACAAGTACATATTGTAACTGGAGCATACTTCCCTCGGACCTCTGCTCTCACACTGTTCTTCCCCCTCTTCCAGGTAGAACCACTGCACTGTAGATATTTTCAAAATAGTTAACATCCAGCTGCCAAGCGGTTGCTATGGCATCCAGAAAGGAGTATGAGAATGATCGGCTTTCTTACAGTTTCTGTCTGAAGCCATTGAGTATTTAAATGAATACTAACATGTTTTTAGTCTTTCCCCATAGTTCTTTTTAAAAATGGTGGTTTGGGGAGATAGTTCAGTCCGTATAGTGTTTGCTCTGCAAGCATGAGGACCTGAGTTTAATCCCCAGAATTCACTTAAGAAAACAAAAAACAAAAACAGGGTAGTGTAGTGGTGGCGTGGGCAGGTCCCTGGCTGGCCAGTCCTCAGGAATCATGAGTTCCAAGCAACAGTGAGACTGTGTCAAAAAAGCAGAAGCACCTTCAGGAACCAGACCTGATACTGACCACTGGCTTGCGCGCGCGCGCGCACACACACACACACACACACACACACACACACACACCCCGGGGGCAGGGAGGGCAGGAGAGAGACAGAGACAGAAAAGGGACACACACACACAAAAGCAAAAAAGGAATGAAAAAGAGGCTGGGGAAAATGGCTTAGTTTGCAAAATACCTGCCTTGCAAGCACAAACTGCTGAGTTTGAACCCTAGAACCACATAAAAGAAGATGAATAATAAAAAAAAAATAAAAAAGCCATGGGGAATGGTATATAATCCTAGCACTGGTGAGGTAGAGACACATACAGCCAGGGACCCAGCCCAGATCACGGAGAGGCTCAGTCTCAGAAACGGGGGATTGGGGAGGAGGGGTGGCTGGAAGGCATTCCTGAAGAAAAGACAGCTAAGATCATCCTGTGGCCTCCACACACACAAACATGTACACGCACAAACATGTACACGCACAAACATGTACATGCACAAACATGTACACGCACAGCTGCCGTGGTGCTTCGAACAAGACGCCCCCCAATACTTGATTCTCAGCTTGTGACACTATTTGGAAAGGTTATAAAGCTTTGCTGGAGGAAATACATCCCTGGGACAGGCTTTTGAGGGTTTTACACACACACACACACACACACACACACACACACCTGCCTTCTTGTGTGTTAGTGCAGGCAGCTTCCTGTTCCTATTCTCACCCCATCCCCATCATGATGAACTGTAACTTTAACTTTTTCAAACCCTGTTTTTAATGATGGTTCTTAAACGCTTTAACCTCCCTTGTAGCCCACCACCCACCCCTTGTAGCCCACCACCCACCCCTTGTAGCCCACCACCCACCAGAGGTGGTGGGGAAGAGAGAGTACAGGGAAGTGGGCCCGTTTAGAAAGGTTCTTTGGAGCATTCCCAACTGTGTTGTCTGGAAATCGGCAGGTCAGTTCGCAGGTTAGCACTGGCACTCTTACCTCTCACCTGCTTTTTGTCAGAGTAACAGGAAAGTAACTGGTCCGCTCTCACACACAAGCACATGCGCACACAAACTTCTGAGTGATGGGTGAGAAACTTCCACAGCGGTTCTAGTATCTGAATGTTTGGTCACCTGCTGTGGGCTGTGGAGTGGTCAGTATGGCCTTTATGGGGAGTATGTCACTATACGCAGGCTGTAAGAGCTTCCAGTTCACGGCCACCGTCCTGTGCTTCCGTTTGAAGACGTAAGTCTGCTCCCACCATCATGTCTGCCTGCTACCATACTGTGCCTGCCATTATGGACCTTAACTCTCTAACCAAAGCCAAAATAAACCCTTTCTTCTATAAATTAACTTAGTCCTGATGTTTTGTTGATCACAGCAACAGAAAAATAAGTAATACAAGTCACACATGGTTTGTCACCAAAATGGTCTTTTAAATTTTACCCCGTAAGCAACTAGAGCTGACAGAACTTGTGACTGACACAATTCAAGAAATTTTAAATCAATTTTTAATACAGTATTAAATGTAGATACACAGAGCTACTGTGTGGTTACTTCCCCAGTTCCTTAATGTGTTACTAGAGTAAATAAATAGACTTGGCAACTGGCACAATCCCCATATTGATCCATAAACCATTATGGTAGGAAGGATCAAGTAAGAACCCACACAGATTCTTCTCCTCACCAATGAATTAAAAAATATGTGTATACACACACATACACACACACACACACACACAAAATGGGTACCATAACTAACCGTTTGAAAAATAAAAAGCTGGTGAGCACATGGCTTGGTGGTTAGGTCTTTTTCTAAGCAGCTAGCTCCTGGTGACGGGATGGGAATCATCATATCTAGATAGGCAGTAGCTCTGGAAGCAGCTAGCACCTATAATGCAGTATTTACTGGATCAAAGTAACGCAACTTGTAATCTAGAGGTCAAATGCTTTTTTTTTCTATACTAATTTTAAAGGGGTAAAAAAAAATGGCAGAAGCACTTCAGTTTACTAAAGCACACCAGTCTTCAGGTCTATGCTAACTTTCCTACATGCCAACATGTTCCACAGATGATGATCTTATTGAGCATCTGCACAGCATCAGATGTCTTCCTACATAGATACATTATACTGGATCTGATTGTTAAAAAAAAAAAAAAAAAAAAACATTTTATCCCAGTACTTGGAAGGAAGAGGCAGACGGATCTCCATGAGTTTGAGGCCAGCCTGGTCTACATAAGGAGTTCCAGGACCACCAAGGCTACACAGAGACACCTGTTTTCTTTTTTGAAAGCAAAATAAGAAACAAAACAAACAAAAACCAACCAACCAACAAACAAACAAAATCAAAACCAAAATACTAGATACATGCAAATCAGAGTGCAAAGTTAAGCTCTACTCCAGGGTTCCTGCTATCAGTTAAGAGTCTAGTCAGAGTACTGAAAACAATTATGTTAAAAGAGAGAATTTAATATATAAAGAATGAAATACATACAGAACTGTCAACCAAGCAGTTGAAAAGCAAAGATAAATACAATGTAGGAGAGGTATGAGCGTCACAAAGCAGTTACTATTCTGGGGAACAAAGAATAAGTTGAAATTATTAAAATTTTGAGCATAGAGAAAAATTTCTTTAGAGCCAAAGCTCGGACCCCTGAGGAGGACAAAGGCACTCTAGGTGGTGTTCAGTCCAACCCACTCACTGTGCAAACAGACTGCTCAGTTTAAATTCTCACCCATGCTACCCAGCCCATTACTGGTAGAGTTCAGTCACTAGTCTCCTGACTTCTTCCCACCACATCACTCTCTACATAGAATCTATGTCTGATCAAAGTTTCTTTCTGGTCACACACAAAAAGAAAAAAGAAAAAAAAGAAAGAAAGAAAGAAAGAAAGAAAAGAAAGAATTAAATGTATTCAAGCAATAACTCTAAGTCTCTAAACTCAGAAAAATAATTATAGACGTGTGTGTGTGCTCTCGAGCGTTCGTGTGTGCGTGCCTATCTACAGATAGGCAGATGGACAGTTAGGGAGATGGGTGGGTGGATAGATGAATGATAAATGGATAGAAAGATAGATGGGGATGTACAGGCAGAGATAGAAGCTGGGTATCTCCTTCACGCTTACTTTTTGAGATGGGTCTTTTATGAAACTTAAAACTGACCAACTCAGCTCGCCTGGCTAGCCAGAAATCCCAGCCTAGGATTAGGAGTGCCCCAGCACAAAGCTTCTGGACATGGCTTATGCAGGATGGAACTCAGGTACTCAAGCTTGTGTCGAAAGCACTTTACACACTAACCCCCCCCCCCCCCAGCCTAGGTCCCTCCTGATGCAACCTTTCTCACACCACACTAGATAGAACCCATTCTACTTTTTAAACCACACAACAAAGGGTGCTTCTGAAGATCATGGATGCTGCCCTCTTATTTAGATACTATTACATGGACTGACACAGTTTGAGCATTCCCAGGCCTTTGCCCTTCTTCATGCATATATAAACATCCATAGAAACTGCAAGGTATGCTGCTGTCATTTTCCACCTGTCCTTACCACCAAGACTGACAAATAAAGTCTTAATATATAAGCTTTCATCTCCCACAAACTAGGTAAAGAAACAATGGTATCCTTTGTTTCTAGATTTAATTATAAAAATAGTATAGAAATTGCTTTGTGGTGTGGAAATGGTAAAAACCATGGAGTTAAAAAAAAAAAACCATGACAAATGACAGCTTATTGAGACTTGTAAATATTAAAAACACGAACATTAAAGAGGGCTGCAAAGAGAAAGCAAACAGTGAACAGTAAGAAACTGGAACTAGCCAGACCTGGAGTCCAGAACAAGCTCTCTAATTTACTACCCTCGTACCCTACGAAGGATACTTCACACCCCCAAACTCCACATCTGCCAAACGAGTGCAGCGATACAGAAGGGCGTAGGGAGTATAAATATCCCGCTGAGATGGTCTTCATGGAGCTGAATGCAATAACTATTATTATTGTATAAGAATGACAGTGCTGCTGTATAAGACACTCCTCAAAGAGAAGAAAGAGCTGAGCTTCTTTAGGGCTATAACCATCTTTTGTTTTGGGGGCCTCAATGTCTAACACAGCCCCTGAAAGAGAATGCTGTTCAGCAACAATGTGATTT
The DNA here is from genome assembly GCA_019843965.1 of Rhynchomys soricoides. Lineage (NCBI taxonomy): Eukaryota > Metazoa > Chordata > Mammalia > Rodentia > Muridae > Rhynchomys > Rhynchomys soricoides. Next base: position 1,257,064 of record JADRCH010000824.1, read on the forward strand.
AATGAAGCACACATGATTTGAAAGTTAGGAAAATAGTTGTTGAAGACTTCGGACTAAAATAAAGATGTCCTGGATAAAAGAAGTAATTGTAGATTAAATTTCAAAAGGCTGGGTGTGCAGCTCAGCTGCTGAAGTGCTTGCTTTTCACGCAGGAAGTACTAGGTTCAACTCCCAGTACTGCAAAAGAAACCATGATGACTGCCTGTGATGTCAGCACTCAGGAGGTGGAGGCAAGAAGGCATGAATGTCAAGGGATCTTCTGGTTCAAACCTAGCCTGAGGTATATGAGACCTTGAGGGGAGGGTCTTACAGAACAGACAACTGGATGTGAACAAAGACTTAAAGCATGAGTTGAGGTGTGGTTTTTCTGAGGGGGCAGGAACTGGATGGTTATTTTTGTTGTGTTTTCTTGAGAAAGGGTCTCCATATGCAGCCTAGGTTGGCCTGGAACTTAGGATCATCCCTGTCAGCCTCCTGAGAACTGAGGCTTCAAACCTTCACCATAGCACATACCACCACGGCCAAATTATTTTCTTTAAGATTTATAAAAACAACAGTGGCACAAGTCCCTAAGTCTGGCACTCAGGGGACCCCTAAGGCAGTGATTCTCAACCTTCCTAATGCTAACCACCCTTTAATACAGTTCCTCATGCTGTGCTGACAGGTTGAGAACTGCTGCTCTAAGGTGAGTTCAAGGCCATCTGGGTTTTCTCATTTAAAAAAAAAAAAAAAAAAAAAAAACCTTAAAAACAGAAACAAAAAAGTCTAAAGGAGAAAAAATTCTAATTACAAAATAAGATAGAATAAAACTGATGATGTAGCCAAGAGTGGTGATGCTCACCTTCACTCCCAGCACCAGAGAGGCTCAGCTAGCTAGCCTGGTCTACAAAGAAGTTCCCAGCCAGTCAGAATTACATGGTGAAACCTTGTCTCAAAAAATAAAAGGAAAAAGAAAAGAAAAGAACCAGCCAGGTGTGGGGGCATACACCCTTAGTCCCAGGACTTGGGAAGCAGAGGAAGGCTGATCTCTGAGTTCAGGACAGTCAGGCCTACACAGAGACAGATAGATACTCGCTGCATCCCTAAACTGCAGACAATCAGATACCAAGGAACTAGAAGTAATTATAAGACAAATGGAAGTAATGGGGGAAAGATCCAACTCACATTAATACACTGATGTTTTTGCCTTTGATTATGAAAACGTAATCTAGGAAAAGGAGAAGGATGCTCCTCTTCCCTTGGGTTTGAGTAACTATGATTACCGGGCTGCAGACATGGCTCAGTAAAGAGCACTCGGGGTTCTTTCAAAGAACCCAAGTTCAACTGTCAGCACCCATGGTGGCTGGCTCACAACTGTACACAAGTCCAGTTCCAGGGAATCTGGTGTTGCTCTGGGACCTCTGGCTTCCCTTGGCACCTGCACTCATGTACACAGACCCCTACAGACATGCATTCATACACATAATTTAAAACATAATAAAAATAAATCTAAAAAAAAAGAACCCTCCAATCTCAGCCACACAAATATGAGAAGTAGTTCTCCAAACTGTTGGAAAAGAATACTCTTATTGCCACAAAAGAAACACAGGAACAATATAAAAGTCACCCAGCAAGACAATAGGTCACCCAGCAAGACAATTTCTTTTCAGGAGGCAAGCAAGCACACCAAGCAGGAAATCTGATACATTTTTAGTCCTCACAAGGGAGTCTAAAACCTCTCCCCACTGGCTGGGTAACATCCTCACAGTCTCCCACGTTGGTAGCTGTAAAAAAACTGAAGTATCAGAAAGAGGAAAGGGATCTGCCAGGCTGGGAACGTGGTGGGCCTCTCTTAACAAAAGTGTTACCAGGTGAGAGAGATTAAAGATTTGCATAAAAAGTCCTACAGTGTGGGGGATGGTAAAAGATCTGGGTTTCTTGACATAAAAGTTTCACAACCTGGGGAAGGTTCTGTGGGCCATGGCCGGCTGGCCACCTTCGAGAGGAAAACAGTTTCTCACAAGACCTTTTATTCTCTAACCTACAGTGGCATGTTGTAAAACCTACACAGAGATTACACGTGAGAGAATACAAATGGGCGGATTCCTAGGAGTAACAAGTTGGCAGAAACGGGAAAACAAAACAGGGTCTTAAAGAATAACAAGTTTGGAAAGGGAAAGAGAAGAACCAGCTAGGGGCAGAGCTCAGCTAGGGAAGTGTTTGTCGGGCATTCCGTACAAATCCCTGGATTTGATGCCCAGTACATGAAACCAGGTGTGGTGACACAAGCCTAGAATCCCAGCACTCAACCAGGAGGAGGCAGAAGAACTAGAAACTCAGTGTCGTTCTCAGCCACACAGCAAGCTCATCAAAGCTAGCCTGGAGCACATGAGACCATGTCTCAAAAGAAGTGAGCAAGGCGCTAGAACAAACAAGTCTCACCATCTCTTCTCTGTGAGCAGCCCTACAGAAACCCATGCTGGTAGGATCCAGCTGAGCACCCACGGTTTTGAGAGAGTTTGTTGGCTGGTCTGCTTACTTGCTTGTTTTTCTGTGCTGAGGGCTGAACCCAGACATTAGTGCATGCCAGCCAAGTACTTCACTTCCAAGTTATGTCCCCAGCCCCAGGTCTCATTTTTAATTTTATTTTTCTTTTAATCATCAGCTAGAGAATCTTCCTGTTAGTGTCTCTGACTCTTCTATATTATCTAGAACCAACGGTATTTTAGTATCTGTTATCTAGTGGTCTACTCTGGAAACAGCTCATCAGTTGTTGCCACCCCACATACTGTGAGAAGCATGAAGATTTATTTTTGTCTCTCCTCAAAAATATTTCAATATCACCAACTCTTGAACCTCTGTTCACAGACATAGCTATGGCTGCCCCTGAGCCATCTCTGACCAGATTGATGGAGGTCTGCCTGCACTGTGGGCTGCACACAGCTGTCACTGAGTGTGAAATGGAACTTAACATACGTCAGCCACACCAACAGGAGCCTGTCCTAGCTTCCTCTGGAGGGGGATGGCCAAACCGGAAAGAACTACAGTAACGGAACTAAAACCACCCGAGCTCCCCCATCTCAAATACAGTAGTGTTCTTCTCTGCATTTGCTGCCAATGTCTAGATGCAGAGCTCATTACTATAGCACATACTTAAGGTAGATCTGTGTGGGTTGTGTTGGTGTGTTGTTGTGTTGCGTTGTGTGCACGCACTCAAGCATATTCCAATGTACTCTAATGATGTGTCATTTTAAAACTGCTTGAATTATTTTAGTGGCTGGAGAAATTTTATCTTGAAAAAAAGGCAATGGCTACTCAATAATCCTCTAATGTTAGGCAGATAAATGTTATCAGAGTTTGCTGGGAGAGGGGTGCTGAGACACTGCCTCTTGTTGCCCAGGATGGCCTTGAACTCAAGTATTGCTCAGGCTAGCCTTGAATTCCTAGGGCCCTGTAGTAGGTGAGGGAAGGGCTCTGCTATCTGCACATGCCTGAATTGTTGCTTTACTATACTATGGTTCCAGAGCTCTGGAAAACTGGTCATTGTGGGATTCAAAGTGTTATGGAGTTCAGGGCCACCTGGAAAAGACCACCAGATTCCATTCAGACTATAATTAACCAAATTGATTAAAAGTGCTAGCAGAGCTGCAGTCTCTAACCCAAACCAGAGACATGTTGCCCAGAAGCAGGTGAAGGAAGGGCTTTGAAAGGCAAAATCCACAAATACTTCATATCTGTGGAATTTACAGGTATGTGAGCAACTGCCTTACCCCCCATGCACATAGCAATATGCAAGTTTACAGAAGGCAGAGCAAGCAGCTAATGAATCATTTCACAACAGTTACATAATCCTTGGGAAGGAACAAGAAGTCAGGGTTGGTGGCAACTTATCTTTCAAGAAGTTAGGCCAGAGTCAAAGGGCTAACATGGGTGCCTAGCACAAAGGAGAGTTTCCCTTGGCCATCATAAAGCACTGTCAATTAGTAAAGCATGGATATACTAAGCGATGATCTAACTAAACTTTGGATGAGACACACACATACCAGGGCTTCCGTTCTAAATTAAGGGAAAGAAATGCTGACCACAGGCAAAGAACACAAGCTAATCACCGTATCTACAAAGAAAGTCTGGACAAATATATTTTAATCAAAATGAAAGGAGAAAATATACATGAAAATCTATAAAAATTATCATAAGGCATAAGACAGATGCACAAAATTCAAAGAAACACTTAATAAACAACTAGGCAGGGTAGGGAGATGTCCCCACTGGTAAAGTGCTTGCCATGAAAGCACAAGGACCTGAGTCAGATCCCTATAGCCCACAGAAAGGCTGGGAGTAGGAATGCACAATCCATAAGCCAGCACTTGGTGAGCACAAAGAGGCAGATTTCTGTGTCCCATAGGCCAGTTAGCCCAAACAACCGGTGAGCTCTAGATTCACTGAGAAAACATGTCTCAACTAGGAGGAACAGGATCATAGAAGATATCCAACCCTGACTTTTGCCTTCTCGGGCACTGGCACCTACAAGCATGCATGTACACATCTCCATAAACACATACATACTCCATACACAGACAATAAGTCTAAACTAATGAAAGACCTAGACACATGCACATCTGCTCTGATAGACTGAAAATCTAAAGGATACAGGTGACTCCCCAGAAAAGTGTACCAAGCAACTTAAAATTAATGAGAAAAGAAGGAAACACCGACCCATTAGAATGTATTACGAATAGGTTGGGGAACACACCCTTAATCCCAGAACTCTGGAGGCAGAGGCAGGCAGATCTCTGTGAGGTCGAGGCCAGCTGGTCTACAGAGTGAGGTCCAGGGCAGCCAGGGATACACAGAGAAACTCTGTTTCAAAACAAAATGAAAGAATACACCAAGAAAGAAAATCACAGACTTCAGCCAGGCAGTGGTGGCACGCACCTTTAATCCCAGCACTCAGGAAGCAGAGGCAGGCGGATTTCTAAGTTCAAGGCCAGCCTGGTCTACAGAGTAAGTTCCAGGACAGCCAGGATTATACAGAGAAACCCTGTCTCGAAAAACCAAAAAGAAAGAAAGAAAGAAAGAAAGAAAGAAAGAAAGAAAGAAAGAAA
>JADRCH010000824.1:1262157-1327612 GCA_019843965.1 Rhynchomys soricoides
AAAGAAAGAAAGAAAGAAAGAAAGAAAGAAAGAAAGAAAGAAAGAAAGGAAAGAAAGAAAGAAAGTCACAGACTTCATAGTTGAAGTCTTCTAAAGACCTAAAGACAGGCAATGCCTATTAAATACATCATCTTGACCAAACCTATTTTATGAAGACAGCAGAACCTTACTGCCCAAACTAGACATTGAAAGCGCAACAAAACACTCTAATGTGCAAACACCAATCATGAACATGATCAAGTAGTAGCAAATCAAATCACTACACTGAAATAGTACATAAAGCAAGAATGAAACTCATAATTCTTCAATTCAGTAATTATATTCATGTAATCTACATTATATTTCCACAGGAAAAGCAATATGTATAATTATCTATCTCAATATATGTCTTCTATTTTGGTTTTTGAAACAGGGTCTTGCTATGTAGCCCAGGCTTACCCTGAACTTTCCCCAATCATCCGGCCTTTGCCTCCCAAATATTAGGATTACAGACATTATTCGCCAATCCTGGGTCAATAGATTTCTGATTTAAAAACAAACAAACAAACAAAATTTGTTAAAATTAGTCACCTCTATTTGGGTGGTAAATAAGAGGGGCAGCCTAGAAAGTTAACAAATACAATAAAGCTTTCTTATAAGACACCTCCAAAAAGCCTCCGGAAAACATCACACTTCATTAAACTTTAGAAGCATCTTCACTAAAGTCAGGAGTGAGGGAAACTCCAGTCAATGTTACTACTGGTCACTCAGTACCAGCTGCTTCACGTAAGGATAGAAAAGGGAACATGCTTCTTGGCTACAAGCAATACAACAAACTTAAGCCAAAGAGAATTTACTGGAAGAATTTCAGCAACTCCCAAAAGACATTCGAAGCTAAAGATAGCAAGTAAATACTAGGGACCTGCAAATGGCCAAACAGAAGAGTGACCTCCGTAATAGGACAAGACCAATCCAGCCATTAGCCACTTCAGTGGCATTAGCCACTCTGCCAGGATCACTTTATTCCAAGTGTTCTCTGCACTAACTCATCACTGAGATGCAAAGGCTTACAAAGAAGTATCCATCTATCACCAAACGGTTACAAAAAGGTTAAGGGGTGTGTGTGTGTGTGTGTGTGTGTGTGTGTACTTGAATTCATGGAAACCAGAGGAAATCATCGGCTGTCCAACTCTATCATGGTCCATCTTACTCCTCCCAGACTGGAGATCCAGTTGACCCTAATCTAGGCTAGCAGTCAGCAAGACCCAGTAATCCTGTTCTTCCAAACCCCCATAGAGCCCAGGTTACAAGCACATGTAGCTACTCTCAGTTTTTTACATAGGTCCTGGGGATTCGATCTCAAGTCCGCAGGCTTTCGCATACAGCTGTCTTACCCACTAAGCCACCTATCTCTCCAGCCTCAAGAGCTTCCTTTTGTAACCATACACTTAGCTTTGCCGTTTAGAGCAGAAATCTAAAACACAAAAAAAAGACATAAATAAGGAGCTGGGGATACGGCTCAATGGTTAAGAGCACTTACTAGTCTTACAGAGGACCTGGTTCCGATTCCAGCACCCTCAACGGATGGCTGGGAAAAGGTCTAACATAACTCCAGTTCCAAGGAAAGCTGACCCAGTGGCCTCTGCAGGCACCTGTACACACACACACACACATACAAACACAAATAATAAAATAAATATATTTGTAAAAGAGCATAAATCAGCATTTCTATAATCTTTGGTATGGGACCAACCTTCCTGAAATAATATATAAATCCTAAAAGTCATAAAAGAGATCTGTCTATAAAAACAGATACGCCTGTATAAAAAAGTAAATAGATTTAACCATAAACTTTTTAAAACTTCTGTACTAAAAGCTACAACGTAACAAGAGGGAAAAAGCTTCAGCACTTATAATGAAAGGTCCATGGTGCATGAGGAGAATCAATAAAATAACACAACAATCTATATCCTGATAAACAGGCAAAAAATACTAGGCATTTACAGGAATTAAATGCAAATGACCAATAAGCCAAGGAAGCATACACAGTAATAACCATGAAAAATGCAAATGAAAATGGTTTTCTATGAAAACGGCAAGATGGTGAGGACTGAAAATAATCACTCCTCTTAAAGCTAATAAATAGGTCATCTAACACACTCCCTGGATGCTGACGTAGGCATTCTCCTGTGAATGCTATCATTTACTAGTATTGGGGGAAAAACATGTTTCCCTCCATGGTAATTAGCATTCAATTATCCAAGTGATTCTCAACTTTGGACCCGGATAGACCCTAAATTTAAAGAGGGCATGAATGGGTTGCCAAGGTTTGGGGGAAGAAACTACAGAGGAGGGAAGGGGATTAGGAGCAGGAAAATATATTTTTATCACGACAGTGGTCCTATTACTGTTTTTACTCAAAATCATATAACTTTGTGATAAAAAAAAAAGTGTGAATATACTTAGTGAATCATACCTTTAAGAAAATTACTTTAAAATTACTTGGCCTGGAGCAACACTCAGTGGTGTTAGACCCCCGGAAGGTCCAAACTGCCAGTAGTTCCCCCTCGCAAAGACACGGAGATCGAGAGCAATGCAATCAGTAAGAGGTTTATTATTTCCAATGCATTGGGGTCGTCCTGCACATGAGGCAGAGGAGACCCCGTGGAGCCCGGTCAGGGACCTTATATAGGATTTTAGAGCAGCTGCCATTAGGTACAATGTGATTGGCAGAACAGTGTGACTTTTAAACTGATTGGTCTTTAGGGAATGAGGTAGCAGGGGCTTAATAAGCCCCTCCCTTCCAGCCTACATACTTTCTCTGGTGTGCTTGGGGGGAAGGGGAGGGGACACCTGCTAGCTAGGTGGCCTTATCTCCGGAGAAGGGAGGAGGGGAGGAAAAGCATTTCTTTCAGTGGGAGAGCAATCAGTAGCTTCCATCTCCAGTAGCAGCAAGGAAGGGCCTAGAATTTGTGTTTATACTTAGCATTTAGAAATTTAAATTGTTTTTTAAAGCTTATTTTTTTTTAATTTTTTTTAAGATTTATTTATTTTATGAGTGCTCTGTGTCTGTCTTCAGACACACTAGAAGAGGGCATCAGATCCCATTACAGATGGTTGTGAGCCACCATGTGGTTGCTGGGAATTGAACTCAGGACCTCTGGAAGAGTAGCCTGTGCTCTTAACCTCTGAGCCATCTCTCCAGCCCTAAAGCTTTTACATATGGATCTTAAAATAATGCATTAAATGTAAATAATGTATTCTTTACCAAAATAACTATTATCCAAAGCAAAATGTATTTCGTGAGAAAAGGCACATTGCTGTCTAATTAGGCAAATCTCCTTAATGTCTAGCCTCAAACAGAAATGTGTGCCTGGACTCACCAGCTGTTTCAATCATCTCTTACAACACTGTTAAGTCACGAGGCCATTGGGAAACTTCGCTGTACACTCTTAAAGACAACGAAAAGCTGAATAACCTCTGAATACATTATGAAAATAATGAATTGTATCGTGTGTGACAGGGAAGTACGTGGAAAGTGAGCCATAGTTTGAAAACGTCTGATTTAGTCAATACAAGATACTATCAGATTCTGGATGTGGAGCAGTCACAAAACTGTAGTTCTCCTTAATCAGAGAAACAGTATCCCACGCAGATGACCTGTCCCTCAACAAGTTAGACATAGAAACTCCCAAAAACGTATGAGAGTCAAGGATTTAGAGAATTAATGGTCCAGAAAAGGTAAGACAATCATACCTTCCTTAAACCTTCATCCTTCACCTACTGGACAAGGAAAGGCAGCAGAGAGCAGAAGGCAGCGAAATGCCTGAACTCAAAGACAGAGACAGAAAATTAATGGAAAAGTGGGTATCTTTAAAAGTAAAGCCACAGATTTAATGTGAAAGTCAGGAGAGCAAACACTGCTCTTTGGTCACATGGTTCATGGAACTCAACGTTATGAAAATCCCATCCCATCCCACACGTTTCGCAGACGCTGAACTATATGCCAAGTGACTGTTACCTGTACCATGTCTCTAGTGACTGAGAAAACGCAAAGCCACCCACTCTCCTGGTTTAACACGCTAGCAAGGTGCTAGGTCTCACCTGAGACGTTCTGTTCAGGGGTCTACATCATTTTCCTAAGACTAGGTCTGAGTCGGGTGCTCTGTACTGAGGGGTGGGCCGCAGGGGATCCCGGCGTCCCGGCGTCCCTGCCTCCGGCAGTGAGGACACCGAACCGGGAGCGCGTCGGGCCCCTTCACTCACCTGGCCGCTGCTTCAACGCCATCACCGACACCAGGTAGTGGGCGATATCAAAAAAGGGAAACATGGACGTGCGGGAGAAGCCCAGAGTAAAATCATCCCATGGGTACTCCATGACGACTACCGACCCCGTCGGCCCCAGCAGCCGCGGCTGCCGGTTCCCCTCCGGCCGCAGGGGTGGGGGAGGGGACGGCTGCGCCAGCTCCAGTCCTGCGCGTGCGCCCTGGAGCCTAGGGGGCGGAGTCCGGAACGGGAGGCGGGGCCAGCGGATTATACCCTGGCCCTGGTTCTCCTAATAAAGGTATGACATTTTCACAGTGCTGCAGTCAGTGCCAACTGACCAAGGGGCGACGCTCAGAGTCAGATTCTATGTAAACGGATGCCATTCGTCTTTTATTGAACGACCACGATGTAACTCATTTGTTACTTAATGAAGATATGAAAAATAAAACAATAGTGTTTTATCCGTAGCCCCATGAAACTTGCGTTTTCCCAGGGGACACTTTTTTTTTTAAGGACTCACAGAATTTCACAAAACATAAAACGTATGGATGCCATGCCAAGGCAGATAGTTAGGAAAGACCAGTGCAGGGATATTCATAAGGTATTAAAAGATAGACTGTAAATGTTAGAAGTTATCTTAGCTCGACTATAAGCTGAAAAATGAAGTCGGAAAAGTAATAAAAAAAAACCTTTCGCAGTGAAACCAAGCTGTTTAAGCTCTTGATGAATCGCTACATTGTGCTCAGTCTTGTTTATCAAAAACCCTACCATTTTGCTGAATTGAGTGTTCAGGTGAGGAAGAGGTCGCTGAAGTTGCAATTCAGCACCAAAGATTTATGAGAAGAGACTAGGGAAATCAGAAATGTACTCACTGGTCCAAGACGAAAGATAGTAGTAGATGCGGGTCTTTAGGACAAAGGCACAGATCGACAAAGACTGCCCCAGCAGAGTAAGATGGCTGCGAGCTCCACCTGTAAAGACAGCAAAGGGAGCCAGGTTTTGAAAAACAAGAATTGCAGAAATTTGGTTACAAAAAGAACTAGAAATAAAAGAAAGAAGTGAGAATGGGTAAGAAACAAAAACCAGTAAGTTTGGCACATTTTTATTTGACATGTCAACAGATCGAGCTGTTCCGTGGAATATGTAAACACAGGCTATTGAGGGCGGAGGTGGGTGACTGTTATATTCTGCAAAGGGCAATCGCCTTTTTCTCCTGAATTTAACCTTAATATTAACCCACTTAGCAAATGTTATTTACATCCATGCTTTGTACCGAGCATTTTACTGGCTGACAGAGGCACTGTCCTAAACACCAGGCTTAAAATGTAAGAAAATGGTAGCAACTTTCTTCATTTCATAACCTGTCAAGAAACAATGGCCTTGATAAAATACTTTTTGATTTGCTTTTCTAAGCAAACACTTTCTATAGAGAAACACTTCTTTTTGCTTCTGGCACACTTTGTTGGTCATAAAAACAACAAAATAAGAAACACTCAAGGCGTTTTTAGCTCTTCTTAGAGACGACATCACAGGCTCCCTGACGTTTGACTCAGCACATGAGTGGAAAAGTAAGCTTGCTCATATCTGCCTACCGCCTGAAGACAATGTTTTTAAGATCTAAAAGAAATGAATTAGTGAGTTCCCACACAGAAAAGTTCTATCCAGATTTTGTATGTGCCTATTCTATTTGCTTCTGGTCACTCACTACTTAGACTACTTGGCCTAAGGAAATGCTGTGTAGTTGAGGAAAACAGGAATGAACTGAGGGAAGACTTAGAAGAGGTAAGAGGAAAGGCAGGATTTGGGACAGTTCATCTGAGACTATTCAGACTTTTCCTGACATCTGAAAGTGATTTGTAAAAGTTGCTGATAAAATAAATCCAAGGTGTACACCTTAGAAGACAAAGCTGAGCTAATCAGATACTCATCTAAGGAACTTTGACTTAAGCTCCGTAATTCACATTGTTGTTTAGAAGCATGTAAAACTACTATTTTTCCTTTTTTCTTTTCTTTCTTTTTTTTTTTTTTTAAAGTTTTAAGTTCTTTTTTATTAATGGCCATAACACGAGGAGGCATGTGCCTCTGAAAAACTCTTGGATCCAAGCTGAGGGGTACAAATTTGGTTTTTGTTTTCTTTTGTTCTGTTTTGTTTTGTTTTTTGAGACAGGGTTTCTCTGTACAGCCCTGGCTGTCCTGGAACTCACTTTGTAGACCAGGCTGGTTTTGAACTCAGAAATCCACCTGCCTCTGCCTCTCAAGTGCTGGGATTAAAGGCGTGTGCCACCACTGCCCGGCGGGTACAAAGTTTTTAAAGACAAAAAACTACAAAGACAATGTTTTACACCTAAGTAAGATGAGGTTCAGAGTAACTTTGAAATATTCAGTTCTGGCAGAGCATAGTAATTATTTTAGACATAGTGTATCAAGTTTGTTTTGGTTTTGCTTTTTACTTATTTTTTTCTAGTCATTTTAGTTTACTTTAATTATTTGGGTTAAAACCTCTGAACCTTGGTTAAAACCATAAACATCTCAAATGTGCTGCCCACATGTGAGTGCTGTAGGATGAGGGGTAGAACACTGAGAACTGTCTAAGTGAGTACAAGCTGGAGTCAGAACAGGATGGCATTAGTCATTGCAGAAATAGCAGGAAGATAAATTCCTATGCGCCTCTCGTAAGCTTGCCCAACTACCAAGCTAGGTCCCAATATGACTGCTGTACATTTCGCATTCTTCCTCAATAATGCGAAGAATTTTGTAAAAATTCTTGTTTAGGGTAAAGCCTGGTTGTTTTGGCAGGGCTACTATTTATTTATTTATTTATTTATTTATTTTCTTTCTTTTCTTTCTTTTTTTATTTTTATTTCTTGATACTTTATTTACATTTCAAATGTTTTCCCCTTTCCAGATCTCTCCTTTGGAACCTCCCCATTCCTTCCCCTCTCCCCCTGCTTCTATGAGGGTTTTTCCCCCACTATCCACCGATTCCCCTCTTCCCTCCCTGGCATTCCCCTATACTGGGGCATCTAACACTCTCTGACCCAAGGGACTCTCCTCCCACTGATGGCCAACAAGGACCTCCTCTGCCACATATGTGGCCAGCACCATGGGCCCCTCCATGTGTATTCTTTGGTTGGTGGTCCAGTCTCTGGGAGCACCAGGGAGCCTGCCCAGTTGACACTGTTGCTCCCTCCATGGGGCTGCAAACTCCCTCAGTTCCTTCAGTCCCTTCTCCAACTCCTCCACCTGGGACCCCATGCTCAGTCCAACAGTTGCTGTGAATTGAATCATGGGTGTTCGAACTCTTTGGCTAATATCCATTTATCAGTGAGTACATACCGTGTTCATTCTTTTGTGACTGCCTTACCTCGCTCAGGATGATATTTTCAAGTTCCATCCATTTCCTGCGAATTTCGTGAAGTCATTGTTTTTAATAGCTGAGTAGTATTCCGTTGTGTAAATGTACCACATTTTCTGTATCCATTCCTCTGTGGAGGGACATCTGGGTTGTTTCCAGTTTCTGGCTATTATAAATATGGCTGCTATGAACATAGTGGAACAAGTGTCTTTATTACATGTTGGAGCATCTTCTGGGTATATGCCCAGGAGTGGTATAGCTATTGTAGTTGTTGTTGTTGTTGTTGTTGTTGTTGTTGTTGTTGTTTAGAAGCATGTGAAGCTACTGTTTTTCTAAATCAAGTTTCTCAACAGTAGAGGCATTGGCATTTGAACTAAACAATTCTTTTTGGGCTGCCCTAGGTATTGTAAGATATTTAATAGTATCCCTTGTGCATGCACTCGTGCACGTACACACACACACACACACACACACACACACACCAGTTGTAATGATCAAAAATATCTCCAGTTATTTGGAAATGTTCCCAGGGAGGATTACAAAAGCACGCACAGTCCAGAGCTGTGCTGGTAAATGAGTCAAGGACAGTGCCTCTATCAACACAAGCATTGTGGCCACGCCCTAAGTTAGCCAGAAGATTAACTCTAGAACTGTTCTCATGACCCATGTTAGTCTCTGCTTGTTCATCTCTCTCCCTGGCTCCCTGTCTTAGACTTCACAAAAGGCATTTCCTTGCTTTCCTGCAATACTGCTTCCTAGCCACTGAGTGGCATGCCTTTAACTTTGACAAATCCATTATAATAATTTTTTTTAAGAACCATGAAGAGTGCAAGAAAAATAAGTTGCATTTTAAAGGGGCCAGTTGTATTTTTAAACTTTAGTATTCTGGATAGACATTTTTGACTAAAGTTATTTTCTTAAATTAATTACACTTATGTATCATGTATGTGGTTCAGTATGCATATGCAGGTCAGAGAACAACTCAGTGGAATCCAGTTCTCTCCTTCCACCATGTTGGTCTCCCATGCATCAAACTCCGGTCCTCAGGCTTGGTGGCAGATGTCTTTACCCACTTGAGCCATCCGATCACCTTACCTGGTATAATATTAATAGTCTATTAATAGCCACTTAATAGCTCGTCAGTATCAAATTATATTACAATAAGATATGACACATAAAACACATGGACATTGATTTAACCTTTATTTGAGGAGCAGGGGGGAGGAGACAGAATGTTTCTGTGTAGCCCTGGCTATCCTGGAACTCTGTAGACCAGGCTGGCTTCGAACTCAGAGAGCCACCTGCCTCTGCCTCCCACATGCTAGGATTAAAGGTATGCGGCACCACTGCCTGGGTTGAATCTAACTTGTTTAATGTTCAGAATTATAAAGAAGGGTTAACTAGAGAATGCTGGTCACACTCAGAATACTGACCAAATCCAAACAGCACAATGTGACCCTGCCTCATGAGGTTTCACTGATTAAGTCAGTCTGGGAATCCACTTAACTCTACTTGGAAAGCATTTGGTAATGATACCGTTGGTGTTGTACTTGGGAAAATATGACCTTGCCCTTGATTTCTTATGCTTGAAATGAAAATCTATTTCTTGGTCTGGAGAGATGGCTCAGCGGTTAAGAGCACTGACTGCTCTTCCAGAGGTCCTGAGTTCAATTCCCAGCAACCTCGCTCACAACCATCCATAATGGGATCTGGCGCCCACTTCTGGTGTGTCTGAAGACAGTGACAGTGTACTCACATGAAATAAATAAATAAATCTTTTTAAAAAAAAAAGAAAGAAAGAAAATCTTTTTCTCTAAGTATCAGCACCATTCATACTTCCAGTAAATATAAAACCATTAGACTGAAAATATTCTCCAAGTACAAACGTACATAAACAAAAACCTGAGGTCACCAAAGGAAGTATCTACTGATCAGCAAAGCTAAACTGCCAGTCACCAGTGTGGTAGCTGCCAGTTCTCTGGGGTTCACAATGTCTGTAGAAATCTATCTCTGGTCAAGAGTGATAGGGAAGTGGACCTAAAAACTTGAAGAAAATAAAAATATTTGGGGGCCTAAAAGATGGCTCAGTTAGTGAAAAATCCTTGCTACACAAGCCTGATGGCCTGAATTTAGTCCTCAGAACCCACAGTGACAGAAAGAATCAACTCCAAGTTGTCCTCTAATCTTCCCCTGGCTGCCTTGGCAAGCATGTGCCTGTGTGTGCCCGGCCCCCACCGATGATGATGATGATGATGATGATGATGATGATGATGATATGGAGGTTTGAATGAAAATGGTCCCCTATAGGCTTATAGGGTGTGGAACTATTAGGAGGTGTATCCTTGTCTAAGTAGGTGTGGCCTTGTTCTGGGAAGTGTGTCACTGAGGGTGGGCTTTGAGGTTTCAAATGCTCAAGGCAGGCCCCATGTTGCTTTCTCTGCCTGCTGTCTGACATAGTACTCTCAGCTCCGTCTCCAGCACCATGCCTGCCTGCATGCTGCCATGTTTCCTGCCATGATGATAATGGACTAAACCTCTGAAACTGTAAGCCAGTCCCAATTAAATGTTTTCCTTCATAAGAGTTGCTATGGTCATGGTGTCTCTTCACAGCAATAGCACCTTGACTAAGACTAATAATAACAACAACAATAATAGTAGTAATAGTAGTAATAATAAATGATGATATGATACAAAAAATAAAATAAAAATTGTAAGAAATTTCCAGTACAAATAATAAGTCATTCTGGGAAGCTTGAGCAAAGTGAGGAAGTTACTGGACCCTGTAAAGGAATTTTAATCCAGCAACATGGCTGCTCTGGCAAGGGATCACATCCAAAGACCTAGGTCTTTGTGATCTAGCTGGAATGCCACACTTTTAATCCCTCTGGCTTTAGTATACACCGTTAATCCCAAACAATGAAAGTAAGGTTAGAAGGAAGAAGCCATGTTTGA
Source organism: Rhynchomys soricoides (assembly GCA_019843965.1). Classification (NCBI taxonomy): domain Eukaryota; kingdom Metazoa; phylum Chordata; class Mammalia; order Rodentia; family Muridae; genus Rhynchomys; species Rhynchomys soricoides. Next base: position 1,272,710 of record JADRCH010000824.1, read on the forward strand.
AAGGGACGTTTAATTGCCGGGCAAAGTGGCAGATCATGGAAAGATTTGACAGAATGAGTCAGAGATAGGATGAGTCCAACTCTCATGAGAACAGCACAGGAAAGAGAGGACTTAAGAGAGCAGTTGGGGGGGGGGGGACAGTTTTAAAGACACAGGTTCCCAAGAGAACAAACTAGACACAGGTGAAGACATAAGGAGCCAGAGAATGAGAGCATATTGCCAAAGTCAGTATGAGGCTGAACAGAGCAATTTAGTTTGAATTGGTCAGTTTGGAGAGGACTTTGAGCCAGAACAACTGAGTTGAACCAGCCAGGCAGAGGTCAGAAAGAGCTAGAAAGAGTGAGCTTATTCAGCAGTAAGCCTCAGAGATGACAATTACATGTGACAAATAAATGTCACTTTTACAGAATCCTATGAAAATGAAGACAAGTTGAACATCAGACCCAAGAAGAAGAAGAAGAAGGGGGCAGGGGGGAAGGAGGACGTTTCTGGGCCCTACAACAACAGAGGGTCAGAGCATTCCCTCAGCTACTGACCAAACTCAGTGCCAACATCCCTCAGCCTGCGCTCCTCTCCCCCCATTCAACATTGCTAGGACACATAGCCTTCCCGGCATGAAGGATATATCTTCTCCATGGCTAATAGCTCTTGGCAGGAGGCTGGATCACCTGGTTCAGATGTGAGACACAGCTGTACATCCAAAGCGCTCTCTCTCTCTCTCTCTCTCTCTCTCTCTCTCTCCTCTCCCCTCTCCCCTCTCCCCTCTCCCCTCTCCCCTCTCTCTGGGATACTCACATACCAGAAACCGGTCTTGAAAACTCACTCTGTAGTTAAGGATAACCTTGAACTTCTAATCGTAATGTTTGGTTTTCTGTGGTACTGGGAATCAAATCCAACTTCAATGCATGTTAGCAAGCACTCTACTAAGTAAATTACAACCCCATCATAAATTGTCATTTTCTTCAAACCATTTATTTTAGACTAGTGCCAGAGGAAAGATGCAAAGGCCATCAGGTACCAACTAGGAATTTTTATCCTGGTGCCATCAGTTCCCTTCACCTACACTGTAAGCACTGTTTTTTCTCCTGTCAGACAAAGCTCAAACACTACTAGGGGTTTCCTTTCCTGAGTGATGCTGTGGCTGTCATCCTATCTTTTAACAGAATCCAGCAGAAACCACCCCTTTCTCCTCATTTAAGATATTAAAGAACACCAGGTAGTGATGGCTCACTGCCCACCTCCTGGTCACCTCTTCCCACAATCCTTCCCTCTTCCCCCATCCCCTTCTTCTCTGAGTAAGTGGGATCCCCCTACGTATCCCCCACTCCCCTGACACTTCAAGTCTCTGCAAGGCTAGGTGCATTCTCTCCCACTGGGTCCAGAGAAGGCAACCCAGTTAGAAGAACATATCCCATGTACAGGCAACAGATTTTGAGATAGTTCTGCTCCAGTTGTTCAGAACCCACATGAAGGCCAAGCTGCACATCGGCTACATACGTGCAGGGAGGCCTAGGTCTAGACCATGTATGTTCTTTGGTTGTTGGTTCAGTCTCTGAGAGACCCAAGGGTCCAAGTTAGTTGACTCTGTTGGTCTTCCTGTGGAGTTCCTATCCCCTGTGGGGCCTGCAATCCTTCCTCCTATTCTTCCATAACATCACCAAGCTCCATCCACTGTTTGGCTGTGGCTGTCTCCATCTGTCTTAGTCAGCTCCCGGGTGGCCCCTCTCAGAGGACAACCATGCGAGACTCCTGACTGCAAGCATAACCTTATAATTAATAGTGTCAGGGATTGGTGCTTGCCCATGGGATGGGTCTCAAGTTGGGCAGGTAATTGGTTGGCCATTCCCTCCATCTCTGCTCCATACCTGCACTTCTTGTAGACAGGATAAGTTTGGGGTCAAAAGTTTTGTGAGTGTGTTGCTGTCCCTATTGTTGATGGCACACATCTTTAATCCCAGCACTCAGGAGGCAGAGGCAAGAGGATCTCTGTCAGTTCGAGGCGAGCCTGGTCTATAGAGTCAGTTCTGGGACAGCCAGGGCTACACAGAGAAACCCTGTCTCAAAAACAAAAATAAAAAAGAGAGGCTACTAAAGAGTCCATTACAGTTAAAAGTATCAGTGTTCCACCCAATCCAGCGCCTCTCTTCTTCCAGCATCTTAGGTGTACCTCTCCAGGACAATCAATGAGGGAAGGACAGCTGGTGACTCAGTCTTCCAGCTTCTCCTCTGAACCTTTTGTCTTCTATTCCTCTATGGTCAGGACATTCAGTGGGCAGAGGGAGAGCCCAGTTAGAGAAAAAGAGTAAGACTTCCTAGCTGGTAAGTGTTGGCTATAGGTTTGGTTTGGTTCTTCTCTGAGTCTTGATTTCTGTTCATAGTTTTTGGTGGAGAGGATCCCTGTGCTAACTCATTCACAGGGAATATTTGTGTGTTTGCTGCTGATGCAATAGACCTCCACATATCAAAGTTTCTTGACATTTAAAGTTATAATACCATACATGATGAATCTAACATGTGTACCCTCTGCATAATATTAAAAATTAAATGTGTCTCATTGAGCCTTTCAATAAGGAGCTCATTTATTAAAATATTGGCAAATTAAATGAAAGGGGAATTCTGTTATCAGCTTCTGAACCAAGGTGAAGAACAAAGGGGGAAGACTGAGACTTTCCACCTTCAAGATTTGCTTCAAAGCTGCAAGAATCAAATCACAACAGTAATTATGAAAGGGCAGAAAAGTAGATCATTGGGAGGGAGAAATGAAATGTCCCTTATAAGAGAGACCTGTGCCCTTGTCATGACCCATCTTCAGCCTCCAGCAGCCAACTTGTGATCAGGAGGGAAAAAAAGCAGATAACCAACTTTATCAGTTATGCCCCTCTGACCTTCTGTTATGTGAGATAAAATAGTTCTTCCTTTATCTGTTTAAAGAGAGTCTGGATTGGCGAGTGTGTGTGTGTGTGTGTGTGTGTGTGTGTGTGTGTGTGTGTGTGTGGAAGGGCGCACACATGTTCCCTCATAGAGAACTAGGAAAGCCAGCACTCTCCCGTTTGAATTCCCTTCCTTGAACATCCTAAGCTTTCCCACTGCTTAGACTGTTCGCCATGAAGATCCCAGGACCAGTTGTTAGTTTTTCCCCCACAAAAAAGCTCGTAGACTGTCTAGCTTCTCATTTTAGAATGCAGAAGTAATGTCTTTTGGGTGTTCAGTTAGCAGAATCATCATGGATGGATAGATAGTATCTCAAGGACTACTTCAATTACTATATGCTCTTTAAATCTCTGAAAATCTTGGGATACATAAAATCTGCAAAATTCGAGACTGTGAGTAGTTTGTTATCTATAAAGTTGAATCTTCTTAAGGTTTTTGTCTAAAAAGCTGATTTGTAAGTCAGCTTAAAGAAGCAACTACGAAGCTGACTGTGATGGCATAGATCTATAAGCACTGTCTTCAGCAGGGTAGTGAACTCTCAGCCAAAGGGGGCTGCACAGGGAGAGCAGCAGGTGAGTAAGTACATAAGTAAGTAGATAAACTTAAGGAGAATATTTTAATAGCAGAGTTTCCTACAGGCACTTAAGAACGGAATACTTTCCCAAAGTTATGTAAACTTGGGAACCCATGCCCACCCACCCCCTAAGCAATGTATTAAGCTGGAGTATAGCTTTTAAAATACTATTTAAGTTTTCTGGATTTCCATTATTTCAGGGGAAACTCAGGTTACTTATAGTGTTCAACTCACCTAATCAGTAAGTATCTTATCTCTCAGATGGGGCCCAACAGATCATGATAGGGAAGTCCTCCTCTACCCTTCCACGCCCTGATAGCATACCTCAGAATTGTTTTCATCCTTGACTACCAAAGGACTTGGGCCACATCTCATCTCATGTAGCATGGTAGTAGCCTGGAACACCGAGCTGTCTGCAGTCAGAACTTCCACTCCCAGAGCACTGTAATAGAAGGCTGTTGATTGATCTCTGTAAGCCTGTCTTCGTCCTTAACATAGACACCACAGCTCTGTTTCAGTGTTGGTGTTGAAATTAAGAGATAATGCATCAAAACCGTTTGGACTGGTGTCAGCTACAGAGGGAACTTGGGAGTTCCCCTCCTCTTTTCCTACTACTGATGCTTTGCAACAGGAATTTTCATGAGATATAGTGATTAGGAAGCCAGTGCTAGTATTATGTTCATTTTTCTGAGGGTCCGCCAAACTGATTTCCAGAGAGGTTGTATCAGCTTGCATTCCCACCAGCAATGGAAGAGTGTTACTCTTTCTCCACATCCTCACCAACATCTTCTGTCACCTGAGTTTTTGATCTTAGCCATTCTGACTGGTGTGAGGAGAAATCTCAGGGTTGTTTTGATTTGCATTTCCCTGATGACTAAGGATGTTGAACATTTCTTTAGGTGTTTCTCGGCCATTCGAGTTTCCTCAGTTGAGAATTCTCTGTTTAGCTCTCTTCCCCATTTTTTGATAAGGTTATTTGGATCTCTGGAGTCTAACTTCTTGAGTTCTCTGTATACATTGGATATTAGCCCTCTATCAGAAGTAGGATTGGTAAAGATCTTTTCCCAATCTGTACTACCTGAGGACCCAGCTATTCCACTCCTGGGCATATACCCAGAAGATGCTCCAACATGTAATAAAGACACATGTTCCACTATGTTCATAGCAGCCATATTTATAATAGCCAGAAGCTGGAAACAACCCAGATGTCCCTCCACAGAGGAATGGATACAGGAAATGTGGTACATTTACACAATGGAATACTACTCAGCTATTAAAAACAATGGCTTCATGAAATTCTCAGACAAAGGATGGAACTTGAAATTATCATCCTGAGCGAGGTAACGAAGTCACAAAAGAATGAACATGGTATGTACTCACTGTTAAGTGGTTATTAGCCCAAAAGTTTGAAATACCCAAGAGTCACTTCACAGCAACCATAGGGCTGAATGTGAGGTCCCAGATTAAGGACTTGGACAAGGGACTGAAGGAGCTGAGGGAGTTTGCATCCCCAGGGAGGCAGCAACAGTGGCAACTGGCCTGACACCCCCCCCCCCATACTCCTGGAGACTGATCCACCAACCAAAGAATACACATGGAGGGACCCATGGTGCTGGCCACATATGCGGCAGAGGAGGGTCTTGTTAGCCATCAGGGGGAGGAGAGGCCCTTAGGCCTGAGAGTGTTAGATCCCCCAGTATAGGAGAATGCCAAGGAGGGAAGATGAGAGTGGGTGGGTGGGTGGGTGGGAGAATACCCCCATAGAGGCAGGGGGAGGGGGGAGGAAATGGGGAGGTTCCAAAGGGGAGATCTGGAAAGGGGGAAACATTTGAAATGTAAATAAAGTATAAAAATTTTAAAAAAAAAAAAGAAAGAAAGAAAGAAAGAAAGAAAGAAAGAAAGAAATCACTTTCAAACATGGGTACTTAAAAAAAAAAAAAAAAAAAAAAAAAGCCAGTGCTGAGGCCAAATGTCCCGAGTCTTCTACTTGCTAACAAAATTACCACAGGAGAGTGTCTCCCTGTTCGTTTCTCATTTCTAAAATAGGGAAAGTAAGCTCTAGAACTCAGGCTTTGGGGGAAGACTAGCATAGTCATAAGTATGAAGACGGGTGCCTAGCACATAGAAAGCCCTCAATGATGGCCAGTTAATATGAACCAATATCGATTATCTGATAACTTAAAGACTTCCTGAACAATTTTCCCTTGCCAAGAGTAGAAGACAACACCCAAGAGGGGATTCAAAGTTGTATTCTACTGCATTTGCCACACTTCACAGCCTGGGTGCTGGGAAGTGAAATTACAGTGTCACACTGGCTAGGCAGGTGCTCTTCCACTGAGTTTTATTCCCAGCTCATTACCTGCTTATCCCAATAGATATAATGATCAGACTACTCATTGCAGAAGTATCTACAACCTTTTTAGTGTTCAATGAAATTAATTGTCTAGGACAGGGTATAAAAATGGCTCAGTGGGTAAAGTAGAGGGCTGGAGAAACCACATAAAAGCCAGGCAGGTTTGAAGCTACCTATATCAGAACTCAGGAGGCAGAAATAGAGAGTCCTCAGGACAAGCTGGCTAGTTATACCAGCCAGAATTGATGAATTCTGATGAAGAGACTCTATCTCAACAAATAAAGTAGAGAGAAATCCTGATGTCAACTTTGGACCTCCACGTGGACACACACTTGCACACACATATATCTACACACATTACACACACAACCAAAAATTGTCTAAAGCACTCCAAGAAATGATAGGGGGCTTTTTTTATTTATTTTCTCCTTTTTGGTTTGTTATGTGTTTTTTATTTTATTTTTAATGTTAGTTAATGATAACTATGAATTCTCCAAAACAAGTAGCAATAATGCTTCCTATGATACTTGAAGACAATACAGTGGCTGTGAATGTGGCATATTCCCAAGCTTTTCTGGATCTCTCTTTCACACTCTCTCAGCTGGAAGTCATTTATGCTAAAATATAACTTGTTTTGGTACAGGAAGAAAAAATGTTTAGGATGGACTCTAAAGCTCTCACTACACCCAACCTTGACATGCCACAGTAAAAACCAGGACTAGCTAGGACATGTTCTAAATAAGGGGACACTCCTTTCCCAGCTAAGGTTAGAACAACTGGTCAACAGCTGTTGCAAATTCATAACCAGGAGAGGGACTGAGGGTAAAATTAGACATAGGGAAATGAAGACTAGCTATTAGAGTAGGTGGCAGGCAAGTCTGGCCAGTTCAAATGGAGCTATGACTAAGAAATCCACCCTAAGCCACATGGTGCACTGTCTATCGGCTTGAGTAGAAGAATGTGGTCAAACATTGTCCAGACAGAGAGGTGAGAAAAAAAAATCAAGCCAGTAACACAAGAAGACAGCTCAGAGACAAGGAAATTTGGATAGCTAGCTATGTAAAACTACTCTAGACTAGAACCAAGCAAGGATTTCCTCTGAACAGGTAAATGAAAGAACAAACAACAACAATAAAAACATACACTTACCCTCCCAAAAGAATTTGCTGTCCAGAAGACAGATACCTTCTCACAAAAGAAAAAAAAGAAAAAAGTCTCAGCTATAGGCTATAGGATTTGAACGATGTAACAACAACACTCATACATGAATTCTCAAAAGAAATAAAATAATTAAATCTTGAAAGAAATTACATAAAATTACTAACTTTTCTTTCTTTTTTTCAAGGCAGGGTTTCTCTGTGTAGCCCTGGCTGTCCTGGAACTCACTCTGTAGACCAGGCTGGCCTCGAACTAAGAAATCTGCCTGCCTCTGCCTCCTCCCAAGTGCTGGGATTAAAGGCGTGCTCCACCACTGCCTGGCCCTAACTTTTCATTATCAAAAGGCACCTTTAAAAATACACATCTTAGCCAAAATATACAAAACATGTTAGAAACCATGGGAAAATGTTTTTTTTTTCCAATAATTTACTTATTTATTCACTTTACATCCTGATCGACGCTTCCTCCTTCCTTCCTCCCAGTCCATCCTTACAGATCCTTCCCCTGATTACCCTCCCTCCTTCTCAGACAAAAGAAGCATCCCTTGTGTATCACCCCACCTTGGGGCATGTCCAGTCCCAGCAGGACTAAGCACATCCTCTCCCACCGAGGACCAACCAGGCTGCAGATGTGTATGGGGCCTAGGTCCAGCCTCTGCATGCTGGTTGGTTGGTGGTTCAGTCTCTGTGATCCTCCATGGCCCCAGGTCAGTTGACTCTGTAGGTCTTCTTGTGGTGTCCTTGACCCCTCTGGCTCCCTCACTTCAATTCCCCACTCTTCCACAAGACTCCCTGAGCTCTGCCTGATGTTTGGCTGTGGGTCTCTGCATCTGTTTCCATGTGCTGCTGGGTGAAGCCTCTCAGGAGACAGTTATGCTAGGCTCCTGTCTGAAAGCATAACAGAGTATTATTAATAGTTTTAGGGGTTGGCTCTCTTACCTGGGATGTGTCTCAAGATGGGGCAGTCATGGGTTGGCAGTTCAGTCTCTGCTTCATCTTTATCCCTGTGCATCTCAAAAATTGAGTACAGAGAGACAGAGAGAGAGAGAGAGAGAGGAAGAGAGAGAGAGAGAGAGAGCAAAACTGTTAACAAACAGTCACAATGAGGATAGCTAGGCCTAGGGTGTACACAGAACATCCTTAGCTGATAGAGGCCCCAGGGTCCCCAGCACAGTTAAAACAACAAAGAGGCTGCCAAAAGTAGCCAGTAGATACAAGAGGACATCCTCAGATCAGATGTCTTCATGAAAATACAAATTTAGACCAGCACAGGGAATACTCAGGAGGGTGAGATGCCTTGGCGGGTAAAGGTGCTTGCCATGAAAGCCTGGTGACCGAAGTTCAATTTCCAGAACACACATGAAGGTAAAAGGTGAGAACTGACTTCACAAATTTTGTCTCTCTCCTCACGGTGCACCTTGACACATGCACTCCTACATAATGCACAAGCACACATACAAGGGTAACTAAACATTTTAAAGGAATGCTTTTCAAAATGACTAAAATGAGCCTGGCGGTGGCAGCACATCCTTTAATCCCAGCACTTGGGAGACACAGGTTGATGGATGGATCTCTGAGTTCAAGGTCAGTCTGGTCTACAGAATGAGTTCCAGGACAGTCAGGGCTACACAGATAAACCCTGCAGTGAAAAAGAAAAACAACAACAACAACAATGATGACTTAAATGAAAAGGAAGGATAATAGAAAACCCGGGTAGAATGTAAGACAAGTGGAGTTTGCTGAACATAAGCACAACCAACCAACTCCATTCCTGAGAGTGCATATGTTAGGAGAGATAAAAACAAACAAACAAACAAACAAAACCATTTAAACACATGTTCCTGACACCATTGTTTATAATAGCCCCAAACAGAAAACAACTCGTGTGTTTCTCAAAAGTAATGCAGATTAATACATCGTAGTGCAGACTTTAACACATGTGGCTATATATTACTTTGTTAGGAAGTATGAAATAGTGTCTGCAGAGACGTCGATGAATCTCAAAAGAAGTGAGAGCTTTAAAAGGAATACTTTGTTCATGAGCCCATATATACACAGTTCAAGACAGATCAAATTGAGCTATAGGTGGCCCAGTAAATAAAGGGTTTATCTTTGGATCTTTGGGTTGCTGTTTGGATCCCCAAAACCTATATAAATGCAATATGGGCTTGGTAGCTCACCTGTAATTGATTCCATCCCTTAGAAGGCAGAGGCATAGTCTAGCCCCAGAGCAAGCCGGTAACTTACTAGGTGCATTGATGAGCTCTGGTTTCAAGAAAAGCTCTGTCTCAAAGAATAAGATGTAAAATAATAAGGGAGACTCCTGACACCAACCTCGGGTCTACATACACACACACACAACACCTGTACACAATGTACCATATACGTGACGTGAGAATACCACACACACACAAGCATACATTTAAAATAATGAAGAACTAAAGGCAACTAAGGAATTCTGAGAACTGGAGACATAGTCTTCCCCAGGGAAGAGGACACCAACTGGTTATCCAAAACCAAATGGTTATCCCTGTAAAACATACGTGCTAGTAACATTGTCCCGGTTATCTTTAGGGATAGATGTGTATATACAGATAGGAATGTAAAAAAACAATTAATGAAAAAGAGGCCATAAATTTGAAAGAGATCCAGGAGGGTGTGTGAAAGGCTTTGGAAGGCAGAAAGGAAACAGTGACATCAACAGCAAAATCAGACAAGGCTCATCTTGGCACTGGAAGTCAGGATCTTGAGCTTTCATTCTTAGCCATAAAACTGGTAGGTTCGCTTTGCAAAACTACTCAGAGTTGCAATTTCCCTTACTTTGTATGTTCATGTGTGTATAATACATGTGTGTGCAGGTGTATGTGTGCGTGTTGAGTATGAATGCACATGGGTATCTATGTGTGGAGGCCAAAGTACAGTCTCAGATGTTGTTCCAGTGTACTGTCCATCTTTATTTTGAGAAGGATTTCTCACTGGCCTAGAACTGGACAAGCAAAAACGACTCCCTGGCCGGTAACTGGAGGGATCCCCCTGTCTCTGCCCCATCAGCACTGGAATTGCAAGTCTGCAACATTACACCTCGCTTGTGTGTGTTCTGAGGATTGAACTCAGGCACTACCTGCCAGGCAAGCACTTTAACCATTGTCCTATCTTCCCAGCTGAGTTTCACTTGTATGCACTGATACAGGAACATATTTTGACAGATGTGTACTTGACTTCTAGCTCTTTTAATTTTTACATGTTAAGCAATCTCAGCAAAAGAGATCTTAACAAACTTTAAGCAGCCTGGGCCTTTCTAGGCAGTCTGCCTGGTCTAGGGTTTGCTTTTATTTTGTTTGTTTTGTTTTGTTTTGTTTTCCTTGAAGAGTCCTGGGGGTAGTGCAAGCCTAAAGAAGGAGTAAGAGCCTATCCTAACTCATGTTTAAATGTTTAACTCATGACATTGGCTCAAAGATTTCGCCTCAAACCATCAGAAACAACAGCTAACCTGCAGGTAATGTCTGTGGTATATACTCCTCCAGAGTCTGATTCACAAAGGATTCTCTTCAGAACAGATGAGGCTAGAGTCATCCAGAGTTCATCATTGGTAACCTCAGGCCTTAAGAATGTGCAGCTTTGGGGTTGCAGTGGATGGCTCAGCAGTTAAAAGCTCTTGCTTCTCTTCCAGAGGACCTGAGTTGGCTCATAACCATCAATAAATCCAGTTCTAGAGGATCTGACATTCTCTTCTAACCTTCATGAGTAACTTCATACATACATACACACACACACACACACACACACACACACACACACATAACTTTAAATTTAAAAATAACTAAATCTTTAAAAAAATGATTAGCATTTAACTGTAATTTTTTTTTAACTAGCCAGAGGTGAAGTTGCTTGGAAGGCTGGGGGGAGGGGATGGCAGATTCCACGTCTGTTATGGAGCCCCTCAATCACATGCTTTCCCATACTGTGAGGTCAGCTAGGAGGAAAGATAGCAAAGAAATGAAAAATTCTCCCACAGTTCAGGTTTTATTCTTGAAAAGATGTGGTAGGCAGGGAACCTCCAGTCCACTAACCAAAGCCCTTTGACTGTTTACAGGCTGGGTAGCCAGAGTGCAAAGGGGTGGGGTACTGCAAAGTTTCCCTTTGAAGCCAGCAGCTGGCCAGTAGGAAGGGTCACCAGGGAGTAGTTAGTTAAAGAAAGTCAGGTCTGAATAAGCATCTCACATGACTGGGTATCACTTAAGGTTGATTAGGGTAAGAAGGGAAAGAAAGAAAGAAAGAAAGAAAGAAAGAAAGAAAGAAAGAAAGAAAGAAAGAAAGAGAAAGAAAGAAGAAAATCAAGTCACCTAAGTTCTGGAAGCCTAATTATGTCAGGCTCAACAGTTGTAATTGTTTAACCAAAATGAAGGAAGTTTACAAAATGGTGTGATGGCTAACACATAGGACAAAGGTGTTCCTATTCTTCCTGAAAAGGTCAAATAGATAAGCATAAAGTTGGTCTGGTGGTGGTGTATGGACAACCACATAATCTGATAAACTAGAAAAGAGCTGCCCAGGAGCTGTGTCTTTACAAAAGAATCAAAGGATGGGTAGCCAGGGTGCCTGAGGTGAGGCTCAAAAATCAATAAACTCTTATTCTGCACATGAATCAGCAAGGGTAGAGATGAGAACACACCAATTCTCTTGCAGATTGCCTAAGAGAATTAGATTAGAGAATGATTCAATAGTTAGGTGAAAAAAATGGCCACCAGCCCCGTCACAGCCCACATAAACTTCTGTGAAATAGTTGTGAAGAAGTTCCAAAAGACAGCTTCATGAATCTAAGCAACAGATATCTAGATGAAGGGCTGGAGAGATGGTTCAGCAGTTAAGAGCCCTGGCTACTCTTCCGAGGTCATGAGTTCAATTCCCAGCAACCACATTCTGGCTCACAACCTTCTGTAATGGGATCTAATGCCCTCTTCTAGTGTGTCTGAAGACAGTGACAGTGTACTCATATATACATAAAATAAATAAATAAATCTTTTAAAAAAAAAAGATATCTAGATGAAAGTTTCCTGTAGGCTTTTGGAAATTCTTGTGTAGGGGCACACTGACGAATGTGCAGAGATTGTATTGCATAAAAAGCATAACAATAACAGAAACATTTTGTGGAAACTCTGGAAGGACTGAGCTGCCAGTACAAACCAGAGCAATGAAGAAAGTGTAGGCAGCTGCTGGCTGGTGAGTGCACCAGAGTGCTAACCCCATTCTGTAAATGCAGTGCTTTGCCTACCCTTGCTGGATCTGAAGTAGGGAATTTCTTTCAGGAGACTCCTAGTGAACAACATGGTAACCAGCTGGGCTACTAGGTGTGTGAACACCCTCCCAGATCACTCATCACTGTGTACCCATTTCCAGCTAAATAAAGACAGGGCTTTGGTCTGCATGTCTTGTAACAGACATCTTCTAAGATATCAAGGACAAGTTCATCAACAGATGACAATTTCTGGTTAAAATTAGTAAAATACCTGTCCTGCAATCAGGGCAGCTATTATCTTTTGGGCTTTTCAATCATCCTTTCTCTTCTGAAGGCAGGGTCTCCCTGTGTTGCCCAGGTAGGCATTGAACTTGTGATCTTCCTGATTCAGCATCCCAAGTAGTTAGGATTTTCAGACCAGCGTGCCTATGCTGATGAGCAATCCAGAAGAACAAATTTGCTTCTCGAGCTCTTGTTTATACATCTAACCACAAGAGCCAGGCCTGAATATCCCAGGTATGCCTTCCCATGTCTCCATAGTAGGAGCTCTCTGAGGTACACTGCTCTGCTTGTTGGGTACACCACAGGGCTGCTGCTCTGTGATCCCTGCACCTACTAGGCTAGGCTCAAAAAACAAGGGTTTTGTTTTATCCTGTCTACTTGACTAGATTCAGAGTCACCATGAAACCTCACTGTCAAGTGTGTCCATGAGAAGTTTAACTGAAGAAGGAAGACCCACCCCGAATGTGAGCACTACATCCATGGACTGAAGTCTCAGACTGAATAAACAAAACGGACAGAGCACCAGAACACACCTTGTTCTGCTTCATAGCTGTGACGCTAATGTGACCAGCCACCTCATGCTCCCGACATCATACTTTCTTCCCTCAAACTATAAGTCAAAACAATCCTTACATTCTTAAGCCACCCTCACTGTGTATTTTATTGAGGTAATGAGAAAGGAAACTAATGCACCAAGGTGTCTTCTACGTTCTTGAGAATGGCTAGAATCAAAACAACACTGGCTTGGGGTAATGACCAAAAAGGAAAATTAAAATATTGTTTCCTCAGCACCTCAGACATGTGGCATCTGTCCACAAACATTTTCATAAGGAGGTAAGTGCCATGCCTCTATTCAGGAGAATTGGCATCAAATTGGCAAAAAGAAAGCCATGGTGCAAGCTAGTGTTGTGGACCACTTCTGAGCTGGGGCTTTGTGAAAAGTGAAGGATGGTCACAGAGATGGGACCCTGTGTCTTAGTAAAAGCCAGGGCACTGTAGGGGCACAAGGGTGTGGCCTCTTTCCTTACCTAAGCAGGATGAGGAGGATCATTCACGTCGTAGTGGTCTACGTTCAGGATCACTGAGTCCTGGCTTTGAGGAACAGTGGGGGGTATACAATACAAAATAAACTGCCAGGGTAAATTCAGGGAACATTTTCTAGCTTAATACTAATGACTGTTAGTAAGTCTTATAAAAGACCTAAGAATTTTTGTTCATTTCTTTTTTTAAAAAAATATTATTTATTTTATGTATATGAGTACACTGTAGCTGTCCTCAGACACATCAGAAGAGGGCATCAGATCCCATTACAGATGGTTGTGAGCCACCGTGTGGTTACTGGGAATTGAACTTAGGACCTCTGGAAGAGTAGTCACTGCTCTTAATGGCTGAGCCATCTCTCCAACCCCCATTCATTTCTTTAAAATATTAGATTTCTGCTATATTTTATTGTTAAAGATTTATTTTATTTTTATTATGTATATGTGTCTGTGTGTGCTCAAGAACATAGGCGTGACAGGCCAGAAGAAAGTGTCAGATCTCCTGGAGCTGGAGTTACATGTGAGCCACCTGACATGGGTACTGGGAACTGAATTCAGGTCCTCTGCAAGAGTGGTGTGTGATCTTAACCACTGGGACATCTCTCCAGCTCCATAAAACATTAGATCTTTAAATCCAGGCTTTAAAAATCTCTTTCACTTCTGCTCTCAGGCAGAAGCCATCCATTTCCCAGAGCTGTGTTTGTGATAACTGATTTAAATTTGGTCACGGTGGCTAGCTTGACCAACTCCCAAGACTGCAGCTCACATCCACTACCCTTAGCCCTTCCTTGATGATGAGAGCTACACAAACAGATGTGGATGGAGTACTCAGCCAGATATAACAGCATTCCATCAGGAAAAGGAAGCCGCCCATAGCAAAATCCAGGCCAAGGCTAAGTTGTTCCAAAGCTCATTCTTATTTAGATTGCTGTATATTTAAACTAGTAATGAAAAAACGGAAATAGCATAGAACAGTCAACCATCTAAGGAAATGAATTTAAAACTACTAGAGGAAGCTGAGTGTGGGGACACATGCCTCTAATTACAGTACTTGGGAGCCAGAGATAGGCAGATCTAAGTGAGTTCAAGGCTAGCCTGGTCTATGTAGCAAGTTCCAGGCCAGCCAAGGTTACATTGTTAGACTCCTTCTCAATAAATAAATTAATTACTAAATAAATATCATCAACAACAGAAAACTACTACTTTTCGGGGCCAGGGAGACAGATTGGTCATTAAGGGCTCTCTATGCAAGCTGTTCGGATCTGAGTTGAATTTCCCAGCTCCCATGTGAAATTCTGAGTGTGGTGATAAGTGTTGAGAGATGGAGACAGGAAGATGCCTGGAGCTTGCTGACCAGACAGCCTAACCGAAATGGTGTACTCCGGGTCCTACAAAGAAACTCTTAAAAAAAGAAAGATGGGTGGCTTTTGAAGGAAGTTATCTTTTCCTTCCACACTTGTGCACACATGCACGTACACACACACACACACACACACACACAAACACCAAACAAAAATACACCAACATATTTAAAAATTCTAAGTTGAATACAGGTACTTGAGTGTTAATATTTAGGCTCATTAAAATCTTTCACCTTGGGCTGGAGAGATGGCTCAGTGGTTAAGAGTACTGACTGCTCTTCCAGGAGGTCCTGAGTTCAATTCTTAGCAACCACATGGTGGCTCACAACCATCTGTAATGGGATCCGATGCCCTCTTCTGGTGTGTCTGAAGACAGCGACAGTGTACTCACATAAAACAAAACAATATAAAAGAATTCCAACCTTCAACCTTTTGGAACTGTAGCTCTCATCCAACCAGAATCTGAGGCTACACAACTACAAGAACATTTTTTTGGTTGTTGTTGGTTTTTGTTTTGTTTTGTTTTTAAAAAACAGTTTGTAGTGGCCCACAACTTTAATCCCAGCACTCAGGAGGTAGAGGCAGGCAGATTTCTGTGAGTTGGGGGTCAGCCTGGTCTACAGAGTGAGTTCCAGAACAGCCAGGGCTACACAGAGAAATCCTGTTCCAAAAAAAAAAAAATCAAATAAACAAACAAAAAAGAATGTTTTCTTAAACTTTAACTTTTAAAAAAGGAATGAGGATTCAGCTCCTGACAAGAGTGAAGACAGTCTATAAACAGAGCTGGTGCCTCTCACTTTGGATATCAGGCTATCAAAAGGATGTCTTCCAAGAAATTGGAATCCTCATCACCATGCTTTATGCTGGAAAAAGAAAGAATGAAAGAAAAGAACTGGGCTTTGTAACCACAAGGGGACTCTCTTCCAGAAGGACAGTTCACACAGTTCCGACGACTTATCAGCCTTGTAGGAGAGACTGAAGCACAGAAAATAATGAGGTAATGAAGGGCAGGACCCATCTTGACCTATTGCCCCCTGGCTAAACCAGTACCTCATAATAGGACCCCAAAGTTGGAGGTGGGCGACACTAATGGCCTCTTTTCTGTGGTGGCATTGGATAAACCTTTCTCTGTCTTTGCTTTCACTTGTCTCTATAATTGGCTTATGGAAGACAGGTGGCCAAACACCGTTCCTTAAGGTAGCCATGGCCTGGTCTCTGATCCTCACAACTGTGGTAACAAGTGTTTGAATGAGAACAGAAGTAAGATATGCCGGGGGCAGTGGTGGCGCATGCCTTTAATCCCAGCACTTGGGAGGCAAAAGGTCTCTGAGTTTAAATCCAGGCTGATCTACAGAGTGAGTTCCAGGGCAGCAACCCTGGAACAAGGTTGCTTTTGTTTTTGATTTTTGTTAACAAACAAAAATCAAAAACAAAGCAGAACAAACAACAGCAGCAGCAACAATGGCAACAACAAAAAGAAAGAGAAACAAAGGAAGGATGGAAGAAAGGAAGGAAGGAAAGAGAGAAAGAGAAAAAGAAAGAAAAGATATGCCTTCACCTACTTCTCTTGATGGGCACTGATTGTTTCTGCTGCGTGTGTTTCACTGTAACCTACTTAGGGCTTGTAGGGAGGGAGCTGGGTGGGATGAGCACAAGACTGAAAAGACACCGCTCCCCCCCCCCCATTCATTCATTTCAGGATTGTTAATCTTTTCCACTCAGTAAATGAACTGTGAATTACAAGAGTCTCTCAGATCAGAAACAGAACTCAGTGAAAGGTCCCAGAGGGAATGAGACCTCTGGAAAAGGAGAAAGACACTTTGCTCTGCAAGCTGTGACAGGAACAGGTGTGTGGCAGACAGTCTCCAGGGACCATGTCTCCAACCACTGAAGCTTCTCACTCCAGGGGACAGCCAACTTAGAAACCAATTAGCCAAAGTGCTGAGTGTCAGTCAACCAAGGCAGCAAGAACTCTGGGAGGAAGAGAGGCAAGGCTCTAGATGAGTGGGGGTCCCCAATTCAGAGTGTTTGCTAATGTCTTCACCAAGAGAGGAAGGCCCTGGACAGACCAGAATGGTCAGGACTAAAGGTGAGCAGAGATGTTTTAAGAAATAGATTGCTGAGGCTCCTTTTCAACATGGGATGTGTTGAGAGCACATCGGAGTAACAGGGAAGCAGGAAACACTAGGCCCTCCCTCTCCTGGCTGACTGAGGTGTCTGCTTGTCTCAGAACTCTGGGAAGTTGAAAGTCACAAGTAGCCTGCTATTTGACTGAGCCCGTGAAGAGAGGGGGACAGTCTCTAAGGCCACGTGACTCATTAGACAAGGCATCGTGTTTTAACTCAGTGAGAAGGAAAATTTGACAGTGGGGCAAGAGAAGAGGGAACTTCTCTAGATCCAGGACCTTAAAAAGCACTGTCTTATCTCACATCAGCCCACGGGTCAGGTTTGCTTTTTCTCTGTGCCGACATCCCTCTTTGCAGAATGGTATGTTAAAAGTAGCTTTGACTAGTGTGTTAAAAATATCTTCGTTTTCATTGGTCTCTTGGATTTATTATCTAAACACCCACATCACTGCAGATTTCACCTTCCCGCTTGAGAACACCAGGTAGTGTTCCCAACTTCACCATGCATGAAGGTCCTGTAAAAGGCTGTTCGTGTTGGGATGAGTGATCAACACCAGTAATATCAATCTGTACTTGGGAGACTACCATTAGTAATACCAGCCAGTTCTTGAGAGGTTGAGACAGGAGGATTCTGAATTTGAAACTTGTTTGCCTCAGAAGCCCTTTGAGAGAATGGTACTTTTGACCTCCTAAGGTCCAGCCTTCACAAGGAGGATGCTGGGAAAGGAGTGAGAGCAATGGATTTAGATGAGCCTTCTTGGAGAAGCCACTTAACATCTGTAACTCTTATGCTCAATGCTTGAAAGTAGAGCTTTAAAACACAAATAGGGGCTGGAGGGATGGCTCAGTGGTTAAGAGCACTGACTGCTCTTCCAGAGGTCCTGAGTTCAATTCCCAGCAACCACATGGTGGCTTACAACCATCCGTAATAAGATCTGATGCCTTCTTCTGGTGTGTCTCAAGAGAGTGACAGTGTAATCACATACATAAAATAAATAAATCTTTTTTAAAAAGTAGCAATCTTATTTAATTTCCTTTTTGACCCCAGAGTCTCACATATACTAAGCAAACTGTCTTAACTAAATTTTTATCATTGTGACAAAAATTATCTGACCCTCCTCCCCCACCCCCCCCCCCCCCAAAAAAAAAAATCTAAAGAAAGAACAACTTTATTTTGTCTTGAGGTTTCTCAGTCCATGCTCACTTGGTCCTGAGTTGCGTGGCTGGGATGTCTTAGCTGCAGGAGAATGTAGCAAAGATCATTCATTTCTCGGCGGATGAGAAGCAAAAAGGTGTCTGGGTAATAAAGTTTCTAAAACCTCTGGAAACAGCCATCACCGGCAGGGGACCAGCAGGCCAAACATGAGCCTACAGAGGATATCTTCTCTTCAAACCAACACACTTCATGTAACTGAGCCACGCCCCATCTTACCAGTTTAATCTCACAGTCCCGTTATGAAAATTAATAACAGGCTTGTATATTTTGGCAAGGCACAAAATTAATAAAAACATAAATTGTATCACTCCTAGGCAGGGTAGTGGAGGCACAGGCCTTTAAGGATCGCTGGTAGATCCCTGAGTTTGAATCTAGCCTGGTCTACAGGATGAATTCCAGGACAGCCAGGGCTATACAGAGAAACTCTATCTCAACATCCATCCACACACACCCCCCACCTCAAAAAAGAACTAAAAATCACACTTTGAAGGGTGTAGAGATGAGTCGCAGAGCTGGCTTCACAAGGGCAGACACAAGAGAGGAAGTGTACCATCCTGTGGACGTGTTTGCTAGTTTCTGTGCCTATATTTTCCCCCAACCAGTGCTGAAATTCTGAAGTGCAATAAATAACTAAGTCTCAGACAACTTCATGCATCCCAGAGCATCATCCTTCATCCAATCCAGCATCATCCTTCACGGGCACCTTGTAGAATTGCATCTTAGCTTTAGGTCTATCAGTTAGATATTGATTAACCACGGGGGTAACCTGAGCAAATGGGGAGAGGGGGCTTACCACACCCCAGGAGAAATAGTACCTTCCCTCTCGCCCAGTCTGTGCTTGCTGTGTGTCATGCTCGGACCCTAGCACTGCAGAGCTTGGACACTCTAAACTGTGGGCTTCCCAGAGGGGCAGCTTTGTGAGGCTGAACACAGGATCGACATTTCTCTCGGTACTCTCAGGGGGTAGGTTTACTGCTGAAGTCATTGTGCCTCTCTCTCCTCGGCTTTAACCCTCTGCAGAGCCTGTTATACTGTTTAGGTTTGTGACGTACAAATTAGCATAATCCGATTAGATTAGCTGGTGAGGGGGCCCTTGGTCTGAAAAACAGAAAAGAAAAGTGTCTCACAAAGAGGGAAGCCTGGAGGAAAGGAGGGGAGAGGTGGCCACTGCCCTCTGTGCTTCGGGCAGCCTGAATGCTTGCACCTGCACAAGCCCTCTTGTAAATAAGGACTCTCAGATGGTATTAGACAGGGGACTAAGGGGTCCCGGGAGCCTGGGGGAGGGAGGCATGGGGAGGAGAAAGGCGAGACAGCAGCTCTGCATCCTATTAATTGATTTATCTGGATTGCTGGAGCAAGGGCGGCTGACAGAAGAGAGTGACTGGCTCGCTCCTACTCAGCACTGAGAGCGTTAGCCTCCTAATCTGGCCTGCGGAGATAACATCTGAGAATCTCTGCAAGACACTGATAAGGGCTTGACTTTATTCGAGAAGGGAATCAAGTTCAGTGGGAGTTTGATTTTAGTCGGTTCTGAATATGGACAGCTGCATCCTTCCTTTGCTTCTGGAAAAGACAAAAACAGAAACAGGGAAAAAAAATAAGCTATGTGGTGGAAGAGATGGTGGGAGTCATCTGCGGCTGCTGGGTAACTTGTATTTAAAATCACAATAGACAAACTGGGCAATCCAATAGTTTTTAATAGGCAAAGTCAGGGAAATTGATCGAGTATTGTTTTCTCTACTGTCAGTGGATATGACCAAATTTGTCATTATTTTGACACATAAAAAATGACTTCCTGTTCACAAGAATAAATGTTGACTCTCAATCAAGTGATGTGTGTGTATGTGTGAGTGTGTGGAGTGATGGTGCCTGTGCCCATGTGTGCCTGTTCAAAGCTCAATGTTGGGTGTCTTTACCCATCAGTCTCCAATTCATTCATTCATTCATTCATTCATCCATTCGGTGTTTGGAACCAGGCTCTGTCACTGAACTCAGCATGTATTGATTGGCTAGCTGAGGACCATTGGCCTGAAAGCTCCAGAAATCTGCCCCTCCTAGCATCAGTGTTGCAGATACATACTGCCACGCCCAGCTTTCTATGTGGTGCTGGGGATCTGACCTCAGGTCTTCATGCTTAGGTGGCAGGCATTTTGCTGAATAGACTGTCTCATTAGCTCTAGCATCCACATAAAAAGCAGATGAGGCAGCTCACATATCTAATTTTAGTGCTGGAGGGAACAAGACAAGTGGATCTGAAGTTCAGTGGCCAGACCGTTTGGGGAAGGGGATGTTATTTTTTATTTTGTTTGTGTCTGCGTACTCTTGTGTTCGAGCATGGAGACTGGAGGACAACTGTGTGGAGTCCGTGGGGTTTGAGGATTGAATTTGGGTTGCAATGCTCACTTGGCAAGCACCTTAAACTGCTGAGTCATCTCATTGCTCCTCTAAAAGGCCTAAGAAAGAGTAAAAGAAAACTTGCCTTTGCCAAAAAGCAGACCTGGTTCAGTACCTTGCCTTCCTGTTCACTCCCTGTCCACTGCCCTGGTCTTAAGTTTGTCTGCTAGACTCTTCAAAGTCACAAGTTCTTGTAACTGTAGCTTGAGGAATAGAGTCATTAAATTACAGTTAGAAGGAGTACAGCAGATTTATAATATCCTTGTCCCTGTAGACACACAAGGGTTACTAACATTTATGGCAGGTCTTTATACTTGGACTCCTTCTCAATCCAACCCTGAGTCTTCAGATACATTTACATTGTTCATCCAAGAAGGTTGTATCAGGAACCCCGTGAACAGAATGCAGAGTTGTGAGTCCTAGCAGCTACCTCTCCACCATTTTGCCTTCCCTGTCATTTCTCCAGTCCATGTGTCCACCTCAGTTTTCATGGTGAGTGTCTCTCTTCTTGAAGTCAAAGCCACATCCCCTCAGGGAGGAACAATAGATTGCAAATTGATTTCAAAAGCTCTGTGACTGTGAAGGCAGGGGACGAAATAACCCTAGTCTGATAGGAGCTGAGCTCTTGAGGCCTCCTGTCCAGGGGAAAGAGTAAACAGCACAGGCAAGAGCTGAGCTCATTACTCTGCTGAAGGCTTCAGGAGAGCTGATTTTGTACATCCCTTCACAAAGCCCCTGTGTGGTGCCGTAGGAAGTGGAGCAGGGTGTTCTATGTCAGCCAAGGCATTCCACGTAGACAAGTTACTTTCGTGCCTTCCCACACAAATTTTAGTAAGGATTTGTTACAAAAAATCTGACTTTTCAGAGACATTTCACATCATGGTCAATATATAGAAAAAGAATGTCATTTGACCACACATGGAAATAAAAGTATGCTGTGATTAAATAAGATTAACACAGTATAAGGAAATATATTAATATAACTCACATCAATTTCAATATTCATTGTACTACAGAGTTTCTATCGGTAACGTCTCTCAGAGACTCATGGGTTAAAGGCGTGGTCCCCAGTGAGTGGCTACTGAGATCTGGTAGAAACCTTAGGAGATAGAGCCTGTTTGGAGGACATTAGATCTCGGGGGGCTTGTGTTCAAAGGGTACGTTGGGGTACAAGTCCTCTCCTCTCTTTCTCTTTGGTTCCTGCAACATGAGGTAAACAGCACTCTTCCTCCATGTGTTCCAATATGGTGTAATGTTTTATATGCCTAAGAGCAGCAAGAGCACGAGACCATGGTCTGAAACCTCCAAAAGCATGAGCCAAGTTTTCCTCGTTATACAAGATTAACTCGGGTATTTGGAAACTGTGACATAAAGCTGACAATGTATGCATCTTTGCTTCTTTGTTTTGGTTGTTTTCTTTTTTTCTGGGGATAATTCTTTTTCTAGCACGGGGATATGTATTCTATCATTTCTATAAGAAAGAAATGTTGATCTGTCACAGGCCTACCGAACTAGGACTTCTGCATTCCTGTGTCCGAGCTCCAGGGAACATGCCTTGGAGCCACTTCATCATTAGAACCAAGTTCAGATTTTGATAAGATAAGGCAGTAAATTTTCTCTATTCAAATTGACTTCATGTAACTGTCAATTCTTGCTCCTCCTCCTCTTCTTCTTCCCCCTCCTCCATGTTAGACAGGGTCTCACTGTGTAGCCCTGGCTGAGCTTTCACCTCCTTAACAAGTCCTTCTCACTAATGGGGAGAGACTGATCACGGAAGACCTCCTCCCTCACTCTTTTCTTTAGTTAAAATGACTTAATTTAATTAAAGACAGGACCTTCAAGATGGGGTTTTCCTGGGTAACCCTGGCTGTCCTGGAACTTCCTTTGTAAACTAGTCTGGCTTCAAACTCAGAATCTGCCTTCCTCTGTCTCTCAAGTGCTATAGGATTAAAGGTATGCACCATCACTGCCCAGCTATGATCAAATTCTTATTTATGACAAAACAAACACTACAGATCAAACTATAACATAAATGAGATGTTGGAGGAGATATTTATTGCTCACGCCATAGAGGGGCTCACCTCTTTCATATGTAATATCTTTCAAAATGGGAAGAAAACAATGAAAAAAACAATAGAAAAGGCAGAAGGAAATAAAAAAAGTTGACCCATAAACATAGGATGTCACCTCACCCGTGATAAGAACATGCAAAAGAAACGGTGCTGAGATAGCACTTCACTTGTCAGGTTGACAAGGATCTTAGCAATTGACAACATGGTCTGAATGTGACATTTCGTGACAATGAAAACACCTGTATCACCGCTAAGACGTCACTGTTCTGCAGATGCTCAGGACCTGCAAGCTTGCAAACAGAAGTGCGTTGATGGAGTTCTTTGCCCACTTGTTCATAGCAGCAAATCTGGAGCCACCCCAGTAACCCTCAGTGGAGGTCCGGCTAACAGGAACACTGTTATTATGCAGATGTTAAAAAGAATGTGAAAGTCCTCTATGGCCTACAAGACTGTAGGATACAGTATTAGGAGATTAAGAAAGAGGGGGGAGGGGGCTGGAGAGATGGCTGAGCCGTTATAGGCACTGACTGCTCTTCCGAAGGTCCTCAGTTCAAATCTCAGCAACCACATGGTGGCTCACAACCATCCGTAATGAGATATGATGCCCTCTACAGCAAGTGAGGCTGGAGCAAGTGGGGCTGGAGAGAGAAGAAAAAGTGTCTGAAGACAGCTACATATAATAAATAAATCTTAAAAAAAAAAAGAAAGAAAGAAAGAAAGAAAGAAAGAGGGAGGAAAAAGAATAGGTAGTTTTGTTTGCATATGCCCACTGAAAAAATTGGGTAGACGAAGGAGATGGTGGGTAAGTAGACCGGCTGGCCCATACATGTCTTATTCAACAGAAGGGAGAGGGTTGCTTGCATGTCTGTTTGTCTGTCTGTTTTAGGGGTTGGGACTTGAACCTAGGACTTAGAGCATGAACTTTATGCTCTGCCATGGAGCTGCCCCCCAGCCTCAGCATAGTTTTCTACCTTATGAGTGAATTATATCCTCAAAATATTTTCAAGGTCTTGCATGATCTCCACGGCTTCTGCTAGTGTCAAAGAGAATCCAAGCTATCTGATTCTTGTCTCCCATGTCTCTAGCTACTCACTGGTGCCTCTGAGAAGAGAGAGGAGCATGCTGCCAGATTTCACACACACACACATACACAGAGCATCACTTCACAACCCAGGATATAGGACACTTGCCGACAGATCATTTAAAATCTACCCTCTGTGCAGCACTGAGACAGAATTCAAGGAGGTTCATGCATCCCAGTTTCTGGTGTAATTGTACTTTTTCAGATACACTATGTGCAGAAAGAAAACAGCACAAGGTTACACATATGTGCACATACGTACATACATATACACATATAAAGTAAAATTGAATCTTGATTTATTTAGTGAAATGTTAAAAAATATACTGAAGTTATCTGATTTCTGGAATAGATGCAAGTAATTTCAACATTGCATTCCACTTATCCCAGGAGAATATGGTCACAGTGGTCATGTGACTATGTACAAGGTAGTTTTGCTGAGCCCAAGAAATCTAATTCTATGGTTTTTCTTAGTCTCTCTCTCTCTCTCTCTCTCTCTTTCTCTCTCTCTCTGAAGAAAAAAGATAGTTGCTTTATTTTATATATATATCAGCATTTGCCTGGAGATTATACATACACACACACACACACACACACATGCACGAGCATGTGTGCACTACATGCAAACCTGGTGCCCTTATAGGCCAGAAAAGCACATCAGATCCCCTGGAACTAGAGTTACTGATGTCTGTGGGCTGCGGTGTGGGTACTAGAAACTGAACCTGAGTCCTCTGCAAGAGCCCACTGGGACATTTCTCTGGCCTCTTTTTCTAGTTTTTTTCAAACCTAACAAGTGCACATGATTAGCTGACACAACAAAACAAAACAAAAAGGCAACCAAAAAAAAAAAAAAAACCCAAACAACCTGATACAAAGAAGTTGTACAGAGAGCAAGAATGTCATACCCAGCAAAGAAAACATTTTTTCAAAAGAATTATTTATTTATTTTATGTATATGAGTACTCTGTAGCTGTTCTCAGACACACCAGAAGAGGGCACCAGATCCCATTACAGATGATTGTGACCCACCATGTGGTTGCTGGGAATTGAACTCAGGACCTCTGGAAGAGCAGTCAGTGCTCTTAACTGCTGAGCCATCTCTCTAACCCAAAGAGAACATTTTGTGCAAGCCCGTAAGTCCTCCCATCTCTCCAACTGTAGAGAGCTGAGACCAGGACAGCAGGAGAGATGGAGGAGCCAGTGTGGTAGAAGGAAATACAATGAGTGTTTGAAGTGGCCTGATCTGCCATGCTTGCCATTATGGAGCAGTAAGGGAGGAAGAGGCAGAACAGATCTGTAGACTGGGGCTGAAAAAACCCAGAACTGTCTCATGCTGGCGCCCAACACGTGCACATGGAAACACCTGTGGTACTGAAGACATCGCATGTGGCACAGCTGTCTAGTCATAGGTCCATGGGTGTTGACCACAGCCTGGT
Source organism: Rhynchomys soricoides (assembly GCA_019843965.1). Taxonomy (NCBI): domain Eukaryota; kingdom Metazoa; phylum Chordata; class Mammalia; order Rodentia; family Muridae; genus Rhynchomys; species Rhynchomys soricoides. Next base: position 1,297,969 of record JADRCH010000824.1, read on the forward strand.
GCTTCCAGAACAGAACGCCTCCTCTTTTTAGGGACTCTGGTTCTTATTTATCCAACAGTATGCCTGGCCATGAGATTCTGTGGATGTGGTTAGAGTCAAAAAGAGTTAAGCATGCAGATGTAAATAAAACAGCCATGGCTTTATGTGATGCAGTTATTCTGCGTAAAAACAGCTGAAACTAAAGTTCTGATGCGGTAGTGTGAACCTGCAGCTATATGTTCTTAGATATTCTGTAAAATGGTAACAATAGTACTGATATAATATATGCATGGAATAGGGCAAATATAATATTATTATGAACATTAGGAGAAAGTATTGAATTCAGTGTCTGGCAAAGAGTAAAAGCTTTGTCATTCTTATTCTTAATATTATATTCATGTGTTCCTTACATATAATTCTAAAATATTCATATCTGTAATTCTTTGAGCAAGAATCAACTCTAGAGACAAAGTCTTCTGATGCTACACAGGTTGTGATTTCTGGAACTGAAGCAATCCTTTTGTCTTACCTGTACCATATCTAGGTTGACTGGACTGTTGCTGCACTAAGTTCATGGGCATACTTCTCTCACCAGAATTCTGATTACACCTTTAGACATTTTTTTTATGATTACAGTACTGGCTAGTTTTGTGTGTCAACTTGACACAAGCTTAAGTTATCACAGAGAAAGGAGTTTCAGTTGAGAATATACCTCCATGAGATCCAGCAGTAAGGCATTTTCTCAATTAGTGATCAAGGGCAGAGGGCCCCTTGTGAGTGATGCCATCTGTGGGCTGGTAGTCTAGGGTTCTATAAGAAAGCAGGCTGAGCAAGCCAGCAGAAGCAAGCAAGCCAGTAAGGAACATTCCTCCATGGCCTCTGCATCAGCTCCTGCTTCCTGACCTGCTTGAGTTCCAGTCCTGACTTCCTTTCATGATGAACTGCGATGTGGAAAAGTAAGCTGAATAAACCCTTTCCTCCCCAACTTGCTTCGTGGTCATGATGTTTGTGCGGGATAGAAGCTCTGACTAAGACAATTACTTAGATCAAATAGTGGGATTATATTCACTATAACCCACATTTCCCAAAACTTCCTCAGTGGCAACCATTAATAGTCCCTTTCAGTAGCTTACCAGGGAAATTTCTTAAGCAGGCATTTTTAAATTCTTGCAATAAATGTTATTTGGTGAATTGTGGACCCGAGGCTTATGTACAAAGGCAGTGTCTTTAGAACTTCTTTATGATAGGCCATTAATGAGGATAAGAAAATGAAGCCACGCATGTCTGTCTGTTTCCAATAAGCTGCAAGTGAGGCACAAGAAGACATTGGTCTGGGAGACCTTGCCTCCCCTGGTCTCCCGAGATCCTTGGAGGCCATTCTAGCCCAGCATTCCTTGTTTAACACCTGCTGCAAAGCCTTCACTTTGCATTGCTATAGGATTTTCAGATCCCTCCATGTCCGTTGACCTTTCTAGCTAAGGATGTGACTTTTGACTAACCTTTGGCCTGTGGGTCAGCAGTTAAGCTGTTCATTATCCCCAACCCCTTTCATCTTTTGCCTTTTTAAGGACAATGCCAGTTGTGCATAATTTAATACTTATTTTGGCCTTCCAAGTCATTCTTGGGTGATGAAATTCACAAGGCAGGTGCTCTAAGGGGGTATTCTTGGATGGTAATTATGGGAAACTTTAAAGAGAAGCATTAGACTGTGCTGTAGAAAATATTTACTCTCACTCAGGCTTCTACCCTGTCTTTGATCATTCAGTTCTGGGATAAATGACACACAATCTTTATATTTATAATAAGCCTTAGTCAGCACTAGAGCTGGGCAGATATCTACCCTCTATGCTATTATGTCTACATCCCTGCCAATAGTCCCATAATATGACTTGCTATGTTTCATCTGGGCTGTTCTTAACTCTAATTGACCAGCCCTCATGGCCATGATTTCAAGATTCTTACCTCATGGTGTCTTACCACCAGGATCTTATGTGGTAAAACTGTCTAGGAAGGGGAAGGGGGAAGGGAAGGGGGAAGGGGAAGGGGAAGGGGAGAGGGAGAGGGAGAGGGAGAGGGAGAAGGAGAGGGAGAGGGAGAGGAGAGGAAAGGAAAGATAGTATGTTGCTGTGAGGGTGTCAGCAGAGGGAAGAGATAGCAATTGATGCTACTCTTTTTTCTAAACTAAGGACTATGGAAAGAGGTTTTTTCCAAGTCAGGACAGAGACCACAAGTGGAGAGATATGTGGATGGATGACTTATTTTCTTAAATAATTTATTTGTAATAAATTAACAGTTAAATAGCAAATTATAATCGATGGCCAAGAACTCACAAAACATACTGATTAAAAAATCTTTGGTTGACACATCTACTCACATTCTACAAAGCATGATAATTTCATAGCACAAAAAACACATGAAGATCACTAAATGCTTTCAGGAAAGGGTTAACGCAATGGTAAGGTGCTTTTGTTTGTTTTCAACCCCAGATACACTTTGACAGATCAGCACTAAGGAAAAGCTAGAGGGGGCCAAAAGACAGTCATCTGTGTCCTAGACCTCTGCTGATGGCCCTTTGGAAAGTCATTCTGAAGCTCCCTGGACCTTTTTTCTTCTCTGTGAAATGGAGTAAGCAAGCAGATAGTCTATACAAAGCAAGGTCCTGCTTGGGTGTGGCTGCTAAACATTTCCATTACAGTCAACAGAAGACCAAACGTTCACTTTGCTTCAAGGAACAGAGAAACATAGTTAGAAATTTTGGCTTAACTCTTCTGTTGGACTCAAATGACCCATAAACAGATGTAGCATCCAGTACACTATAATGCATTTGAACTATGAAGTCTTACTGCTAGGACCTCCATGCCTCGACATGAAGATACCAGAGAAAAACCATACAGAGAGTTTTGAATTAGCTTCCAGTCTCACATATATCATGAGTAGGTTTTGGACCTGATGTGATAACAATTCTTCACCACCTTCTTCTTCTTCTTCTTCTTTGAAAGGTGTTAATTTAATACAACTTGGTATAGAAATTTTAAGGTGAATAAATAATTTTATGAAGTACATCACATATAATAATATTGCAAAGATGGATTTCCTCCAGGGGTTCTTGAAATACTCATCCCCGTCATTTAGTGGAATTATTACTCAACCTCCTCATGTCATTTGGTGTCCTTGTAGCATTTCAGGGGAGGCCCTCTCTGAGCACAGGCAAAAGCTCCAGCAAGCAGGAAAAAAGTGCACTCTGTATATCACACAAAAATTCTGCATTTAGGGACAGAGGTCCTCCGTGCCTTCCTCACATTGAAAAAAGCTGAGTAAAAACAAAGTCACCGTCAAAAGTGTTGTTTTATCTAAGGCCAGATGAGAGGCTACCACAGAAACATTGACCCACTGTCTGGTAACTTGGGTACAAACTGGAATCTCCCCGGGAGGCTAAGACTGATATGCACACAGAGCATTCTTTTCCTCCTATCCTTGGGGTGGAAGGAAGTAATCCTCTGGCCTCTGTGCTCACCTGTCTCCATCATCTGTATTGTTTCTGTGGGGAGATTAATCAAGTGCAGGTTAAATAAAGGACTTAGAGGGAAACCCGGTGTGCTATAAGTACACTGGCTAAATTGACCTTAGCAATGTAGTGACCTTGTTTGTTACTTAAAAAGAAAATACTTTCCAGAGAGACAAAGAGCTTAAATTTCTGTATTGTGTAGACATCGAAAATTCATAACCACAATCTGTGCATTTCCCACCTGTAATTCAAAAGATTATAAAGCCAAAAAAAAAAAAAAAAAAACCTTTGTGGAAATAAAATATTCCAGAGATAGACACCTGCATTTGGTGCTCAGCTACTACTGGACTTATCTTTGAGTCCAGGCACCATCAGGACCAGGGTGGGGTATGGTGATGATCTCGAGATCCACAGCATGCTACTGATTTACTGGGTGCTAGCCTGCCCTAGCTTAAGAATGAGAAAACGTTCTGTGGGAGGCAGGAAGACAAAGTCAAATGCACTAGTACATTAGCGTCTGGTGTTCTATTTCTACTATTTACTGTCAATGACTCATGAAATGGCAATATTTGGATTTTCATAATTATTTAGTTTTCCAGGACTTAAGTCAGCATGAATTTGAGCTGAATTAAAAATGTCAGTACCAAGTGTGTCAAACTAAGGCTTTGCTCACTCATTTTAGCTAACTTTCATAAGAAAGCTCTGAAGTCCCGTTCATAAGTTATCAAAGTTTTTCCTTACATGGATGAAATCTACTATTTTCTTTCAGAGACAGTTTACATATCAAAGACTCAAGTGAAGTTGAATATCATGATTCCATGGAGGTCGGAGGAGCCTTTCCACACACATAATCTTCACTGCTCTGCTCTGGAGAGACATCCCTCCAGAGAGGGCCCCGTGGCTCTCCCACGTTGGTTTCCATAGTGGCTATTGCTTCACTCATCAGTCTTAACATTTATTGTATTTGCTCTCCATCAAACATGTCTCCTTTTTCAAATATAAACTTTCAAATGTATTCAGAGGGCCACAAGCTTGGTTCTTTCATCTGAGATCCAGTATAAGGAGATCCTCATTACTGATGTCATGAGCGCTATAGCAGTTTGTTTGCTTGTTTGTTTGGTTTTTGGTTTTTCGAGACAGGGTTTCTCTGTGTAGGCTGTCCTAGAACACACTCTGTAGACCAGGCTGGTCTCAAACTCAGAAATCCGCCTGCCTCTGCCTCCCCAGTGCTGGGATTAAAGGCGTGCGCCACCACTGCCCGGCTAGCAACAGCACTTTTTAAACTCACTGTTTTGTTTTGCCTGCCTCAAGTTCTGGGGTAATGGGGCCAGACCAATATTGCTCAAGTCTCCTTTCAGCTCTCAGCTGCTGTCCCAGTAACTTCCTGTGTCATACCTCTCCACAGCATGAAACCAGATGACTCGTTAACCAGTGCTGCCCTGGAGGCTGACTGTCACTGGCCTAAGCAGTCCCATGGCTTGGGCCAGGGGAAGAAACTCCATAGTCATTCAGTAGAGATCTGTCATCCACATCTGGCAGGTGGGGCTTTGGGGGAAAGATCCCCAGAATGTTTCCCTGAGCAGCGACTCCTGTTTGTTGCAGGCTTTGCTCGCCCAAGACCTTGACCAAGAAGTTGATATACCTCATTGCCAAGCGAAGTGTCTCATTTTTGCTCAGCTTCTTGTCTGGAGGGTGTGTGGGAATGAGTTTCCTCAGTTTGGCAAAGGCACTGTTGACACTCTGCTGCCTCCACCGCTCCCTGGTATTTGTGAAGATCTTTCTGGTCATGTCCAGGTTCCTGCAATGATGGAGAAAAGAGAGGCTCTGGTGGGCAAGACCTCGTAAGAGGCACAGTAATAACCGCATGTTCTCCCAAGCACCTGAAGTGTTAGCTCTTCTCAACTCAGAAAATCCATTCTGACTAAAATTTTTAAAGACTTCTTCTTCTTTTTTTTTAGAAATATCTTTTTAAGAAGAAAAAAAGACGGAAGAAGAAAGAGCAAAAGACCAACACATTGTAACCTTTTCTCCTTGATTATTTTGTAGTCACCATTACAAAACTGCATCTGGTCGTTTTCCTGTACCCTTCATCCCCATTCCCCATTCCTTGAGGCTGGATCCCATGTATTCTGGGATGGCCTCAACCTTCCTACATAGCCAAGGACGATCTTGAACTTCTGATTCTCTTACCTTCACATCCTGAATGCTGGGATTACAGGCACGTGTCACCATGTTTTGGTGTATGCATGTTGTAGGTTGAACCCAGGGCTTCACGCATGCTAAGCAGCATTCCTTCAACTAAGCTACATCTCCAATCCCACTGCCTCCTGTATAACCTATCCTTCCCAGTTGACAAAAATCATCTACAGTATAGGATCCAGTACATGAGTGACTAAAATCCATACTTAGCCCATGAAGTATTAGATGTGAATGTGCAGTGTATTAAGAACTCTTAAGAACAGAGGGGAAAAAACCCCGGCGTTCTCAGGTTTCTTCAATAAAATGATACTTGGATTGGAGATGACCGGGCAGCTCTCCTTGCTTTAGCTGGCCTTGTTTGGAGGATTAGGCTCCAGACTCCAATGGCTAGAATGTTCACAGTTGGAGGACAGTGAGCAGGGTGATAAAGGACTGTGATACCCAGATCTATGAAAGCAGGCACACAGGGGTTTAGCCGGAGAAGAATAAGAAGAGCAGGCACCTGTGAAGTGTGGCACGGGTCTCCAGAAGACACCTGGACTTCTTGGCACTTCCATAGCTGACCTTTTCCACATTAGGAAGGAGCATCAAATACTGCCAAATCTCATTTGCCATCTTTAACCCTAGGAGGCATGGGCCACCCCCCTACCTCCACCCCCCACGGCCTGGAATAGTGCATTTTAATGGGAACCATCATGACACATTGGCAAGTAAGTCAAAGCTCAGCCCTCTAAGCCTGGTGTTCGTGATTCACTATTGTGTCTTGCTGCTTGCTCCAGTTTCAGCTTCCCAGGACACTTAGGACCTCTGCCCCTTCCAAGAGTACTGTGTATTGCTAACTTACTTTACCTTCTCACACTCTGTCTTCCTTCTCGAATCTTCTCCTCTCTTTCTCCCCATTCTCTTTCCAGACTCTTTAGAGAGCTCCTCTAAGTTGGGCCTGGCAGTGCAGGCCTGCAGTCCTAGTTACTTAGGAGGCTAAGGCAAGAGGCTTTCAAGTTCAAGGACTCCTTGAGCAACAAAGTGAGTTTGGACTCCCTGGCAAGGGCACTTGCCTGTAGCATGCATGAGGGAGGCCTAAGGTTCATCTCTAGTACTGGAGAACAGACCAACTCTATCCAGCCTCCTCCTAGCCCCGACTGTCTAAGAATCAAAACACTCTCTGGAAAGGTTAGGATCAGCTGCAGCTGTTAGCTGTGCCATCACTGGAGTAAGCTACCGTGGACACTACTGTGATGCCAGTGGTTTGTGAAACGAGGTACTCAATAAATTATACGTGACATTTCCCTACTTTCTTATAAAATGGACTTTGATTGGTAATTTTGTTCTACTGTAGGCTAATGTAAGTGTTCTGAGCACATTTGAGGTAGGCTAGTCTAGGTTAATGATCTTCTGTAAGTCAAGTGTGTCAAATCCATTTTCAATGTGTATTTTCAGCCTCTGGCAGACTCTGGAGACGGGTTCAGAACTACATCCTAAGTCAAGGTATGGCTTTATTGTACTGTTGCTGGACCCTTAGGAGCTAGTTGCCTTTTGTTTATCTAAGGGAGGAAAACAGCTTCTGTAGCTGTAGAGAAATATGGTATAGAGTCTGCTTCCAAGAAGATCACATCTTCCTGGAAAACAGACAGGTGGATTAGGTCACCTCTTGGTTAGAAATGTACACTGCCCTATTCTGTACCTAGCCTGCGTCATTTCTGAATATTTTGGCTTTTGGGTTCTACAATAAAAGTGTGCTGCCATAACTTTATCCCCACTATACCTGAAGCAGAAAACTTCGCCTGCACCCACATCGAGGGACTTGAAGACAGAAAGAAAACTACTAGGTTTTGTTTACTCCAGAGCAGGCCAAGAGCAAGGGGGCAAAGTTGTCTTATCAAAAGAGGGTTTAGCTCACAGCCAAGTCAACTCTGGTCCTGTGGGGGTTGGGGGTCCCTTTCAAGCTGGGAGGAGAGGATTAGGCAGGATAAACTGGTTGTGGTGTTTTTCTAAGAGGGCTGGAGCCCATTGTACTAGACAGACAGAAGGAACAGTAGGGGGAAAAGAAAAGAAAAAAAACTCTTCTAAAATGTAGCCTGCCATCATAGGGATGCTGGTAATTTACTTGTTGATTTTCCCTGAGTGTTTTACCCTCCTTCTCCGTGGGAGACGTAGAAATCAGTGACTTAACAAGCTGGAAAAGCTCAAAATAGAGGCCACTGGAAAATTGCTGCAGCACTTCTTAAATCAAAGAAAAATCACGTTTAGTGTTTTTCCAGTTGCAAGGTCTGATTGCCTCTAATGTTGATTTCAAAGCAATAGAAGCAAGGGAAAATTCCACACCAGATGCCATGGTTGGATGTCGAAACAAGGGCCACGCAAGCACCAATGTCACAACTGAAGACTCTCAATAGGTTAGGGTTCATTCACTTCTTTTTTTCTCTCCATGAATCTTTTTGGTGGTCTAGGGAAGCCCTGGTTTGCAGTCCACTCAGAATGATGATTTTAAATAGATATTGGTTCATATGTCAAAATTATAAATGCATAAGTTAAAATACAAAGATACAAAAAACAATTGGTTATACTTAGTAGCTATTAAAATACTAAAATAAAAGTGCAATATGGTAATACATTTGCTTAATTTTTAACACATTAAAAAACTACACATATTACCATAATTCCTAAGAAGTGACATTTGATTTTTTTTTTTTGGTTTTTTGAGACAAGAGTTTCTCTGTATAGCTCTGGCTGTCCTGAAACTCACTCTGTAGACCAGGCTGGCCTCGAACTTAGAAATCCACCTGTCTCTGCTTCCCAAGTGCTGGGATTAAAGGCGTGCGCCACCACTGCCCCGCTGGCATTTGAATTTTTTTAAAAATAGATCCGTAACATTTGAGGTGTGACATGTTAGCATCTGGGACCTCCACTGGTGACAAGTCTGCCACCACTACCTTATGTCAGGGTAAAACTTTGCTACTGTATCATATGTTAAAGCACAGTGTCTGAACAGCTACTAACTATAATTGGTTATTTCCCATCTCTACATATTTAACACATTTAAAGTTGTTACTCTGAGAAGGGAACCAAAAATTGCTTACTTTATTTAAAACCATGATGATATTAATGCATGTTATCACCTATATTTATAAATAAAAGAAATGCTACATTTAGAATAAATGTTAATCAAATTAAAGATGGAAGATCTCCTTACTCAAGTTCACAGAACTCTTGAATTCTTTCCACATATCCCTAGGTCGGTAGGGGTTATAGACTCAAGTTAATAATGGTATTAAAGGCCTGGAGAGATGGCTCAATAGTTACAAGCACTGGCTGTTCATCTAGAGGACCTGGGTTCAATTCCCAGTACCTACACAGCAGATAATTGTAACTCCAACTCCAGAAGATTCAACCCCCTCCTCTGGGCACCAGGCGTGAAAGTTGGGCACAGATACATAACCATACACATAAAATATTAATTAACTAAAAAGGGTCATAAGTTTAAGGCCTGCCTGGACAAAACATCTCACTAAAGCATGGATGCTGTAGAAAGCACCTGGACTAATGTTAAATAAACCATGAATATATTAAATGGTCACCAGAGAACGTAACCCATTAACTGGAGAAAATGACTTATCCTCCTAGAGAAGGTCATGCTGCTAATAGACATTGCTGTCTTTGGTTCCTGCAGCTCCTGGACACAAACCCCAGGTTAACTAGAAAGGCACAAAAGTCCGAAGCTCACGCTGATACATGGCTAGCCCCAGGCCTGCAGGCCCATACAGCTCCTTTGTTCTTAAGATTTTCTGTTTATCTTCTGCAACCCATCCGTGTATTTCTCTACTACAACGTTGTCCAGAGAAAGAAAGCTGGGCAGCAGTCTGGATGGCTAAACAGGATGGATGGGGTCTGACAGCCAACACTAGGCACGGCTCTGCTCTCTTAAGAAAAAGAGTACCAGACCAGCAGTGGTGGCTCATGCCTTGAGGCAAAGGCAGGAGGATTTCTGAGTTCGAGGCCAGCCTGGTCTACAGAGTGAGTTCCAGGACAGCTAGGGCTACACAGAGAAACCCTGTTTCGAAAAACCAAAAAAAAAAAAAAAAGGAAAGAAAGAGAGTATCAAAAAGATTTACCGGAAGGTTTCAAGGGGGATGAGGGTAGAGGGCAGGAAGATGAGGGGAGGAAACGACTAGAACACAGTTTATTTGAGACTGTTACAATGAAATCTAACACCTTTTGTGTTGATTTTAAAAAAGTGATTCTATGCCAGCTCAAAAAATTTTTAAAGTAAACAGTACAAGGAAGGTCCCTACCCATCAACTGAACCCACCCCACTCCCTATCCTTGCTGGTCTGAGGTGTACACCCCATCCTCGCTCAGACATAGACATACACTCACATTTTAGCACTCACTATACACACTATACTATACGCAAGCTTGTCTCTCTTAAGTCGTCCCTCTTTATGCTTTGAGTCAGTAGGGCTCACTGGATACGCTCTGTGGGCTGTGGACTAAGACAGTGCCCTTGAACAGCTTTCCTGTTCCTGAGAGCCATCGATTCTGAGACGCTCTTAACACCAGCGCCTCTCAGCCTGCCCGCACTTGACTCCTCGGCACATTGTGTCCAGTCTGCTGCTTGTCTGTGAACGCTCATTTCCCATCTATCCCTTCTCCACCCTTTAAAAAAATAAGTTATCTCATCCCACCGAGGCACATCATCGACTGGGAAAACATCTAGTGATTGAAATTTCAGATCTACAAAGTCTCGGAGGGTCGCTAACAGATCTGGGAGTGACATAAAGAACCCTGGGGTGGAGGGAACTGTCCTTGCGTTCCAGCTAAAAGCAGATTTGACAAGTGTTAGGAGGCCAGACCGGCTTCCCAAGTGCCGCGCTATTGCCACTGTCCCGCCGAAAGTTCCCAAGTCACCCAGAGTCCCCTCAGTGGCTTCTCCCATTCCCCTAAGTCAACGCACCTTCTTGCCAGGAGCTGGAAGCCTGCACAGTCACAGTAGCTGTCTCAGCGCCAGCCTGTGTGCGCCCTCGCCTGGACGCAGGATCTCTGCCACAGCCTTTATAGGACACCGCCTTTTGTCTGGCTGCAGGAGGGGGACTTCCAGCCGAGGACTCCGGCCAGTCCCTCCCCACCTTGTCCAGTCAGCCCTCCCAAGCGCAGCAGCCAAGGAGCAGTGGAGGAAGAAGGACCCTTCTTTGTCTGAGGCTTTAGGGGAGGGGTTGCAGCTTCCAACTTCCTCTTACAGACAAGCATCCCAGTGCCTCCGACTCTTGCTAACTCCCCGGGTACTTCTTCAAACGCCAGTGCAGGTGTAGTCCAGTCCAAATGGCCACCTCCAGATCCCCTAATGAGTCTGAGTAATGCGGGCTGTGTCCTGAAATTTTACCAAATACCCCCAGGAAATGCAGACACGCAACAAAGTTTAAAAGCATCGCACCGGACACAGACTGGTGGATTCTTATAATGGGTCTGGTCTGGTTTTTCCTGTTGAGCACAGGGTATGGTTATTTCAGGGATGGAGGGACTCTGCTCTTGCCTCCCTTCCTCTATCCTCTATCTTCCAGAATGACCTGAGAAAACTCAAGTCATACTTCTGTCACTTCTGAGCTCTAAACTCGTCTGTGGCTTTCCACTTCATTCAAAACTAAGCATAAATCTGTAATAACAGCTGCAAGGCCAAGGGAGAAGATGGGGCATCTGAAGCCACCCTGATCTATTTAATGAGAGAAACCTTGTCTGAAAAGCAAATAAACATGCGCACACACACACACACACACACACACACGCACCCTAGAAGGAAGGTGGGATCCCTTTATCTCTTTAGTCAGGCTGTCCCTCCTTCCCTGGGCTTCACTTAGCTCTAGTGAAGTGAAATACTCTGGTTTGCCCTTTCAGGAACACACCAGGCATCCCCCTGCCTCCTAAGCCTTGCAGGGTTCTTTCTGCCTAAGACATTCCTCTCCCAGGTTTTCTATAGGAGTCCTTCCTGCCTCTTTCTCTGCTGTGAATCAGGTCAGCACTGGAGGCTTATGCCCCAGTCAAGCCTTTTCAGAGGTCGAGAGGATAATTCCAAACAAAACCAGACATAATTGTCTGCCCTCAGATTGCAGACATTCTTTAGGTCTTTGCCTAGACGCTACCTTCCCAGGGAAGAGCTTTAAACTTTTTAAGATTATGTTTGTCCATCTACTGAGGGAGGTGCTCCCAGGCTAATGTATGGAGGTCAGAGATCAACTGGAGGGAGATAATTCACTCTTTCTACCAGGGATCAAATCCAGGGATCAAATTCAGGTCCTTGGATTCAGCAGCAGGTGTCTTTCCCTGCTCAGCCAGTTACCTAAGAGTTTTTAGCATACTAAGATTGTGCCTGCCCATCCTCCTCCCTCCGCACAGGCCAGAAGCACAGGCACACACAGACTTCATCCTTTGCTGTATTGTTAGTGCTTAACCCCACTTCAAAATTTTTACTTTAGCTCTCTCGTCTCCTATCTCTTCCATAGCCATCATTCCCACACTGAATACATGTCCATCGAATGTCTCCTGATTAGTGTCTGATGAAACAATGATCCCAGGTATTTCTCTTTCTGAAGGTCGCAGGGTTTGGGACAATACATTCATAAATGCATTGAACCTTGGTGAATTAGAGCAACTGGCTCTGGGGTTGTGTTTACCCAGGTTGAAATGTCTTCGTTATTCACTTGTGTGGTGCTAAGCAAATTACCAAACTTCTCTCTGTTCGGTTTCCTTATTTGTAAAATGGGGACAATGCCAGAACTGTGGAAATCAAATAAGAAGGAAAAACAGGTATGTTGTTTAGGATCACAAGTAGTGCAGAGTATAGCACTAATACATTTTTATTGCCACAACTGCATTCTAGTCCCCTTCTCTGTCCCCCTCCCGCTGCCATGTGACCAACAGCTCTGGAGAGGTGGAAAGAATATACTTCTCTGACCCAGTGTCAAGCTGGTCATGGGCCATCAGGTGGCTGAATGTGAGCAGATATGAGATATACCACGAAGCAGAAGCTCCAGCAGGGTAACTATGGGCTAAATCAGCAACGAGAAAAGTCGTGTTTGAGGTTGCTCCTGCAGCCTGGGTATCAAAGAGCAAACCCTAAAGCACTCATAACCCAATGCAATGGGAGAGATTAATGCTGCAAGGCACTGAGCCCTCAGGATGCTTGTCACCCCTAGGACTCCTTACCCAACACCCATCTAAACTCATAGTTTTATTATAAATCAAAAAAGGTACTGTCTGGATTGCAAAGGTCAGGTATGATGGCAGCCCTAGAAAGGTGAAGAGGTCATGACAGACAGACTATATACAAGATTGACAGTTCTGAGTGGTGGAAAACATAAACTTTAGTTACGACAAGAAGTAGAAGATTCTGGCTGGACGATCAGACCTTGCTTGTGGAGGGGATGGGGTGTGAACAAGGCCTTGAAGCAAGGTTCCCTCTTGCAAATGAGGAAGTGACTCACCTAGGGTAAGAGAACAAATGGAGGCTTCTAACTGCTTCCTTTGGTTTCCTCCTACTCCCTGGCCTGGTTCTCTTCAATGAAGGGTTTTATGTATTAACTATGTGGACTCCAGGTCCACAGAGACCCTTGAACTAACCCTGAAAATGGGCTTGGGGCCCCCAATCAATTCGGGGTCCCCAGATGCCCAGATTGTTGTCTCAAGAAGGGTACAGGGTAGGCAGTGGAGGACGGCAGGAGCGGGGCTTATAACATACAACAGGGCTCTGGGCGCCTAGAACCCTGGTGCAGAGGCTGGAGGACAGGGAGGCAAAGATGGAAACAGTTAAGTACAGCTCGGGGCTCTGAGACTCATTCTGGTTGTAGCGTAATGGTGGGATGGAGAAGGAAGGAGAGTTGGTTGATTTGGGCACAGAAACAACCTAATATTTGCAGGAAACACCTGTGGCCTGCTCCTCTTTCTGCTCCCTGCTCTTTCTGAGTGCTCCGGGACAGAGATTGTTCCTAGGGTGACCATGCTTTTCCACCTCATCTGATGATATCACAACTCTACGGGCCACACAAAAGCTTATTATTCTTCAACTTAGCCAAAAACTGTGAGGTGCTGTATTTTCTCAATGGCACGTTTTCATTTGTGAAGAATTAGATGATGCTAAGTGAAACAAGCTATACCATAAAACCTGTGCAAATGGACAGAAACTCAAAGGACTAAGACTCAGAGAAAGGAGCATAAATGTGTCAGTACACTGGAAGAGGATTGAGTTTTGTTCTTGAACCTTCTTAAATGTTACTGTTCGCTTTCCGCTTTTAGACGCCATTTGAGTGAGTACATCGTTTCCCTAGCAATGGCTCTTCAGAATGATGGGTCTGGTCCCATCCCATTCCCCAGCGTAGAGCATTTAGAGGCTCCTTCCTGCAGAGGAAGAGGTTGGAGTAGGAATTTACATAATCCGATTACTGGGGGATTAAGTTTAGGCAGCTAAACGCCTCTATGTGCTCCAGCTAAAAACGCTTACTATTCATGGCTCTCACCGCCCCCTGGAGAGGCTTCACCTGCAGAGCTCCAGGCCTCCGGAGGATCCAGGGGAATGGGCCGGTCCGATGCTGCTTCAGGCTCCCAGGTCCTGCTGCTTTAATTGATCTGTCTGGATTAGCTAGAGAGTACTGGCCTTCTAGTCCTCTGTGCAGAATTGTCCGTTCAGGAAAAACTGGAGGTTCGCCAGCCCAGGTGGGTACGGGTGGCCAAAGTCGGTTCCATGTCAGCCTTAACCAGTCTTAAACGTCCCTCCCCCCGTAGACCCGCCCTCAATCCTCCGTTCTTGGTTTCAAGGTATCAGAATATCATTCATCTCTTCATCCAGTAAGGTGTTCTTCCCAGCTCCCAGCCACACATTACACATGCAACCCCCAATTTCTTCTTCAGATGAAATCGTTGATTCTTGACATCTAACAGAACTTACAAGCATGGGCATTTTTTTTCCTTTGTGAATTCTATCTCTTAAATAAATTTTGGCAGTTTGCCGTATAAATTTTGACCTTTTCAGACTCATCAATGGGATACATTTTTATTTCAGTTTTTGGAGACAGGGGCTTGCTATGATGCCCAGGCTGAGAATGGGTGAGCAATCATCCTGTCTCGGTCATAGATGTGTGCAGTGGCATCTGGCTGCTTTAGTTTCTAAAGTCTGTTTTTGTTTGTTTTTTCCTCTTCTACAAAGTATTTTTAAGTGTTTACGTATTTTTAAAGCTTCCTAGTATTATTGTTGTTACTGGCAATGACTTGCTATTAGTTTCTAATGTTATTGTGGTAATACTCAAAGATGTACATAGTATTTTGTTTTTTTTGCTCTGATATATTTTTTGAGGTTTTGTTTGAAATAACTTATAACATATTTTTTTAAAGTTTCCTAGTCACTACAAGAAGAGCCACACTCCTTGTTTGAAAGTTAATGCATCCTCATATACACCCAGTGGGTCAGTATTCTATATTTTTGGAAGGTTTAGTCTAGTTCTTCTGTGTCTTGGATTTGTTCTTTTCCTTTTGTGTTTGCAGAAGTGTTGCCTTTGTTTTTCCAAAAGGGTCTCAGTAGGTAGCCCAGGCTGGGAACTCACTATGTAGACCAGACTAGCCTTTCTGACTTTTTTCTCTCAAGTATTGGGATTAAAGGCAAGCAACACCAACCCCAGCTTCCTTTAGTTCATCAAAAAGGTATGTAGGAATTCAGATGACTTAGAAAACGTACCTAAACCAATTAAAAATGATCTTCTTTGTTGAGTTTTCTATTACAAATTCTGTTTTATATTGAGGTTATAACTCTTCTTTTTAAGTTTTTGTTTCCAAATTAAACTGTGCATTTTAAGCTTATGGGGTTTTTTTTCCCAAAATTTATGTGAGTGCATGGTACATGTGCATTTGCATGCGGAGGCAGCATTGATGTTAGGGGTCATCCCCAATCACTTTCAAGCAAAAAAATGGGGGTTCCTTTGTAAAAAGGGTACAAGAAAATTAAATTTACCAAGAAAGTTTCCTCTGGCCAAGAGTCACACCAGACCAATAAATGAACTGTAAAAGAATTAACCCCGGGGCATGGGGGATGCTTCACTGCGTAAAGAGCGTATTAGGACTCTTCCTAGAGTCCCTGTGTAAATGTCAGGCAGATCTATCTGCCTGTCTGAAAAGGTAGTAATGGGGTTACCAGAGCAAGCTGGCTAGGTAGACAAACCAAATGATCGTTCTCTGGGCATTTTACTCGAGGTCCCTCACTAGTATGTTCTCTCGCTCCCCCTCTCCCTGCCCCTCCCCCCTCTCGCTTATACACACACACTCACAAATGCACACATATTATGTGTGTATACATACAATATATGCATATATATATAGACATTGTATATGTATATATACACTGTCTGTATGTGTAAGTATATAAGTTACCAGGCAAGCTATAATTGTAGACAAAACAAAACATTATCCCTAACAAAGTTAAGTACTAAAACATAAACCAAAGGGGGAGGGACGGACTTGGGCACAGAGCCGACTCCATTGAGTTGGCAGAGGCTATAGGACCTCCTCAATGTAAACTGCTCCATTTACAGGGCACACCAGGCAACTTTGATTGATTAGCTTCCAGCTTCTGAGCCTCTTTCTACTTCCTCACCACAACAGCCTCCCCTCCCCCCAAATAAGAAGGGTAGCTATGGATAAAAGCCTGTGAGATAGCAAAGCAAGCCACACAGAAGGGAAAATACACTGACCTGGCCTCCATTTTTGCCTGAGTGTGGAGGCAGAGGCAGAGGCAGAGGCAGAGGCAGAGGCAGAGGCAGAGGCAGAGGCAGAGGCAGGGGTAGGGGCAGGGGCAGAGGCAGGGGCAGGGGCAGGGGCAGGGGCAGGGGCAGGGGCAGGGGCAGGGGCAGGGGCAGAGGCAGAGGCAGAGCCCAGAGCCCAGAGGCCAGAGGCCAGAAGGCTAAATGAAGCTTTGGTCTGCTTTCTCAATGGAGAGGAATGAGTTGTTTCACTATCACTTTTAGATTTCTCAGAGTCAGCCCAAAGAAGATACGCTAGAACCTTGGCACTATCACACAAAGTATATTCACTAAATGGGGCCCACATACACACTGGACAGGTAGCAGCCCCTCTGAAGATGGCTCTTATAAAACAGGGATAACATCATTCACTGTTTAGGATACTAAGAAATGACAAGTGTGAGGCTGCTTACTGTGGTAGTTGAGACTCATGCTTTGGCTCCAGAGGTGGAGGACCTACTGACATCTGTAGGAGCACATACAGCTGTGCTCAAACCAGCGGTCATCCTAGGCACAGCGCTTACTCTCCGGGCCTCGGTTTTCTTAATGATGAATTGTAAATATCAGCTTCATGAGTTTTTATGAAGACTCTGCGAGCCAGTCTGTGTAAAGTGTCTGAAGTAAGTGGTCTGAGGGCTGAGGGTGTAGCTCAGCTGGTCGAATGCTTGCCTAGCCCTGCCTTTCAACTGCACACTGACAACCTGGTGCGGTGCTGTAGGCCTGTAACCCAGCACTAAGAGGGTGAAGACAGGAGAACTCCAAGTTCAAGTTTATCCTTGGCTGAACAGAGAGTTTGAAACCATTGAAGTATAAAGTGGGCACATAACTGCCCACTTGAGTGGGCATTTCCCCCCACACTTACCAATTAGAGGGTCACACAGCCCTGAGTGTGCCCAGCTGTCTGCCAACCATTCAAAAGAAGGCTGACTTGGCCTTAACTCTGTAGGCCTGGAGCAGTTAATGCTTCTATTTTTCAAGCAATAAATGTAAGAGCAGTGGAGAATAGGAAGGGAAAGGAGGTGGGACAGGCAGGATCAGGTACTGCGGAAGAAAGGAGTGGGTGGGGCTGGTTTCCCCTATTTATTCGCTGGTCTTTGTATAAGAACATGACTTATCTACTGGCTCCCTGGACAGGATTTAGATGCTCTGTGGGAAGCAGATAAGAGGGCAGCTTACTTTTAGAAAGTAAATACATTGAATATTCCCCATAAAGTCAATAGTGCCAGGCTTATCAGCTGTCCTCCTTCCCCAGGGGACCGGACTTAAAATAAAGGCCACAGTTCCAGGAGCAAAGACTGGAGGTGCTGGATTGGGCTGAGAGGGGCCCCTGTTCCCCCTGGGCTGTATTTTAAGCAGATGGGGGAACTCTATCAGGCTCAAGCTGCTCAGAGCCCTGGGCTCTGACAAATCCCAAAGCAAACACACACACCAGGACATGAAAGTAGCACCTCCTTTTCCCTCAAATCCAGCAGAGGTTTCCAGGAAGCTTCTTAGAAAAAATTAGAAGATGTCACTTTAAATCCGGTCAAGGAAGACCTACAAAGAAAACTGATCAACAAAGAAAGGCCTGTTTTCCCACCAGGGTTCTCACCTCTGCCTTTAGACAGCTATCAGTGCTGACTTCTGCACTCAACACTGTGTCTGTCTTTTTTAATCAGTGAGGATTTGATGTCTTTGCAAATGATCTGAAACAAATGTTACCAGCTGCTGTCTGAGACCCATTTTGAAGACCTCACCATAATGGCAGCTGTCTGCCTTGAGCCTGGTTCGGCTTCCACCCACTGGCCCAGGGCCATTCACTTGTAATATTTGAGCTCTCTCTGACAGAAGCAGTGGGCTCTCGGGCTTGGTGGAAATGGGCAGGAATGAAAACACGATGGACTTATTCCACCTGATTTATTGGGGTCCAAACATTTGTATAGAGGGATAAATAAAGCAGAAGTAAGCTCAGTGGCTAGTCTCAGCCACCCTCATCCCCAGGGACAATTACAGGAATTTGTTACCCTTATGAGCTGGGGATTTCAGGAGCTGAGAATGAAGATCGAGACCCAGAATTTAACCTCTTTACTGAGCCATCTCTGTATGTGAAGGCCATCCATCCTTGCCTGGTCTCCAGTTTGCAGCAGGTGCAGACATGGCTCTGGTCTCTTCTTCACATTGCCTGTACCGTGAAGCACAGGCCCAGCATGGAGTACAGGGCTTCCTCATCAACTCGATTCTTACATTTCAAAAAACTTCCTTCATGTCCTTGCCACAACCCAGAAAATCCTACTTAGCAGCTTTCTCACCTCTACTCAACTGTCTTCTAAAGCAGTGTTCAAAAGCTTGTGCAAGACCGTGCCTTGTCATGTCGTACTTCCTCTGTGCTTTTGAGCAAGACCACCACCAAGGCCTCCGTGCTGACACCATGGGTAATTTTGATGTGGGAACCCTGTTTGTGGCTGGCACTGGGAGGATATTCCTAGGACTGACCTTGTCTGAGCCATCTTGGGTTCAGTGCTCACCTAGCTAAACATCACTTGGAACTCCAGTCTAGGATCTCAGCAACTGGTGGTTGTGAGTGCTGGGAATTGAACCTGGGTCCTCTGCAAGAGCAACAGGTGCTCTTAACTTCTGAAGATCTCTCCAGTATACTATGTTTCTCTTTCAGAATTCATACTATATATGTTGTTTTTCCTGAGACACATTTTACAAACATGTGGTATGTAACACTCTCTTGTCTCCATTTTTAGAAGGCAGGTTTGTGGTTAGTTTTTTTTTTTAATTTGTGTGTGTGTTGGGGGAGGGGAGACACTAGCACAAGCAGCATGCACAGGGGCCAGAAACTGACATTGGGTGTCTTCCTCTATTGCTCTCCACCTTATATTTAAAGGCAGCATCTTTTACTGAACCCAGAGCTGAGTGACTAGGCTGTGTAGCCCACCGAGTCCACCTATCTCTGCTCCCACTCCCAGTGCTAGCCTTTCCCTGGCTGTATGCTGGTACTTGGATCCAAACTCAATTCTAATCCTTAAAGCACAAGCGTTTGAGCCATTGAGCCAGCTTCAGCCACGAGCCAGCGCGTCAGCCCTTATTTCGCCTTTCCTTTATCATTGATTTACACAGGATGGATAATAACCTTTTTTTCCTTTCCTTTATCATTGATTTACACAGGATGGATAATAACCTTTTTTTCCCTCAAAGATTTATTTATTTTATGTATATGAGTACACTGTCGCTGTCTTCAGACACACCAGAATAGGGCATCGGATCCCATTACAGATGGTTGTGAGCCACCATGTGGTTGCTGGGAATTGAACTCAGGACCTCTGGAAGAGCAGTCGGTGCTCTTAACCACTGAGCCATCTCTCCAGCCAGGATAATAACCTTTAAAAGGTTTTGGTTTTTTAATTTTTACTTTCTGTCATTGTTGGAGATTGGGTCTGGAGACAGACAGACAAACAGACATACACAGACACACACACACATACACCCCTTCCCCCCTCACTATAGTGGTCTTAAGTTACATTTATCAGGATAACCATTTAGCTAGACTTCTTGTGGCTGGGTGTCTGTCTGCTGAAGGACCTACCCTTTTCCCATAAAACTCTACAGCATATTCATGTGGGCTGTTTTGCTTTTCTTTGATCATCAGTGTCCATTCCTTGCCAACACTATGGTCTCACTACAGCAATAGATTGTGAGGGCCTTGATAAAGTTGCACACTGGAACTTAAACAGTAGACTTTTTCTTAGTTATGGAGCTAGAAATCCAAATTGAGGTGTGGGCAAATTCCTTCTGTGGCTTTCTCTTCCAGGCAGTAGATGGACACCTCTTCCTGACCACACATGGTACTCTTTGAGGCATTCTTGTCCCACTCTCTCTTACAATGACACAGTCACCACTGGATTAGGAGTTACACATATATCCTCCATTTTACCTTAAGTGGCTATTTAATGGTTCCGTTTCTACATCCCATAATATTGTTCATACTAAAAGTTAAGTTTGGACTTAAGTATCTGAATTTTAAGGGTGCCCTTAACAATTATATAATACAAATAAATGTACTACATACATTTAGAATTTTTTCTTTTGCTTTCATCTCTCTTACTTAATATTGGGTAGAATAACGGTAGCATCACTTTAAGAAGCTGGGGTTGAGGGTTGGACGGATGGGGCGTCTCTCTTAGAGCAGAGGTAAGAGGAACTCGGAGGTTGTAAGCCGTATTGCTTCTCCTTCCTTTGGCTCTGTTCCTAGGGGCTCCCCACCCCAAACAGCAGGGGTCATCTGCCCCAGAAGCATGGATGCTGAGATAGATTCTCTAACCAGCATGCTGACACGGGAAGCAGTCATGCTCTCCAGCATTTAGACTTAAACGCCTAACAGAGGTGCTATTCCACCCCTATCGCTGGCCTACCATACCTGGCCCTTCTATGCTTCCACCAGCACTTCAGCTGGTCCTGCTTTCTTTGTACAAGTCCCAGTGCAGATCAAGCTCTGAAAGCCTACAGACTACCCAGGCAGGGGTCTTCTCCCAGGTTCGGATGAAGTCCATGGGATTAGCTTTAGGAGCCACCATGAACCAGAACTGTAAGGTAAGAAGAAAGCTGCCAGGGTGCATAGCCCTGTGGGAGGAAGGGCAATCAGGGCATGGGCCACAGAGCCCCTTAAGCCAACATTTGGAAGAAGATCTGGAGATACTGGCCAAGAAATCAGTTCATGGCATGAGCCACTTATTTAGGTTGGTAAGGGTTATTCACCAGAGAAGACTGCTCAGACTTGGATTTAAGCCAATGGAAAGACTTGGTTAGCTAGTGACTATACTGGGTATCTGGGATCCCAGGGTAACACTGAGCCTTTCTCAGGGTGAGCTTTTAAGCACAAAAACCATGTTGTGGGGTTCACATACAAAAATCAGGCCAACAAAACCATTGCAGTCCCCAATGGCTACAAAGCTGGCTAGCCCAAGTCTGCTTCAACCCTGGCCTGATCCTTATCAAGGGGATCTCCAAGGGAAAAGATAAATAATCCCATGTTCCTGTGTAGGCAGGGGAACAGGAAGATCTTTAGGAACTTGATCATCATGGCCTTGACCAGGAAGCATAAGTTGGTGACTTCTTGTCTTTGGCTCTGCCTCCAGGGCCCCATGGTTTTGACACCACTCTTGACTACCATGGTCTCTGTGAAAGCTTCAGAGTCCTTCCAAGCAGGGGCCTCTGTGCTCTGGGACCTCCTGCTGCATGGGTATTTGATATTTTCTTGAACAAGAAGTGAATCCAACAATTTTCTAGCTCCAGAACTAAGAAAATGTCTACTGTTGAAGTCCTACAGTCACGGTGGCACTTTATTGAGGCTCTCACAATCTACTGCAGTAGGTGAGACAGTAGTGTTGGCAAGGAATGGACACTAATAGTCAAAGCAAAGTAAAATCTGCATGAATATGCTAAGTGTCCTATGGAGGAAGGATAGCTTCCTCAGCAGACTGAAGCCCAGCAATAGTAAGCCTAGCTGCTAAACGGTTATTCTGGTTATCATTTTTGTTAGTCAATTAGCAACAACAGTTAGCTGGAAGCAGAATTACAGGAGCCAAAAGCGAGGCTAGAACACTTCGAAGCTGCTACCAGAACTATGGACTTCGATGGATTAGCTTTTTTGCTTTTGTTTTGGCAGGTGTTCCTACCTACAGGCTGAGTTTCACGGCACAAACGGTAAGATCTGGGCGCCTATTAAGTTCTAGGGCCTTGTTAGAGTAAGCTTTCCCTATAGTCCACAGAATCCAATTGAAGATGGGTTCAGAGCATGCAAAACAGTCCTGGGTGGCCACAGACCAATCCTTACAATAGTCTGGCCTGGGACAGGATAGGAATGACAGCCTGACAGCTAGGCCCAACAGGTAGAACATAAAAAGCCACCAATCTGAGGTGTAGTCTAGAGTCACAACCCCCACTGTCACCAGCTGCATCTTCTCTTCATCCACCATATAGACCAAACTATGGGTGGTGCGTCAACCATGGCCCCAGGAGAATCCCCTTCATAGTGGACAGCATCATCCAGATTGACTCTGCTGAAACCTTGTATTAGAAATCTGTTCCACAATGCTCAGCATGCTGGGCCATAATGCTAGAACCAGAAGAGGATGGTGAAAATTGTTACTTTAGATCCAAGTTTTCACATTGGCTGTTGCAAGCGTGAGGAGTGCGGGCTACTGCTGTCCTCTGAAGGCAAGTGCAAGGCTGCTACCAGAGCTCTGGGTGGGTACATCTCATGCAAGTGCCTGGCCCATCCAAGGACTCTAAATGTAGTCACTCTTCCTACCAGCACCTGCTGGGATCTCAGTCTCCCTCCATCATGTCCTGATGCCTACCAGTACAATTTGTCATCAAATGACTCCTCCCCTCTTCATGAAATAACAATCTTGATAATTTTTTTACTTATTAAATTTTCAAGTTGGATTCACTTCTTGTTCAAGAAAATACCAAATGGATGATATTTGGCCCATGCTTGGGAGGACTCTGAAGCTTTCATGGGGCCACAGTGGTTTAGACTGGGGTCAAAGCTGTGGGGGTCCTGGAAGCAGAGCCAAAGACAACTTATGCTTCCTGGTCAAGGCCATGATGATCAAGTTCCTGAAGATCTTCCTGTTCCCCTGCCCACACAGGAACATGGGATTATTTATCTTTTCCCTTGGAGAGTCCCTTGATAAGGTTTTGAAGATCAGGCCAGAGTTGAAGCAGACTTGGGCTAGCCAGCTTTGTAGCCACTGGGGACTGAGTGTTATGAGTCCCGAGGAGGTAGCTGCTGGCATCCGTGTCCCAGTGCAGAGGTTATGGTTACTGGTGGAAAAAGAATGAAAACGTCCATACTGTGTTGTGTGAGGTGACAGGCTGTTTTGGCTCTGTGTTGCTGTGCCTCATCCCTGCCCTGAGAAGGACAGGTATCACACCCATTTTTGTATTCAAGCTGCTGCTGCTGGCCAGCACTGATGACTGCTACACATAAGCTGGGGCTGCATGGACACACTGGGCAACTTCACCAAGGTCACCTTTGATGCTATCTCTAAGACCTGGAGTTACTTGACCCTTGACTTCTAGAAAAAGACTGTATTCACCACCCGTGAAAACCCACAGCAGCCTTCGTGTAGAGAACTCAGGCACCAGATGTTGCTGCCACAGAGAGTTTTTATACCAAGTACAAAGATACAAAGCTGGATGCAAGTTATTATTTAAAAAATATTTTCAGGCCAGTTGTAATAAGAATTGGCAGAAAGGGTTTAAGATCTGTCATCTCTACAGAGCAACTTCACTGCAAAACAGACTCACACCTAGTTCCATGCCCTTCCGCTCCTGTTGTCTTTCCCCACCTCCTCTGTCTCCCTCCCTTTCTCTGAAGAAAAAAAAAAACAAACCATTTTTTAATGTGTGTATTTCTTTTGCTTCTGTGTATATATGTGTGCCATGCATATGTCTGGTGCCCACAGAAACAAAAAAGGGTGTGAGATCCCCTGGAACTGGAGTTAGGGATAGTTGTGAGCTGCCATGTGCATGCTGAGAATGAACCCAGACCTCTGCAAGAGCAGCCAGTGCCCTGAATGATGGAATCATCTTTCCTGCACTCTTCCCCCCCCCCCCCCCTTTTTTTTTTTTTTGGTAAAACCTTTTTTGTCAAGATTGCTTGAGCTACTCTGGATAAATTTGTCATATGAATTTTAGAAAAACATAGCTGAGATTATCATAGGAGTTGCACACCAAATCTATGCATCAATTTTGACAAATTTCACATCTTTGAGTTTTTCAATTCTTGACACAGTCTCTCCAGTTATATATTCTTCTTTGGTTTCTTCTTGACATTTAAAAAACATTTATTATTTTTTAAATGTAGGAGTGATTTGTCTGCATGTACACCTACATGCCGGAAGAGGCCATCTGATCTCTTTGTAGATGGTCACGCGCCACCATGTGGTTGCTGGGAATTGAACTCAGGACCTCTGGAAGAGCAGCTATTGTTCTTAACCGCTGAGCCATCTCACCACCCCTCCTCTTGACATTTTTAAATGAACATAATTTCTTTACAGACTGTTGGGCTTGCATAAACCAGGACTTTCACTGCATCCCCCAGGGGTATAAATATTTTATAGTAGTTGGGCTTTTTTTTCTAGTTAAACTTTCAAAAACAAACACAAAAGAGCATAAGAGATTAAAAATTTTTATTCATCATCCCACAGTAGATTATATATTACAAATTCATATCAGAGTAATAATATTAAAACTATTTTCAGTAGTACCATAAACTATACCTGAAGACAAAACCAAATATTAAAACTGGAAAGCATATACTGAAATCTCATGTTTAAGACATAACTTTGTCTAGAAAATTCACAGCCACGTGTCATAGTCACATGCCACTTGTTGACAGAGCTACATTTAACAGACTGATGGACCAGTTCGCATGCTTTGAATACATTGTCATAAGGCTGTACAAGCTGACATAGTACTTGATGACAAAGCTTTCCTATCCACTCCCCTCCTGTGAAAGTTACAAACAGACAGAAGTCTGGACGACTAAATGCGCCCTCAGAGAAACTCTATTAGGTTAGGTCCAGGAATTATAGGAGCAAACATAGCAAGGTGTTCTGAGAGTTCAGAAATGTTCTCAGAAAATTCATGCTTGCCTACTGGTCCTATACAAAGGACCAACACCCAACTGGTCTGTTTGCCTACACTTAACTACTTAAAACAGCGTTTGTATCCTGATGATTTTTGCCTAGCTTAGATAAAAACATAAATTTGTGGGCAGATGACTGACATGAGTTTTCTCATTCTCTCTCTGTCCCTCTTTCTCTTCCCTCTGTTCTTCCTCAATACAGGGCCTTTCACTGTAGCTCAGGATAGGTTGGTACTCACTAGGTAGCCCAAGCTGGCCTTGAGCATGTGGTAAGCCTTCTGTCTCACACTTCTCGTGCTTTGTACTGAATCCAGACCTCACACATGGTGGGCAATTAGACTACCACTAACCCACATTTCTATATAGCGTAGGCAGTTAAATAAAACTAAGCATTCCAGAATCTTTGGTTCTGCAAATCATTATATATGATGTTTGCTGCCCAAAACTAAAATATTGAAACCAAGGCACAAAACTTAAGAATAATCTGATTGGGCTTAAAAGGAAATAGTCTAATGGCATAGTATTAGAAGACAGCAACTTGGCCAACTGGATGAGAACCGGCTGTTTCAGGTGGAGGCAATACGGCAATGACTCTGAATTCATAAATCACATAATTTGACCTGTAGTGCTCAGATACAATAAAAACTTTTCATTACATTTACTTTGTGTATGTGTGTGTGTGTGTGTGTGTGTGTGTGTGTGTGTAGGTGGTGTCCTCCTGTGCTAGAGAGGAGCTCCAAGCATATGAGAGCCTGGATACTGGGTGATAGGCAGTTTGAGGTTCTCTCCTTCCACGATATGGGTCCCAGGGATCGAACTCATGTCAGATTTGGTGACAAGTGCTTTTACCAGCTAAGCCATCTCACCAGTGCCCCAGTCCCAATTTTATTTCTTTTCTTTTTTTCTTAAAAATTATTTATTTTATTGTATATGAGTACATTGTAGCTGTTGTCAGACACACCAGAAGAGGGCACTGGATCCCATTACAGATGGTTGTGAGCCACCATGTGGTTGCTGGGAATTGAACTCAGGACCTCTGGAAGAGCAGTCGGTGCTCTTAACCCGACTGAGCCATCTCTCCATCCCTACCCCACCCCCCAATTTTATTTCTAAGGAGCTCTGTCATGCAACCTTCCTAGTTACAAAGGAACCGTGAACTAGGGAACCGTGAACTAGGAAACGGCACATCTCACGAGTACTTACTTAACCCTGGGCCTCAATGGAAGCACCCTATGTCCCATTTAATCCTTTAAGCATTTCAAGTCAGAAACCACAGGTGATGTCTTCAGACAGAAACTGTGCTATTTCTTGAAGATAAGGCTTTGCCCCCGCTTCTCCCCCACCCCCAGATAAAGGTAAGAAGGTAGCCTGAGAATTCTGGACAGGCAGAACTATCCCTCCTCAGCATTCTTGTCATCTCAGGCCTTCTGTAGGGGATGGCAGGAACACCCTGAAGCACATGCATGCCGCTGAGGCCCCGGAGAAGTCATCAAGCACTGAAGTGTCATGGAGGCTACAGTAAGAACTGATCTTAGCTACTCTTAGGATGCCTAGTTTTAGTTATTATTTCATCTCAGTGGCCAGTGTCAATAACCATAGCCAAGAGCAGGGCAAGTCCGCCATGCTTTAGCAGGGAAGTAGCTGGTTGTTGTAAACTGAGAAAGCGCCTGCTTCTCAGGGCCTCTCTGGCAATATCCTCAGCCACATAACGATCACCAAGTTAATATCAAAGGTGTCTTCAAGCAAACCAGCAAATGGGATCAGAAAGTAGTCATCTTAGGAGAGTACAGTTGGCATATTCAGGGAGGGAAGAAAAGTGATCTGCAAAGGTTCAGGTGGTAGGCACACCTGACCCAAGGTCTTGGGACACTCAGCAGGGTACAAAGGTTAAGAAGCACAGGCTTCAGTAGGACTGAATCATGGAGTCATTTTCAGAGGCAAACCTCACCTGCAAATTCTGGGAAAGTTTCTCCAAGGTGGGGTAGAAGCTAGAAGCTAAAGTCACACCAGAGGGAAGACTACAGAGCCTCTGTGCACAGGACCAGAGAGCTTGTATTCTGGACCCTCGCAGACCTTGCACGCCAATGATAGATATGAGAGAAGTAACTTGAACAGGGGCGGGTAAGATCTCCTGGCAGAAGGTGGGAGCTCTCAAGGAACATGGTGTAAACATACTTACTTCTTGATATTGAGTACAAGCAAACGGTCCTCTCCAGGTAGTGTGGGTTTGTCCTCAAGAACACTATGATCTGGTGGGGTTTTTGTTGGTCTGTTTGTTTTTGTTTTTTGGTGCATAAAAATACATACGGTTGGCGATTATGATCTGTCATTTGGGTACAAGTCTGCTATTAATATAACAATCTGATTAGATGCTTATGGAGAGACAATATTCCTACATGGAGGGAGGCTGCATCCTAACAGACTGTTGCTTGTCGTCCAACAAAGACAGTTTTCATGGTGATGCTAAAGGTTGGAAGGAGGTGGCTCCAAGTTTTCTTTCCCTTCCTTTCTTTTCTTTCTGCCAGCCCATTCCCTCAGATATTCTGCTTTCCATTTTAGTAACTACACCTTCAAAGGGAAATCTGCAAGGCTGCCATGTAGCACATCCCTAAGCAGCAGGGGGTGGAGACCCTCCCCTCCCAGGCAAGGAAGGCAGGGATACACTGTGTCACCTCTCACTGAGAGGACACAGCTTAAGTGCATCTACCTCAACCTGCTCATGAGTGTAAGTCAAGGGGTCCCATATGCAGTAGGCAGTCCTTGCCCTATTACACTCAGGAGAATGAAAATCTAGAGATGGACACAGGCTTCAAAGACAGTGATCTGGAAAAAGGAACAGTTTCCAGCTTCACATTAACCCTCCATTTTGGAAACTTGAAGTACTATTGGAAGAGAAGAACAGTCATATCTTATGTGTGTATTATATTAGTGTGTAGGCCATAACTTAAACATATGGAGCTATGGTTGATAAATAAATAAAGGATATGTTTTAAAAATTCAGAGGTATGTCCATTAGTATTTAGTGTCAATATTAAAATTAAGGGCAGAAAAGTTATACATTCATAAAATATAAAAATATTCATGAATAACTTCCATTTTAAATCTAAGAGTGGCTGAAAATGAAATAAGGAACGTAAGCTTTGAGATGTCACAACTTTTGAACAGCATGACTGAATGATTTATCAGCAAGTACTACTGCTGGTCAGTGAAATATTCCCATGATGTCAGAGACTCAAGCATCATCTAAGCACCACTGTTCCCTTCAAATATGGAAACAGTATATGTCTTGACAAGAGCTGATATGGGCTCTCATCTTCCCTCCTGGAACACCCTGTGCTTGAAGCCAACTGTGTATTGCACTGCTTGTTATTGAGCTTGACACCATCTTTTCTCTGTGAGACAAAGTCCAATCCCTCACTGGAATAGTAACTCATATTCCACAACCTTAAAAGAGGCACTAACCCAGCAGCTTACATCCCGAGGACAGGCAGGGGTGAAGTATTCTTAACTAACATCCTTTGTTAGCTTTCTCTAATGAGCTCACTTTCCGGTATAAACATTAACATTTTAAAAATCATTATGGAATACATCATATTGTACACCAGCTCTTCAAAGGATGAGTAAGTTTCCCTCAAAAGAAAATTGTAGTGCCTACCAACAGGACAAGAGAGAAGCTGGCATTTGCTCATTCATCTCTGCTTGTTCACAAGATCCTATTTCATCTGGTATATAAACTCCGCAGTAAATGCTGAATGGAAGAACTAATTAGAAGGGCCATGAGTCAGAAACCCTTTTCTGTCTTCCAACTTGTCATTTCTCTTCTTTGGCTCTCAGAGCAGGCAAACACAGCAGTGCATTACAGTTAGCCGCCTTCTTTCTGGGAAATGTCCCACCTGAGTTTAGTGTTCTCAGTACAACTGGATAACCTCATCCCACTCAGAAATAGGCCAGACCCCATTGGGCTGTACGTTTGGGGGGGAGGTCTTCCAGTCCCATGTTTTGACAGGAATCTTCCAGGTCTTACCATAGTTGGCTTCAATGTAGTCAACTGTTTCACAAGGAACATGGACTTTTATGTCTACAAACTCAGTCCAGCAGAGTGTAAACTTGGGAAACAGGTACCTGCAGCAACACATAGGCAAGCAGGGAGCGTTAGGCCAAGTAACACAGCTGCTGGGCATCTTCACGGCTGCCCAGCACCCCTTCGTTCTTTCAGGATTAATGCCACCCCAGTTTTCATCTTCTAGTCTCTGCCAATCTGAAGGAGAGTTAATCCCATTCATAAGATCCAAAGATGAGAAAAAATACAAACCAAACTATAAACTAAACTAAATCCAGGCCTGGCACTAGACAAGTTACAGTGACTGCTACAGAGATGAGAGCCAACCAAGATTAGCTCTGGGATTGTGTTGGGAGACCTGGGGAAAGAGGTGTCACAGCTGAGGTGCCACAAGATGTAAGAAATGGCTGTTTTCTTCTCTTGCATAATCTTGAGTTCCAAGGGCTACAGACGGGTTCTAACAGCATGCTCTAGGCTTTCCCTCTGCTCTA
>JADRCH010000824.1:1327622-1340374 GCA_019843965.1 Rhynchomys soricoides
TCTGCTCTACAGACGGGTTCTAACAGCATGCTCTAGGCTTTCCCTCTACTCTACAGACAGTAACTTTACTTTCTACCCCCCTTTCCTCTTAGACACTAAAGAACACCTCTAGATCTGTCTAAGAAACGCCGGTTAAAACGAATTCGCTTTTATCTGCTACAGAACTGTAAGAATTTGTAAGCTTAGGAATTAACCAAAAATATGCATTTTGAAGGTACTTTGGATAATTATGGGCACGGTGATCCATGCCTGTAATTGCGGCACTTGGAAGGGAGAGGAGTGAGGATCAGGAGTTCAGGTCCAGCTTTACTCATATAGTGACTTCTAGGGCAGCCTGGGCTACATAAGACCCTGTGTCAAAACACAAAATATTTAAATAGGTACTTCGTATTAAGTATAAATTATACATGATATATTACAAAGGAAAACTAAAAGTAGCAGGCCTCTTTAAAGTTACACAGCTCTATATTCTGTGTTAAAAATCTCAATGAGAATTTTTTTTCTTCAAAACTCAAAAAGAACTTTCAGTAATTAATCCTGAAATGGCAATAATAGGGACCATATGAATTTAATATACCAGAAAGATAAAGACAGAGTAGAGAATTGGAGAAAAGGTATCTGATTGTATTTGATTATCATGTTTGCCACCAAGTGAACCCCAAGGATGGATTCTGCTTTCAGAATCACCATTAAAAGTCATACTTGAAAGTGTGTTTGAATAAATTCTAAAGAAAGCAGCAAGTACCTCTATAAAAGCCAGTGGGCACTGGCAGTGAGTGGACAGCTCCACCCAGCTGGCATCTATGAAAAGAGAGCCACATAAAGTCTCCTTGCTGAGAAAGAAATGAGATACTGCTTAGAGCCAACATCTGCTGGTCCCAATTTTACCCTGCACGCTCATATCCATGGAATTACTCATTTTGTCATGAGACACATCCATCCGTCATCAGCCTCCATCTTCCGCAATCACTTGCTGGTCAGCAGAATGTCCACCTGTCCCATACCATCAAGTTGACACAATGAACCTGAAGTGAGGCAGACATGATCTCCCTTAGTAACAGCAGCCAGGAAGCATCTCTCTTAAGTATTAGATTCTACAGTCTCATCATAACAGCTGAGAGAGAAAGACAACAGCTTTAGGACACACATGGTAGAAAACGGCAGACTACACAAACAGTGCTTGGGACAGTGAAGAAGAATCTAAGAGCAAACCTAGAACACATAAATCAGAAACAATTCAACTCTAGTATTAATTTTTGTTCTGGAACCTGCCTAACTCCAAATCCCCAAACCCTCAGTGATTTTTGTTTCTCTGCTCTCTCTATTCAACCAAAGAATATCTTAGCTTCCTAGAATAGGAAAGATAAACAACCCATAAAACGTTTTAACTAATTATGAAGTCAGGCCACGGACAGGAAAAGGGCAGGAAGTCCCACAGAACAGCACATGCCACGTACTTTGCTTGGGCAAAGTAAATACCAGTAAATACTAATTGACACTAAATCTCAGTGTTGCTTGGATTTAAAAGCTATGATTAAGTCTGGCAGAGCAGTCTGTACTTTAAAGCCTTAGGATGGGATCCATAATGGGAATGGGTTTAAATTTAGACCGCGGCACGCTAACTTAGGCTCCACATTTAGATCTTACTACCACAGAAACTTCTCCCATCTGTTCCCAACTTGAAACACTTAACTTGACGCTGCTTCTGCCTAAAACGGCAGTTCGAACACTTGCTGGATTGAAGGGTGAGCTAGAGGAGGAGATTTTTATTTTCCTCCAAAATTCCTTAGAACCAATAAAGCCACTTTGGGGTAGTTAAGAATAATTTTGTGTTTACCGGTGCTCATTAAGGAGGCTATATTAGGGAGACAGACCTGTCAACTGCAACTGAACTTGACCCTTCTACATGGAAGTCTGCACGAAATGCTGCAGCTGCAAGGGCACGGCCTGACTCCCCCTCCCCGACACACAGGGTTTATTAACATTGGTATCTTAATTACCTCCCAATTAATCGATTATTCCAGTGCCTAACACCAGCACGCTGTTTAACAGGAGTCAACAGACACTGCTTCTTCTGACTGTAATGGGAAAGCTTCTGAAGTTTCACCATTAAACATGATGCTCACTCCAGATTTTCAGTATCTTCCGTGCATCAGGGCAAGGACACCCCATAGCTCTTTTCACGCAAATCTTCTGAAAAGATTTTTGCTTAATTACAGAATTTATGGTTTGGTTTTTTAAATAACATCAATTCAGTCACCAGCCTGCCCTCCAACCCCTTGTGGCAGAGCTGGGGATGGGATACCAGGCCTTATGCACAGGACAGTGTTCCCTTCAATCCTTTAAGGTAAAGAATCACACTAATGCGTGCACACTATGAAAGTGTTCTTTTAGCACGTTTTTACCTGGGCTCACAGTTTCACATCTTGCCCCCATTGCTGTCCTGCTTGATCTGAGGTCTGCCATAGTATTTTCTCATTGTCAGCACAGCCCAGCGAGACGTATAAGGGGGCAGACATCTTGGATTTGGGGAATAAATATTGTCTTTATTCATTCCACTCCCATACCTTGATCAATCGTGCTAAATGTCTGCTCTACAAATTTTAAAATTAACTTAAACAAACCAGCATGTGGAATTGGTCTTTTACCCTGTTTATTGTTTTATTAATTTCTTTTGGCTTGCTTCCTTCATTTTCCTCTGGCAGACATCATTGATCATCTACACTGATCTTCATGTGAATCCTTAAGCTGTATAAGTATTTTAAAAGTCTATCTTCATGTGAATTTGTCTGTATGGCTGTATATGTGTGTGCATGCATGCATGCATGCGTGTGTGTGTGTGTGTGTGTGTGTGTGTGTGCGTGTGTGTCCACAGAATCTAGAACAGGTCAGGTCCCCTGAAGTTGAAGTTGTAGGTGGTTGTGAGCCACCCAACTGGGTGCTGGGAAGTGAACTCATGCCTTCCTTTGGGATTGCAGCAAGTGCTCTTAAACACTAGGCATCTCTCTAGACCCAAGTGTTACAGGAATTTTTTCATGGCTATAAATTTATATTTACTCTTTTATATTGTTTCAGTAATGTCGTGCAAAGCATCTTGTATTTTCTACTATAATTTATCTTTTCACTCATTTTAACAGAGAATATTTAAAAGTTTCCACAGATTTTAAAACTATTTTTAAATTACTAATTTCTAATCAATTCTATTATGATCATAATAAATAATATCTTTCTCCTCTGTAATTCATTCATGTGAAAAATATACTAACACACCAGTGAAGATTTTTATCAATGTTTGTAACATATATAATACATAATTAGCTTCCCTCTGGTTCTTGTCTTTTTCCGTGTGTGTGTGTGTGTGTGTGTGTGTGTGTGTGTGTGTGTCTAGCACATGTATGCTTGTCTGTGGCTAACAGGAATCTTCCTCCCCATCGCTCCTGTATTCTTTTGAGGCAGGTTTCTTAATCAAACCCAGAGCTCACAATGGAGTTAGTTCTTTCTAGCTACTTTGCTCTGGGGAGTCTTTCCTATTTCTATTGTTCTTTCCAAGGCTGGGATTATAGGTGAACCAGCACACCCATGGGCATTTACATGGGTTTTGGAGATCTGAGCTCTGCTCTTTTGGCTTGCATGGCAAACGCCTTTACCACTGTACCACCACCCCTGTACCCCTTCTGGCTTCTTTAATATGTCTCTAAGTACAGATCCGTGAGGCTGCAGCCTTCTTAGCCTTTCTGTCTTGCTCTGAATGTGACTTTTAATTATGTGTAACATTAAAAGTTGATTATTATTATCCTAGCTTTTGAAAGATTCTGGTACATCTTCTGCCCTGTATTACTGATAAGGCACACCTGGCACTCTTTTGTTGCACCTCAAACTTTCAATCCTCCTGCCCTAGCCTTCTAACTGTTCAGACCATAGTATTACAATTAGTTACTAATCCTAATATGTTTCATATTTAATTTTCATATTAATATATTAATCATATATAATAATGGGCTTCATTATGAAATTTTTATACTTTCTACTGTCAAATTTTTATGTTTAACAATCCTGCTCTTACACAGTCATCTAAGAATTAGACTCAACTCTTGAAAAACCAAAGTCACAGTATGCTGGTGAGTATTTCTTTTTAAAAACTATCAGGTGCTTGGTGGTGGCGCACGCCTTTAATCCCAACACCGAGGGGCACAGGCAGGTGGATCTATGAGTTTGAAGCAGCCTGGTCTACAAAGTTGAGTTCCAGAACAGCCAGTGTTAAATAGTGAGACCATGTCTCAAAAAACCCCAAAAATAAAACAGTCTCTTCCATTAAACATTTCATAATCCCACCCCAGGTGATACCATGCAGGAGTTATAGAGGGCTTAATATACTCTCCAGGACATAGGCTGAAGTAGTGTCTGAGATCTTACATCTCATTATCCACTCCTACATACACACACACACACACACACACACACACGAGAAACAGAAGAGAGTGAAGGCAGCAGAGGAGAAAATAACTTATATTATCAATGAATAGACAAATTAAAGCCTACAAGGATAAGTCTCACTTAATAGGTGAATGGACATACTTTATAATTATAAACCCGACAGCTTAAACACATGCATAAAACGTGCCAGAGGACCAAGTTTTGAGGCACTTTTATTTACACTACATGACTTATAAAAACTAGATCTGTAGCTTATCAACAAAAATTAAAATTCTAGCTATAATTATTTTCTGACATAATTTTGAAGAATTTCTTAGATGGGGAGGTTAAAGTTAGGAGTTCAAATTTCACACCAGATACAAAAGGATTTTTAAAAATCATAGCATATTACCTAATTGTCTAAGCAGATGTAAAGGTCTCTACGCAATTTGATCTTCCTTGATCAACTTCACTGCCTCTGGTTCATACAGTGCTGTTTCTCAATGTGTAATCTTAGACTATTCTGTCTTAGCATCAGTTTTCAAAATTATAAAGTCTTTTTGTATTTTTAACCTAACTCAATGTTTTGCACTATCATCTTATAGAATGAAATGCATCTAAGTGATTTTTTTTTTTTTAAAATCTGGGTGCTGGCTGGTGGTAAAAGGCACTTGCTGCCAAACCTGAGTTCAATCTTACATGGAAGAGAACCTACACAGAAGGGTTTTGTTTCTGGATGGAGCCTGGGGTGCCCCAGCTTGTGGCTAGTCCTCTGACTCAGCCTACTGGGCGCTGGGATTCCACATGCATATCATTATGCTTAGCAGACTATTCAATAAATGAAAATGCACGGGAAGTCCTCCTCCCATCTGGCTTCTTTCACTCACTCTGCATGTTTTGAAGATTCACCCACGTTAGTATATCTGGTAACTCATTCCTCTTCAGCACTCAGTAGTATTCCATTGTGTGAATACACAATTAATGTATCTGGTCACCAGAAGATGAATATTTGGGACATCTGGGTAGCATGGGTAAAACCAAGCCATTCGGCTGACCCGCATAATACTGTTAACACCTGTACATACGTCTTGTAGTGGAAATGTCTCTTCAGACACTACCAAATTAGCATCTTACAGAATTATGTTTAACAAAATATATGTTTGGGAAAATTACAACTTTTACTTCGCATAAATAAAAGTTTTGTAGTACAATTTTCTCCTTAAAACAAAAACAAAAACAAAAACAAAACAAACAAACAAACAAAAAACCCAAAAGAAACCAAAGGTCACTTTAGAAGGATCTGCCTTTTCTGGTTCCTTCCTCAGTCCTTCCTTACACCTGCTCCCCACTCACTGTCTGGAGATTCCATTACTGAGCCCCATGATATAATCGGTATGTTACAAAATATAAAGATATAAATAGAGTAGGAAAAGCCAACAGTTTAAGTATACTCATTTAAAGAAATTACTCCAATCTGCCTTTTAGCTTTGCAGCTGTAAGTCCTGCATAGACAATGTGTTTCTTGAGAGCTGGAACTACAGGAGCTGTACCAGCCTGAGCTGGGAGTCCACGAGGGCCATCTCTGTAACACAGTGAAAGCAGAATGACTCAGCTTCATTGTTTCCACCTCTCCTGCTCACTAAACAGCAGAGAGCTGATTTAGAGTCAAGTGGCACCAAGGTTTCACTCAGCCTGAGAGTTTATCAAGACTGATTTTATCTGTAATTTAGGACAGATAGGTCAGCAACAGACTCTAAAAATCTCAGCACCACGAACCTGAGTGGGGCTTAGGGGAGATCTATGAAAACCTGGAGGGAGGGAAGATCATTTCTACAGCAGTACTAAACTTTACAGAGAAAGCAAGTCAATGACTGGGAAGAGCTCGGACAAAGATGGATGGCAATCTGGAATTACTGGTGTCATTCTTAAACTCATGGATTAAAATAAAGTCAAGGGTCAAAATCCAAACAGTCTAAATGTAATGTGGTACACTGGACTGGCTCTTGGAACAGAAAGAGAACACTAACAAAAGACTAGTATGAATAAAGTCAGGAGGTTAAACTTGATCTGTACTTTGCTACACATAAAACAAAGTGTCTAAAAGACAACCTAGAAAATACCTTTATTACTTCAAATAGAAAAATATTTTGTAAAAAGGACACCAAAGGTACTGAACATAAAGACTGATACACAGAATTACATTAAAGCTGAGAACCTTCAGTGAGTAAGCTACCACAGAGAGGGAAAAGAATAAAGGATATATCGAAGGATGTGCTTTTAATACATAGAGCTACGGTTACTGAGGAGAGAACTGACACCCAGAGGAAAACCACTAGGATAGTTAGTAAGTTCCCACAAAACAGAGCATCGAGATGGTCAATAAATACAAAAAAGTGGAAATTAAACCTACGGTACAGTAACAATGCATATCTAAGAAAAATGGTTAAAAATGAAAGAGAAGATCAAGTGCAGCCAAGAACGTGCAGCAAATACGCGACTTATAATACGTAAAGTACGCCGGAGAACAGTCCATTAGTAAACTCCATAAGGTGAAACACATGTATCCTGTGACCAGGCATACATCTGTAGCTCAGCATGAAGACCTTGGCAACTGCTGTTCACTAGCACTCCTCAGCATCACTTCTACACTTCACTACAGTTTTCTTCCTTAGTGTCAACTCAAGGGAACTTACGAGCAATCCCCACTCCAACTGTACTAAGTCAACATCTACCCTTTGTAGGTCTACAATTCATCTCCCTGTCACAGTGTGTCATATAAAGCTGCATTCCTCCTGTAACATATGGCAGACTTTAGTACACTAATACATTTCCCTTAATTACTACACGATACTAAGCCTTCCTACTCAGACTTCTAGGAATTAGAAAGAGTTGAGACCTATCACGAGCTAAGTCTTATATCAGGTGCGTTTGCAGAATGTAACTAAGCAGCACATGCTGTGAAGGACGCAGTGTTATTGTCTTCTCATTAAGGAGAAATCTGAAGCTCAGAAGCTTAGGTCAAAACACTGATCTTTGACTTGAATCCAGTGCTAACAGATTTCTTGGATCTACTATCCTAAACTCATACTTGTATAGTTTAGATAGAGGTTTTTACACAGCGGTCAACTAACATTTAAAATTATATAATAATATAAAGCATTATACCATTTCATAGCTGAATTTTTAAATGGAGACTAGAAGGTAGCGGGAGATGTGTATCTGGTAGGACTCTTTAGTCCTACCAGACTCTCCATAGCCTAATGATTTTGCAATAGTTGCCAGGTAATAACTCTCATAAGTGCTCATTAATAACTAATCCTGTTTTATGATATGTTGTATTAATAAAAAGCCATGGGAGGGGGGGAATTACTCAAAGGAACAATCAACCTCACGATTAAAAAAAAATTACAATGTGAAATTCAGTAACATACAGTATCATTTATTCCTGATGGCTATCAAAAAATTCAATAACTTTTTGAGAACACAATCTGGCAATATGTATCATAACACTATTAATTTATTTCTCCATCCATATTCATTAATTCAATAGCTATTGAGGAAAGATGGGGCTTAGCTCCAGAGATACAAAAAAAAAAAAAAAAAAGTGACATGATTGTTTAAGATCTGAACTGCATGAGTATTAGATTTCTTTGTACAATACAGCATAGCCAAATGATGTCAACATGACCCTATTTCTGTTTTACTTTTGACTAATACATATTAGCTAATGTACATATCAATATAGTCCATGCATACAGCATGTAGGGACCAACTTTAGGCTCCCTTTCCCAACCTGCAGTAATCACTATTCCACATTCGTGACAATTTAATTTTTTTTTTAGGTTAGAAATGTTATTTATTTATAAAAGTTAAGAGCATTAACTAAATGTATGTTTGCTTCAACTTAAAATCACATCCAGGTTAGTTCCACTATAACTTAATGAGTTACAAATAGATGTAAGCAATTCTGCCTTTTTGTTTGTTTTCTTGTTTGCTTGTTTTGGGTTTTTCAGAGACAGAGTTTCTCTGTGTAGCCCAGGCTGTCTTAGAATAGCACTGTAGACCAAGCTGGCCTCAAACTCAAGAGATCCGCCTGCCTTTGCCTTCCAAGTGATGTGATTTAAAGGCTCTTGCCACCATTGCCTGGCCAAAACTGCTGCTGTGAGATACACACACACACACACACACACACACACGCACACGCACACGCACACACACAGAGAACATTATTGCCTTTCATGACACTATCTGAAGCACAGTAGGTGGTTTATGGCCCACAGGGAGCTGGCAGCTCAAAACTAGTGGAAACAGTACTTTACCACGTCAATCATTAGCAGGGTATTTAACTGTCAGGAATCATCTTCATGAATATTATTAAGCCAGTACTAGCAGTTCCTTGTTCTGTGATCCTTGAATATGCACCACCACGTATTAGACAGTGTCAAAAACTAAAGGCATCCCAAAAGTTAAATGCATAAATATGCAAGAAGTTAAATTTTATCATTAAATATTTTATTAAATATAATTTATATAGTTTCTGTATTAAATAAGCTAATATTGTTTGCCAGTAAAATGGAGAAATGGTTGAAGCACAACTGCATAGAAAGTTAAATTAGAGAATTTTAAAATTAAAAAACCAACTGGGATAATCAGAGTAGAAAAGTAACTACATCTACCACTGCACGTCCTCTATGCTTCTCCCAAGTCTACCCGACCGGCGCCTCTATTCTTAGCCATACTCCATTATCGCTTTTTGACAAGGACCTCAATATGGTACACAGTTGAAAAACTTTGCTTTTTGCTTACAGAATATTGTTGTATCTATTTTATGGTCTAGATCATGATCTCACTGAGAGCAGAAACTAAAATACATTTGAATCAGTATCCTTAGTACAGAGCAGTTAGAAATAAATTTTACAGAAAGAAAGTAATAAAAAATTAAGTAACAAATTACACAGACGCTACACTTTGGAATGTAGTCTAAAAAGGACGAGTCAAAAATTTTGAAGATGTATTCAGTAAGCAAATATAAGACACTATAAGGGATCCAATGTTGACCCAGTAAATAAAGGATCCCTGTTGGCGAGATGGCAGGAGCTGTATTACCCCAACAGTGTTCTCATGAAGGGACTATTCACAGCATGGCAGTGGGCTTGGTGACACTAACTGTATAGGAAAAAATGTGCGCTCTGACTGGAAGGTAGGGAGAGGTCTGCAACATGCCATTCTCTAAGTGCCAACAGCATGGCGACTGTGTAGAGTAGGTGTGCATACTGGCATTGGGCCATGTAAGTGAGGCCCACTCATCAGTCAGTTATGAACAGGGAAGGGGACTCATGGGCACTACCACTTATGGCTGAACTACTGGCAACTAACAGATTCTGGGAGAGGGGGACATGGTCTGCAGTTAAGTACCCATCAGTGAGTCTAGCACACACTACCACCCAGAGGGCCATAGGCCCCAGTCATATTTCAGTGGGACACTTAAACTAAAGTCATGAATATGGAAAGTTACATGAAGGGAAGTGAGGCTGAGAGGCATGGGTGGGAGGAAGGTAAGAGAGGAACCAGAGACTGTGGAGTAACCAGAATGTATTATATACATGTGTAAAATTGTCAATTAACAAAATTTATTCTAAAAGGAGGAAGAGGAGGAGAACATGGGCTCTGAAATGACATAGCCTAGCTCTGGTTCTCAGCTGTTCTAATGTCCTTCATTAGATAAAGGTGGCCTTACTCAAATCTCCAGTATAAAGTTCCCAAGAGGGTTAAACAAGAAGGTACCCATAAAAATGTGGCATAGTCACCACATGTGGTAAGCATACCACAAACACTAGCTCTTACGGCTGTCTCTAAAACTTCTAGCTTCTATCCATGCAATGACTCAGATTTTAAAAAAATGCAAAGAAACTCAACCCAATAGCCACAGGAACTGAGAAGTTAAACAGAAATAGTGTTTTGTTTTGTTTTGTTTTTTCAGTTTTTGAGCAGCCTCCATGTTTCCACAGTAACTGGAGCAGTGTATGTGGGTTCCAGTTCCCTGCTTCCCTGTCAGCATTCATTCTTCCTTGTTTACCTAATAACAGGCATTCTGACAGGGGTGAGATGAAATCCCAGTCATGTTTTAATTTACATCTATTGATATCTATTGGTCATCTGTGCCTCAATGAGACCTGTCTTTTCATCTCATCAGCCCATTTACTCACTGGGTTGTTTGGGTTTTTTTATTTAGCTTGTTGAATTCTTTATATATTGTAGATATTGTTACATGTACAGAAGCAAGGTGCCCCTCCCCTGTTCTATAAGCTATTACCTGTTTCTTTATTCAAAGCTTTTAAGCTTCATGCGATTCCACGTTGTCAAGTGGTTTCCTGAACTAGTACTACATGACCCCACTGATGCATATATGCTCAAAGGATTCTAAGTCAAACATACCACACAAATATGTGCACCTCCTGTTCCCTGCAGCACTATGCTCAAGAGTCACACGATGGAATCAACTTGGATGTGTGAACATACGTGAATAGATAAGGAACTGTCACACACACCCACACGCACAGTGGAGTTTTAGTCTTAACCAAGAATGAATTTGTGTCCTTTGCTATGAAATAGCCAAGTGGAGATCATCATAGTAAGTGAAATAAACCAGATTCACGAACACAAGTATCATATACTCACTTTCATTTGTGGATCCCAGATTTTACGTGGGCACATAAAATTACTTATATATACTTATACGACATGAAATCAGAAGCAAGACTGGGGGGAAGGCAGAGGACTAAGGGACAGGGTCAAAGAGAAGGTTACAGGGGATGCTAAAATACACAACATGTTTGAAATAAAATGCCTTTATGAAACCCATTGGTATTTACAATGAATATATGCTAATAAAATTTTAAAAAGGAAAACCTTCCCACCAAGAACTTTAGGTTAAGACAGCTTTACCTGTACACGCCACTGTTAGAATATGTTAGAAAGCAATAATGCTAATAATTATGCTTATATAATTATATAATTACGCATATATAACGCTAATAATAATGCTTTCAGACTGCAGGAACTAAACAGATTACCCTCTCCCTTCCACCACCTCTCAAAAACCCTGTTAGCGCCATCACTTTTTACCACTGGTGATCTGGAGTCTACAGAAGAAACGCAGATGTGAAAAACACAGACAATTTTTGAAAATAAAACAGATACAGAACATATACCTTTAAAAGATATAAGAGCAGAAAACCAAAGACTTAGTGAGAAGTAAAGAAGCAAAAGACTGAATACTTGGGAAGAAAACACTCACCCAGAGGGTAACTAAGCCAAGTCAGCACCTGTTGAGGTACTGTGCTCTGTGCCAGTCCAGCACCTTAGGAATGTAGAGCAGTAGTAATCTAGTAGAGGTAATAGAAGTAGTACTTAATGCTGACACAGTACTTACAGGTTGCCAGGTACTGTTCTAAGTACTTGACATGGATCAACTCGCTTACACTATTAACCAAAGTATTTAGGGCAGAGCCAAACAAGCCTGAGGTTAAATAGTGGCAGTGTTAAGACAAAGTTACCTTCATATCATATCAGTTCATATCACTGTGCTTAAGCTTCCTCAAGCCTGAATTGGTAGTAAGAATACATAATCCAAAGTGTAATATAGAGTTATCTAAAACTATATACAGTGGGCCACATCTAGCAGACACTCTGGTAACTACAACTTTACAGTTGTTATTAATAGCAAAATTACTATTAAATCTTAGAATCCGATCAGTCAGAAGGCGTGTGGAGCACAGTGTAGAAAGAGAAACTTTTCCCATGGAGTTCTTTTCTTAAAAAAATGTTAATCATTCTATAGTTTTTTTTCTCAGTATGAACAACACATGTTTTTTTGTTTTGTTTTAAGCAGTACTATAAAATTAAAAAACTAAAACCTCTTGCACTAGTTTTATTGGCAACAAGCCAAAGAAACTTGTCCTAAGTATTGCCATTTTGTTTTTAGACTCTATTTAATCATAGGGGGAAACTAGGTTCAAGGTCCGAGGCCCTAGGAGAATGGGGGACTTTCTAATAGCTGAACAGCTGAATAGGAGACAGTTGTCTGAGTCCAGCCATTTCAGGGACAACTTCGCCATCTTGATGACAGGGTTAAACTAAGTTTGTATTCCTAGATCCAGGAACCAACTCCTATCCTGACTGGTAGGAAGATGTAACAATAAGTTGACACAGATCTTTATGATTTGCAACCTTAAATATTCTGTGATACTGTCTCACTGTTGCAGTTCATCTCCAGAGTCTGTCTGTGGCCCTGATGGATCAGTAGCAGCTCATTACAACACATTTTCTGCACCGACCTG
>JADRCH010000824.1:1340384-1520197 GCA_019843965.1 Rhynchomys soricoides
GATGGATCAGTAGCAGCTCATTACAACACATTTTCTGCACCGACCTGTGTGAGTTGTGTTGCACTGAAGCGGACCCTATAACAGTTTCAGGTTCTCCCCTTTAAAAATGGCAGTGTGATAAATCCTGTATTTCCTTCAAGGAAATAGTGCTGACAATGGCATATGGTTGGGGAATCTTCCAAAGAAACTGCTCCACACAGCCTTCCCCTGTTCTTTTTTCTGCCTTTTAAGGTCACAGTTACATGATAGAAAATCTGGGATGCACACCATCTGTCCAGACAGCTCCCTCACTGCTCATTTCTCTGTTAGTCAGCGCACTTCACACTTCCCAAACACTGCTACTATAACGAGCTGTGGAGAGAACCAACGATGTCTCTACCAAAAAGTGCAGCAGCTGAAATGAATGCTTCCTTTGAGGATTATGCTTCCGGATCACACCCATGAGAAGAAAAATTCACCCTTAATAGGAAATTTAAGACAAAACAGTGATGCTTTACACGACTTCTCAAAAAGCAGATGCAGCAACGTCATGACAAGCTGATTGGATGACACCTAATTTGTACATCTGTCATACGACTAAGAAAGGGGTAACTTATTTTCACTATTACTGTAGCGGTAGTAACTCTTGCTGATAGCATTCAGGACATCATGATGCTTTAAAATCCCTTCCTATACATTAATACTTTTAATTCTAAAACAAGGCTGCATGGCAATGCCTAATATTATTTCCACTTTGAAGTAGAACCCCCACACCCCCAAATGCTGTTGTGTTGTGTAACATGTTCAGCGGAGATTCAGCTTAAGATCTAAACAATCTAGAAAGGAAAAACTCTATACACTAACCTTGACATTTCAGTTATATTTTGAATAAACAAGCTGTAAACATTTCCAACCCCTATCCCATTCACCTAGCTAACTATGG
Source organism: Rhynchomys soricoides (assembly GCA_019843965.1). Taxonomy (NCBI): domain Eukaryota; kingdom Metazoa; phylum Chordata; class Mammalia; order Rodentia; family Muridae; genus Rhynchomys; species Rhynchomys soricoides. The sequence continues at coordinate 1,341,307 of JADRCH010000824.1, forward strand.
GTATTACTTATTATTGTGCTGGGTAGTTTATGTCATCTCAGCACAAGCTAATGCCATCTGAGAAGAAGGAACCTCAATTCAGCAAAGTCCTCAAGATCACGCTACAGGTAAGCCTGTACAGCATTTCTTAAATCAGTGACTGATGGGGGGGGGGGTGGTCCTGGGCTCTATAACAAGGAACGGTAAGAAAGCAGGCTGAGCCGGCCACGATGAGACAGCGCTGGGCTCTATAACAAGGAACAGTAAGAAAGCAGGCTGAGCTGGCCACGATGAGACAGTGCTGGGCTCTATAACAAGGAACAATAAGAAAGCAGGCTGAGCCGGCCATGATGAGACAGCGCTGGGCTCTATAACAAGGAACAATCAGAAAGCAGGCTGAGCCGGCCACGATGAGACAGCGCCCTTCCACGGCTTCTGATGCCAGACCCCTGCCCTTCTTGAGTTCCTGTCCTGACTTCCTTTGATGATGGACTACAATGTGAAAGTGTAAACTCTTTCCAACACAACTTACTTTTTGGTCATGGTGTTTCACCACAGCAATAGTAACCTTAACCATGACACTTATTGACTCATTAATTTTTAATCATTTTTGAGTTTGTATGTACGCGTGTAGTGGGCACAGCGTGTTGCACGTGTGGCTATCGGAGGACAACGTGTGGGAGTTGGTCCTCCTACCATGCATGTCCCCCATTCCTACACGTCACCTAGCTCTAGAGCTCCGATAGACATACTTGTGCCTTAGGCGTGGGCGACTTTAGTGCTGTTGGTTCTACGGTGACTCAAGGCTTTGACCATAACTCCTTTGGTTGACCAGCGTTGGTAGTCCTTCCTCACACACCACCCCCACAGTGAGTTCTTCCGAGAGCTTCACAGGAAAGCTGGACTCTAGGTAAGCTGAGAGCACATCAGCAGGCTTTCTAGTTCCTGAAATGACCCCCATAGCCCCTTCTATGTTTAATAAGTACTCATCTGATTCATACTTAAACTTTTTTCCTGTTCTGGCCTGCGTGCCTCCATTCCACATATGGTCAGTCTCTTCATAGAAGAAAAAAATATCAAGTTTTACATCATCTTTTCCCTGGAAGGATAGTTCCAAGCTGTCATCCACCTACAGGAAAGATGAAAACCTTCACAGACTGAAACAACAGGAACACATTTTCATGTTTTAAAGACAATGCTTTATGTAGTGAGCATTAATTCTAAGATGCATGGTTTTTAAACTCAAGTCTCTATGGAAGTAGAAGCTTCAGAAAATGGGATACTGTACTCTTTTCTTAAATGCATATAAACCGCTTCTTCCTTCTTTCTTTCTTTCTTTCTTTCTTTCTTTCTTTCTTTCTTTCTTCCTTTCTTTCTTTCTAAGAATTATTTATTCTATGTATGAGTACACTGTAGCTGTCTTGAGACACACCAGAAGAGGGCATCGGATTCCATTAGAGATGGTTGTGAGACACCATGTGGTTGCTGGGAATTGAACTCAGGACCTCTGGACGAGCAGGCAGTGCTCTTAACTGCTGAGCCATCTCTCTAGCTCCAAAACAACGTTTCTTACACTGACAAACATTCATGAGTAAATGCCTCATGTTAGTTAAAACTGTCACTTTGCAGGGAAAATTGAAACGTCATATTTCAGAGCCCATGTCTAACTAAAGAAGAAAGGAAACTTCTCCTAAAAGTATGGCTCACATTGGACTTGGTGCATGTGTCTTCAACAGCATCACATAATTTATGTGATCCTCAAGGGGATAAACTCTAATGTATCCATCAGTATGTTCCACTGCAAAGCACAGTGCAAGCACTTGGCAAGCATCTGCTGAATAACTAAAGCTACTGCTTTGTTGGCTACAGAAAACATTAAAGTGTGTGTGTGTGTGTGTGTATTTTTTTTTTTTTTAATTAGAATGATTATCTCTGATGGTGAGAAATAATTTTCCAGGAATGATTTTTTTTTTTTTTTTTTACTTGCTTTGTAGGATAATAGTTCTCTGGGGACAAATTAAGAGCAGGATTATCACAAAGGATCATGGGCTTCTGGAACAGCAATCAAACTGTCTAGAATGAGAGTTCATCTAGGTCATAGTTCTAGGCCATGATGCCCTGCCTCTTGCTAGCCTCTGAGGAAGTTGCTTACCTTAGGACATATGAGCAAGACAGGAATGGTTTAACATGGCTCCATATCTCTATCCCTTAGCAAGCAATGGATATTTGTGCTAATATTATTATGAAATCTAGTCCTAAGTGATCATAGAATAAGACTCTCAGAAAAAAATGTAACTTCAAATCTTCTAACTTTATATTAATTTTGTACCATACTATTGCCTAACTGAACAGCATACAGCCTCTTCTAAGAGCCAAAAAACCTTTCTTCATTATTAACAAAAGTTTGGATGTTCTAGCTTCTCTTTAAATAGCACAGAAATCTTAAGGGATGATAGCTTCCACAAGCCCATCCTGATAAGTACTGGGTGATAAAACTATGCTTGTCACACGTTTGAGTATATATACGTTAGATACGGTAACTTTACAATAGAGACATGCTATTTACAATATTAATTTGACTATTACCAACCTTCCCAAACTTGTGTTTGAGTGGGAGTCCTGCATCTTGAAATGCCAAGATAATATCAGGTTTGTAATCTTGTATAAAGATTCCTAGGTCGACATCTTTGCTATAAGGAATAATACTGCACTGCCGATACCATCCTAAAATGGGGGAGATTAAAAATGTTAAATTATATTTGGAAAACTAGTTACTATAATGAACAAACTTTATAGTAATGGTGATACAACTTCATAGAATTAAAATTGGGGTGCTTTACCAAGATTACTTTTTAAAAGTTAAATCCCAAACTAAATGACTTGGTAATAGACGTTTCCTTGAAGAATCAATCTCCCTCTTTCTCTCCCTGTTTCTTTCCGTCCCTGGTCTGAGTGCTCAACTTCCTCAAAGGCTTTAATGATGCCAGGTGTGGTGGCTCACACCTTTAGGCCAGCCTGTTCTGTTGTACACAGTGAGTTTCAAAACAGCCAGAGCTACACAATGAGATCCCATGTAAACAAGAAAAAGTTATCAGGATACATAATAATTTCTGAACAGATCATTAGCTTTAATAACATGGTAAATAGATGATCCACTTAAACAAAGACTGAGACTGCCTTAAGATGTGCCAAGAATATTTGATTCTCTTAATATACTTTCCTGAGTCCATAACTTATAGTACTTACCAATTCCAAATAGCTCACAAGCAATGGTCACTTAAAAAGATCTGATTAAGGTGTGATGTTCAGTGAAGCTATTCCTCAGTGATTCCTGTGCATCTACTTCTTGCTTAGGTGCCTCAGCAATGCTCTAAGGAAGGAAGCTTATTCCCTAACACGCTAATAACTCTTGAGTGTTCCCTACCAGCATCTAATGTTTCAAATGGATATAAGTGTCTACAGTCATCCCAACAGGCATTGCCTCTGGATAATATTATTTGGAATTGTGAAGAATTCTAGTAAACAATTAAAAGCTATTAAAAATGAAGGGTTTGCTAGGTGTTGTGACACTCACCTTTAATCTCAACACTTAGGAGGCACAGACAGGTGGATCTCTGTAAGCTCAAGGCCAGCCTGGTCTACAAAGAATTCCAAGTCAGCCATGGTGACATATTAAGACCCAGCTTAAAAAACAAAAACAAAATTAGCCTCCAACCCCCCCAAAACCCTGACCAAAACATAAAAAAGAAGGGCTCTTTAAATATCATAAATACCATTTAATACACACAGTATCATCAAATACAGTTCTCTTATAAATGAAATAAACCACAAGGCTAAAAACTAAAATCATGACAAATGACTAAGAATTTTTAATTACTGACTATAAAACAACCTTACTTCTATTAAAAAAGTTAAACTTTAAAGCAAATATCACATATACAAGAGATTACTATGTACTCTTATGTTTTTGTTATGTTGGTTTTGATTTCGGGTCTCGTGTATCCCAGACTGACTTTGAATTCGCTATGTAGCGATGGCCTTGAACTTCTGAGCCTTCTGCCTCTCCCTCCTGTGCAGGATTACAGGTGTGTGCCATACCTAGCCTAGACTTGTAATCTTTCATATAGCCCACTCAGTAAGAGAGCCACGAATCCCAGGCTACAACCTGTTGCACATGCACAATTATTTAAGGCATTTCCTTTCAGTCTCAAAGTCTCCTGAACTGGACAATAAATTCTACAATGACCCTTTTTAAAAGCTGAATTAACTGGAATTAACTTTTGTACAAATATAGTCACCATCAAAACACAGAGAGTTATCAACTACTGTAATAATTGAGAAGGAACAGATAAAAACAACAATCTTAATGATTTACAATATAATTCTAAGTTCCAAGAAGCTGATGTAATGAACAGTGTATCTGGAAACCTTTTCTAGAGTCTATAGCTGCTTCTTAAGACTACAAAAGTATCTTTCCCCATCTCAAGTGAGTAGTGATGCCAAACCAGTGATGTTCTCAATGATCTGGAAAAGTTTATGGATAACATCAGAGCATGCCTTTCAATCTTCCTCTCACTAGAAATGTTTCCTGCAATGTAACTTTTTTGTTGTTATTTTAATGTAAAGCAATAGCAATCTTAAATAGAGATAACAAAGGTATTCAGGATAACAAAGGTAATTTAAGGATTACCTGAAAAGCAACCATAACATACATGTCTGATGTAAATGTGTACACATTGTAACTTTTAGTAAATACAAGTGACCTTAGGTTCTATTTTATAGGGTTGGAGAGATGGCTCAGAGGTTAAGCACATTGGCTGCTCTTCCAGAGGTTCTGATTTCAATTCCCAGCATGTGCATTAGGGTTCCCAATCATCTATAATGCGATCTGGTACTCTGTTCTGGTGTGCAGGTGTACATGTAGATAGAGGACTAATAAACATAAAATGCATAAATAAATAAATCTTTTTAAAAAAGGTTCTATTTTGTATTTTATCAATTAATTTTTTAAAGCACTCAAAACATCTTTGCTTTGTACACTAATGTTTATTCTGATTATAAATATTACACTGCCAATATTACTAATGCCTGATTACCTCAAGCGTTTACTCCTAAAGCCAGAGACAGAGAAAAAGTAAGGCATCTTTACCTAGACAAGTCCCACTGCTCAGCCAGAAGGGCACTCCCAATTCCTTCAATGTCTTGGCTGCTAGTTGCAGAAGCTCCTTTGCCCTCTTCCGAAAGGCCATAGCGTCCACAGTGTTATCATCAATATACTGCTGCAGGTATAATAAACAGTTATCTCTTAGAATAATCCTTAAGCTGCTAGAAACATTAATATGATATTTGAATTAAACTGAGAAATTAACACTGCATCTTTTTTCCATTGTAAAAAAAAAAAAATCCAAATTTAGGGGCGTGGGCTGGCTCAGTCAGTGGGTAACGTGCTGCGCCATGTGAGTGTGAGGGCTTGAACTGGGATTTTCATAGAAAAGCTGAGAGTGTTGGTGTGTGCCTGTAACACCTGTGCTGTGGGGGTGGGAGACAGACAGACAGACAGATCCTTGGAGCTCACTGGCCAACCAGTCTCTACAAGTTGCAGGTTTAGTGAGAGACCCTATCTAAAAAATAAGGTGAAGGAGTGTGGCTGCTGCTAACTTGTCCCAGCTCTGCAGGATGGCCTACACCCACGTGCATGTAGGAGGTACTAACTGGATTCTGTGGATTATAAACAAGAAAGAGATGAAAGCGGAAGGGGGTGTACTGGGCAGGAGTGCAGGAGGCCTGGGAGTGGACAGAAACAAGGTGTAGTAGAGGAAGACACGGAGTGCCAGTCTCTGGCCTCACAGACACAAGTGCACAACTGTGCCCACACATCTACATACACAGGCACTCACGAGCACACCCCACAAATCCAGAAATCAGAGTTTACTTCGATTTCTTAGTCACACATTAAGACAATTAGAATAGATTCTAGAAGAACCAGTTTAAAAGGAAAGAATATAAGTAACTAGGATTCCCCAACGATGAGAATTCAACTGTTACCAGTTTTCTCTGCACATCAGAATTTAGCAGGCTGGGCAGCTGGGAGGAAAAAAGAGCTAATTACACAGCTAGAAGCATTAAACAAAATAGATTACATGATGTTTCCATTGTACAGTCATTTACTTGTCTTTAGAGACTGGGTAGTCACGCAGGGAAAGACACAGTCTGAATCAGATAATGTGTTTGGCTCTAGGTCCATCTCCTTTTACAAGAGTGTAAGCTCGATGAGGAAAAGACGTTTGTTCTGTCAAACGCCTCAGTGTCTGCGCCAGCATCTCCACGTCTGATGAATGAATGAGAACAGAAGAAGCAAATTTCACTGTCGCTAATGTCCTCATGTATTTATAACTTAAAGAGAGTAACTACGCTTTGTGGAACCACTCTACGGATCTGAATGAAGGCCTTTTGTAAAGTATAAAGACTTATACCATCTTTTACTTAGTTATCTTGCTTGTTTGGATTTACTACATTTTATTCTGTAACTTAAGAAAACAGAATGAATTCTTCAGTGATATTTCACTATGGAACAAAATGTAAGCTATTTGGCCTAGCAGACCAAGGACACAGGTCCTTGACTTCTGGTCTGCCTTCATCACTAGCCTCTTTTTACATGTTCTGTTATAGCAATAAAATGCAACTTCTCAGCCTGGCAGTGGTAGCCCACTCTTTTAATCCCAGCTCTTTGGAGGTAGATGAAGGAGGAGATCTCTGAGTTTGAGGCCAACCTGGTCTATAAAGCAAGTGAGTTCCAGGACAGCCAGGGCTATACAAATAAACCATATCTCAAAAAAACAAAAACAAGTAACCACCCAGAAAAAAGCAATATGGCACAATCTTTCTAGCTCATGAAACCTTTTATGTTGTTTTTCTTTTTTTTTTTTTTTTTTTTTAGTATGCCTCTGACTCTGAACGCAGTGAAAATCACGTTTTTGCTCCAGCCTCTGAGAAATCTCCCGGTTTTCCTAGAAGACAAGTGAGTGTATTTTCCCAGGGTTTCTACTGAACATTTACTAATACACAAAGCCAAGTAATGAGTCAGCTCCTCCATTAACTTACACATACTTTTAAATTCTTTAAAAAATTTAAAATGTTTTATGTCTGTGGACTATGAACATGCCTGGTAGCCGTGGAAGATAGACGAGAATCAAATCTCTTGGGAATGAGGTATAGGTGGCTGTAAACTGCCATGTGGGTGCTAGGAATCAAACTCCAGTCCTCTGGAAGAGAACCAGTGCTTTTAACCACTGAGCTATCTCGCTAGCCCCACACGTTAATTCTTATTTTAGTTGTAACTGTTGGTTTTGTTTCTGTTTCCTCATGAGGCTGTAAACGTGAGAGCAGGCACTGCACTTCTCCCCACTGAATCTACAGTGCTAGAATGTTGTGTGGTCCAGAGTAGGAAGTAACTAATTCTGACAATGTCCTAAAATAACTTGTGTTCCTTTACAAGAAAGCAGGAGAGATATCGTTTACAGAGATGTTACTGGAACAATAAGGGATGGAACCACTAAATGGCTCTTGAGGAACAAAGTGCCCTATGAATGAGTGTTCCCTGCAGGTAAGTTGTTCTTACGGATTAAGCAAACTATAAAGAATCTCCTGAAATAAAACATCCCTTTCCCGAGCCACTGCTTCTTTTACAGCACACAACTGGATTGAGAGGTACATGTTCCTATGCCTTTTATGAGAGAATGCCTAGAGCTAAAAGCTTACATACTCAGCTACCATGTGACTACACGTAAGCCACTATGACAGCCAGTGTTAAGTGTATCTTGAAGCTACAATTTTCCTCTCTGTTAAAGAATACTTCCCTTATGAGAAACCTTTCTTCAAACTGTTGATCAGAGGAATCCAAGAAATTCCCCCAAAATATAAGCCACTGTCCTTGGTTGCCTTCCAGAACATGAAGGTAAAACACTATTGCTGAAGACACTACACACTTCATACACGGGACTGACAGGAATCGAGCTAGAAATGACCTGGAAGCATTATTCCTGAGGACTACCTCTCAAGTACATGAAGGTGCTAATGCAAACTGACAACGAGAAAAGCAACCAACAGTCATACCAACTATAAACCCTGTAAACCACATCAATGCGCAGCACGGCAAGCTGTTATCAAGGATTCCATAGAGGTACTTACATCTTGGATATAACCAACATCCACCTAATTGGACTTAAGGCTTGCTCAGTAGGAAGGAACTCATGCCTGGTTTTGTAAACCTGGCCAGTGGCTGGAAAGAGGTCATGGAACCTAGAGAACCCACTACTGCCCTTTTCCTAAACCAGTGTAATTCCTAACTGAATTCTCAACACTTGTATTTATCCTTGCAGCCACAGTAAAAGCATAGCTCTCACCCCATACCAGAGAAGCTTCTTTCTGCATCTGATGGAGACCACCATAGAAAGTCAGTTGGTCAAAAGGCAGAGAACAACTGAACGTGGGGTGCCTATCTCAGTCAATACACATACAACCCAATCTCTATATCTATGGAAGAGGGGCAGAAGGACTCAGAGTGAAAAGATCACACTGTCTACTGTGAGACAGCATCCTCTGTAGATAACACCATGTGAACCCCCAAACCTTAACAATACGGTCACCTCAACAGGACTACAGGTACAATGACAGTACCAGCTGACATTACAGTGTGGATGGGAGAAAGCTCATAAGGCCCTAACCCCTAGATGAACAGCTATAAGTAGTTAATGGCTGCTAACAGAAGGACAGTTTTCTCCAGTAATGAGTATAAGTCCCCTGATAGGTGGTTATCCAATGTTGTTTAGCTAGATCTTATAACTTAATCAGGCTGGAGATAATGATTTGAATTTACAGATTTCATCAAACAGATATAGAGATAAATATATACAGGCATATGCATAATGTTTCTATTAAGTGAAAGAGCCTGTGTACAAGAAAACCCAAAGAGCAATGGGCATACTACCTACTCCCCAGATCTTGGCTTTTACAAGGACTCATGAGAAATGGCTGACCCCAGAGCAAGATAGGAAAATCTTAAAAGATGAGCCTAGAATATCTGTATTTTACTAAAAATGAAGAAAGATGGAGATAAGCTAGAAGATACAAAAACTATTGGGAAGAGTTTTTAACTGGCCAAATATGGAACAATCTGAAGATTAAAATAAATGATAAAAGGGCTTGCAACTCATTGAACAGGAAACCATGAGTCTCTTATCTCAACAATAAATTTGATAAGAAATGTAATATTTAAATGGTTACAATGTATCTTGCAAACAAATGCTTCTAATTCCAAAGGGAAAATGCAACATCACAAACGTGAAGCAAGCAGGTAAGAGGAGGGATGTAATACCAGCAGTGTTCTGTAGACTTCCTCTGAATCTTTCCACCAGAGGGAGAAGGGAGGCCATAGGACTCAGGAAGTCATGGGACCTAAAGATCGCAGGAGATCCCCAAGGTCAGAAGGCAGTCATCCTGGATGCTGACACAGGTGCTGCTCCCTGGTGTTGTGTAGGAACTTGAGGGTACACCACTTTTTTAAGTGTTACTCACACAGAGGTGAGCTTCATAGTGGTGCAGCTGACTCTGAGACATCCAGACTTCTGGGATAGAATGAGAGGAGCAAGATGGCAGCAGCACTGCCATGCTATTTATCTAAGGATATTTAGTCTGAATCTAGCATGAGAAAAAACCATTGGAGCAGTTTACAAAATTCTGATGTAATCTTTAAAATTACCAAAGTCATAAAAGTAGGGGGCACTAACCCAGACTAGTAGAGAACCCAGCACAGACTACAGGAAATTAAAGAAAACAGGAAATCAGTACAGCATGTGATTCTAAACAGAATCCTTTCAATACAAACCTATTATTAGGATAACCAGCAAAATATGAATGTAGACTTTTGTTGTTGTCTTTAAATTGGTCTTGCCATATGCCTTGGCTGGCCTGGAACTTTTGGCAATCCTCCTGCCCTGACTTAACAAATATGAAGATTACAGACATGTGGTCATCATACAGTTTAGATTGAAATTAAAAGCAATGTATGCTAATTTTTGATTTTCAGATATAGGAAATAATCTAGTTTTTGTTTTTTTAAAGAAAAAAAAAACCTAAGTTATTTGAGGCTTTGGGATACTGGTTTATAGTTTACTCTCAAATGTGCCAGAAAAAAAGGGGTGTTATTTGTATTGTACTGGCAACTGTTATGTATGTCATACACTGTTTCAAAAGATCATTATTAAAATAAAAGAGAACGCTAGGGGGCTACTTTACTAGGTTTATTGGATTAGTTCATCTCTACAGCCATCCTGTGCAATTCATTTAAGACTATTTGGCGCCATCAAGTGTTCAAATGGGTGTACGTTAACTTTAATTTGAAAGTGTACACTCCTGGTATCTTACTCATGGTTCTAACGTCAGACACAAAGGGGAAAATGTGTAAGAAGATAAAGATAAGACCATGAGTGAGCCCTTTAGTCACTGCACATCAGTATCAACACAAGGGCAGCGATGAAAACAAGGCGGGCATCACTAACGACCTGGCTGCAACTGACTTCGTGAATAATACACGATGCCTGCTACCAGGAAGCTCACATCTGAAATTCAACATGGTAACTGCTAGGGCAGAGGAGGCAATGCCCGTCAGGCAGAAGGGACTGAATCATCTCTCCTAAAAAGGCAGAACTTGGCTGCACAACAGCCTAGCCACACCTGCTGCTTTCAAGCTTCTACCACGGAGCTCAGTCAATTTGACAGCCCTACGATAATAAATTCAAAAGATAGGAAGAGCTAGAAGAACCACTTGGGCTGTCTTGGGTATCAGCATGTAGTATGGGAGAAGCCTTGTATTTGAGTCTTGGACCCTGGGCAGCAATAAAAGAGTTGCTACTTAGTATCTCATATGTGCTCTAGTTCGCTCTCTAGCACTGTGATAAACACTACGAGCAAAAGGCAACTTGGGAGAGAAGGTTTCGTTCACCAGGAACAGCTCACGCCTGAGGGAAATGGGGGCAAGAACTCAAGGAAAGAACTGGAGAGCTGGGTGTGGTGGCACATGTCTTTATTCCCAGCACTATGGAGGCAGAGGCAGGCAGATCTCTGTGAGCGAGAGGCACAGAACCCCAGAAAGTAAAGGGCAAGTAGAAGAACTAGATCTCCACAGTCAAACTGCCTGTTTTCACTGTCTTTCTGGTTTCATATAACTTGTTACAGTTGAACTTTTTTTTGTTGTTGTTATTTTACTTATTTACATTTCAAATGTTATCCACCCTCCCAGTATCCCCTCCACAAGCCCCATATCCACTCCCCTCCCCTGCCACAATGAGGGTGCTCCCCCACCCGCCCACCTACTCCAGCCTCAGTGGCCTAGCGTTCCCCTATCCTAGGTCATCAAGCCTTCACTGGACCAAGGTGCTCCTCTCCCAGTGATGCCAGATAAGGCAATCCTCTACTACATATCCAGCTGGAGCCATGGGTACCCCCTGGGTGCTCTTTGGTTGGTGGTTTAGAGCTTTGAGGGGTCTGGTTGGTTGATATTGCTGTTCTTCCTATGAGGTTGCAAACCCCTTCAGCTCCTACAGTTCTTGCCCTAACTTTCCCATTGGGGTCCCCACACTCAGTCAAATGTTTGGCTGTGTACATATGCATCTGTATTGGTCAGGATCTGGCAGAGCCTCTCAGGAGACAGCTGTATCAGGCTCCTGTCAGCAAGCACTTCTTGGCATCCACCATAGTGTCTGGGTTTGGTGTCTGCACATGGGATCAATCCCCAGGTGAGGCAATCTTAAAGCAATCCCACTAAAAACAGGGCTAGACAAGGCTGCCCACTCTCCCCCTATCTATTCAATATAGTACTTGAAGTTCTAGCCAGAGCAATAAGACAACAGAAGGTCAGCTATCACTATTTGCAGATATGATAGTATACTTAAGTGACCTCAAAAGTTCTACCAGAGAACTCCTAAACCTGATAGACAACTTCAGGCTGGATATAAAATTAACACAAACAAATCAGTAGCCTTCCTATACTCAAAGGATAAATGGGCTGAGAAAGAAATTACAGTTGAGGCTCTTTGCTCCTCCTTGTTCCAGAGACAACCACATCTTCTTATGCAGTGTCAGCCTCATCCTGTAGACAAGATGGTGAAGGTTGGTGTGAACAGATTTGGCCATATTAGGCGCCTGGTTACCAGGGCTGCCGTCTCTGCACTTGGCAAAGTGGAGATTGTTGCCATCACCTTCATTGACCTCAGCTACATGGTCTACATGTTCCCGTACGACTCCACCCATGGCAAAGTCAACAGCACAGTCAAGGCTGAGAATGGGAAGTTTGTCATCAACAGAAAGCCCATCACCATCATCCAGGAGCGAGATCCCACTAACATCAGATGGGGTGATGCTGGTGCAGAGTATGTCATGGAGTCTACTGGCATCTTCACCACCATGGAGAAGGGTGGGACTAAAGGGTCATCATCTCTGCCCCTTCAGCCGATGTCCCCATGTTTGTGATGGGTGTGAACCACAAGAAATATGACAACTCATTCAAGATTGTCAGCAAAGCATTCTGCACCACCAACTGCTTAGCCTCCCTGGCCAAGGCCATCCAAGACAACTTTGACATCATAGAAGGGCTCATGACCATGGTCCATGACATCACTGCTACTCAGAAGAATGTGGATGGCCCCTCTGGAAAGCTGTGGTGTGATGGCCGTGGGGCTACCCAGAACATCATCCCTGCATCCACTGGTGCTGCCAAGGCTGTGGGCAAGGTCATCCCAGAGCTGAACGGGAAGCTCACTGGCATGGCCTTCCGTGTTCCTACCCCCAATGTATCGGTTGTGGATCTGACATGCTGCCTGGAGAAACCTGCCGAGTATGATGACATCAAGAAGGTGGTCGAGCAGGCATCTGAGGGCCCACTGAAGGCCTCCTGGGCTACACCGAGGACCAGGTTGTCGACTTCAACAGCAACTCTCACTCTTCCACCTTCGATGTCAGGGCTCTCAATGACACTCTGTAAAGCTCATTTCCCAGTATGACAATGAATACGGCTACAGCAACAGGGTCGTGGACCTCATGGCCTCCTTGGCCTCCAAGGAGTAAGAAACCCTGGACCGTCCACCCCAGCAAGGACACTGAGAGCAGATGAGAGGCCCTCAGTTGCTGAGGAGTCCCTGTCCCAACTCAGCCCCCAACACTGAGCATCTCCCTCACAATTTCCATCCAGACCCCCATAATATCAGGAGGGGCCTAGGGAGCCAGCCCTACTCTCTTGAATACATCAAATAAAGTTCGCTGCACCCCAAAAAATTACAGTTGAACATTTACACCCATCAAAATCATTTTTATATCATTACAGTCAGAAGCCTACAAAGTTAGAACAGCAGAGGAAAAGCTGCACACTCAGCTGGCCTTGTATAGCACACCCAAACACACACACACACACGCACACACACACACACCACACACACACACGCACACCACACACACACACACACGTTCAGAGCCAAACTTAGACAAAAACAAACAAACAAACAAACAAGCAAAAAAACCAACCCTATTTAAGTCTTTCTAAACCCACTGCTCTTCAGTGGCTATATTCTAAACCAACTTGGACTTCTTTTTTTTAAAACAAACAAACAAACAAACAAACAGCCCCATACCTTTAAAATAGTTAATGAGCTATCATAATTGTGGAATAAGCCAGTGTTAACCCTATCAGGCTCTAATGAAATAAAACAATAAGTATATGGTCATTCTCCATTCAGGGAAGAAAAAAATTTGCCTTCGTGTGTGTGTGTGTGTGTGTGTGTGTGGTGTGTGTGTGTGTGTGGTGTGTGTGTGTGGTGTGTGTGTGTGGTGTGTGTGTGAATGTGTGTGTATGTGTGTGTATGTATGTGTGTGTGTGTGGTGTGTGTGTGGTTGTGTGTGTGTGTGTAGCCCAGGGTTGCTTTTGACTTGAGATCCCTGTCTTAGCTGGCTTCGGTTACAAACCTGTCATACTAGCCAGCAGAATTTAAGTTTTCTTGAGATAGGGTCTGTTGGCCAGGGTTGCCTCTAAACTCACCACATAGTGGAGTGTCACCTTCAATTCTCTGTCACTATCTTCCAAGTGCTGGGAACCATGACTGATTCATGTGGTGACGGAGAGCAAACTCAAGCCCTGTGCATGCTAGACAAGCACTCAACCAACTAGACCCCAACCCCAGACCTCAGGACAAAAGTTTAGTGTTTAACTTTAAATTAAATCAGTGGGATGAAAACTGATCAATTTAACAAGCCATTTTAAGTTATTCTGCAGAAGTCTCTTCATTTCCTTTTAAAAACTAAAATAATTTAGTTTAGAAATACATTTTTTTTTTTTTCTAACCTGAAGGAATGCCCGAGCTTCTTTATACCTACACTCGATAAATCTGGAGTGAGGTACTTCTTCTAGAAAGCGCCCTGGGTCTTTTGGAATAAGGATATCTAGTCCATCAATAGTAACTTGCTGTAACTCTGGCCTGAAAAACAAAAGTTATAAAGAAAATTTACTCTCAAGATTTAGTCCAGCACACTGGCAGCCTTTTAAAACAGCAAACACCAGCAAAGGAGCTAAGCATCAACTGAATTTCTTCAAATCCTTTGGGCATCAATCAGCAACTTTATTAGGACCATGAAAATCAGACATCAAATAGCAACACAGAATTTGAGTGTTAAGTATTTTCACTTATGTAGCTAAATTTGAGGGGGAAGAGGAGGAAAATGGATTTCCCTTTATGGATTAAGCCCAGGGCCTTGTGCATGCTACCACTGAGATATACCCTATCACTCTTTCAATTTAAACTTAAAATATTGTTTTTGAGCAAGTTCTCCTTAAATTGCTGAAACTGGCACTGAACTTGCCACCCTCCTGCTTCAGCCTCCCATGCAGCTGGGATTACAGGCCTCTGCCACCAGGCCTGGCTTAGTGCATCTAAAATGGTTTTTACGGGTATTTTGGCATTTTAAGCAGAAATGAAAGTTGAATGACATCATTTTCAGTTAGTAACTTAGTTTTAAAGAAGTAAGCAGTTCTTACAGTGAATTACTGTAACCCGTCACTGATCGGAGAGACACCTGGCACCCACCTGCTATGAGTATTGCTTGGGAACTTTCTGTTCCTCTATGTCAAACTATAAAAACGCACAGATGGCTTTATCTACTGGCACATGCCATACTCACAAGTTATATTTTGGTTGGTGATTTTGGACTTAACTAAATTATTAACTAAACTTTGAAGTAAACTTTTAATAGCTGAAGAACTAAATGTTTACTTAAAAAACCTGTTTGAAACACATAACAAGAAAAAAATGCATAAACATGAATAGTGGCAAAGATGTCAACAAAATCAATAGGACGCAAGATTGACAACAGTTTCTGACAACCCAGGATCATTTTTTTTTTTTTAAGTATTTGAAGAAAAATATTTTATTTATTTATTATTATTATTTTTCCTACGTTATTTACATTTCAAATGTTTCCCAGGATCATTTTTGGCCATTGATATTCCTGACTTCTCCAATTTTGATCACCTTTTCAGCTCTTTCTCACTTGGGTTGTTTTAAACACTAGGAAGAAGACAAGAATAAACGTGCCTTACGGTTCTACAGCATAACAGTGAGCAGTGTTTCTCTGAAAGTGCTCCCAAAAGGACTTTGTTATGAAAATTCTTATAAATGATAAAGTTTAAAGCAAAAGATAAGCATTCACTGCTATATTTACATCAAGTTCTAGTATTTCAGACATATTAAAACACCACTATTAATGACTTCCAAAGAGAAAGAAAAGTACTACTTTGGGTCATAAAGTTGACATTTGTGGTCTGATTTTACGTGAGTCTCTTTAAGTCCTCATTTCCTGCCAGCAGGATTTTTATTACTGTGATAGTTAATAGTACTATACTCAGTATTATTTTTATTTCTATGATTTGTCTTAGTTTTCCAAGGCAATGTCTTATGATTGTATCTAGGCTGGTCTGCAACTTGTTATATAGGCCAGCCTTACCTGCAGCTTGCAAATCTCCTACTTCATCTTTTCAAGTGCTAGGATTTACAGATGTGAGCTACCACCTCAGGCCATATTGGAAATAACACAACATACATACTCAAATGCATGTAAGACATAAAGACGTAAAACGTGAGTTACAACACTTGTCTTCTTATCTTCATCACAGACACTGAAATCTGTCAGCTCCCCTGGAGCTCCCTGTGCACCGCACTCAGTAACTCCCTCTGCCATCCCCACCTAGGGGTCCATTCTGTCTTGCTTTGGGGTAACTTCTCCTTACTCCTCTCAGGACCATCACCCTACTTTAAATACACCCACAAACACAGTACACCTCTATTGTGTTATTCTTTTTTTGCTTTGAGACACTTGGAGGCACTCAGCACTGTAGAACCCATCCACACTACTGCAGAATTACAGCGGATAATACCTCAATGTGTGTGTGTATGTGTGTGTATACATAAATATACACAAATAATATGATTAACTCATTACTGTTTATTGTTATAGATTTACCTGTCAAAGGCTCCAGGATAACGACCAAACTGTAACTTTCGAAAAGGAACAAACTTCCGATCCATGTGTCCTTTGAGTCGTAGGTGACCATGCCAGAGGTAGTTGCCACTCCTCTCATGAAAGACTACCAAGTGGATGGCATGAGTGGCCAGCTTACAGACATAGTGCAGAGGGATTTCAGTTCCAGAAAGTGAGTCTATTCCATCCAGCCGAGGATCTTTGCTTTCAATCTTTAGGCACTGAAACCCCATATTCTCAGCTATCCGAAACCAGCCATCCTAGCATAAGACAAAGATCAAGCATGAATATTTAAAACCATACATTAGTAGCAAAACTAAAGCAATTGCTATACCATTAATTAAGCCATATTTTTGTCTTTGCTTTTCTGCTAGAACATTTTAAAAAACTGAGAGCAGTAAACAGAAGGTAGTGTAGAAAGACTAAAGAAGCAAAAGAAGGCTGTGGAGAAGGGAGAAGACCCTCAGGACTCTGAAAATCAATACAACTGTCTCCCCATGGGATGCGAATGCTCACTTAGTTCTCTCATTAATTTCTATGAAGTAGATGGTAGGAGCAGGAACAGAAAAGCAAGTTATCTCCTACGACTTTAAAAATGCTGTAACAGAACCCACATCACAATGCAAACATCGGGAAACCGATCCCAACATACTGTAAGACAATGTATGCGGGGCTGGAGGGATGGCTCAGCAGTTAAGAGAGCACTGACTGCTCTTCCAGAGGTCCTGAGTTCAATTCCCAGCAACCACACGGTGGGTCACAACCATCTCTAATGGGATCCGATGCCCTCTTCTGGAGTGTCTGAAGACAGCAACAGTGTGCTCGTCATATATATAAGATAAATAAATAAAATCTTAAAAATTAAAAAAAAAAAGGACAATGTATGCTTTCCAAAACCATTATGATTTAAATCTTACTTATTAAGATTATCTTATATGCAGATTTTAGTAGATGATTAAATATTATTAGAGTATCTGCTGACCCAGTGGATCTATCTCTATCACAACTCAAGCATCTATGGCTCAGGGAAAACTGCAGAGTGGGGTCTGAAAAACTGTAAAAGCCAGCATACCAGGAAGCCTGATGGGAAATAATCCTCCAAGAAATGGCTGATATACTTCTGTTTCAATTAAACACACACAGACACACACACAGACACACAGACACACAGACACACACACGAGTATCTGCTAGGTATGGTGCCCTATGAACTGTAATCCTTACAGAAAGATTATAAATTTGAGGCCAGCTTCAGTGAACTACTGATTCTTAAAAAAAAAAAAAATCTTTTATTTCACTAGAAATCTAAAATCTCCAAAGAACTTTTACTTATATTCTTACATTTGCATTTAGATATGATATCTACTCTGTATAAGAAGCAACATGAGTATTTTTAAGTGAGGAAACATATTTATAATCAACTTTCAAAATGGCTAATACTACACAGAGGCACTTAAAGTATACAAAATGCACATGCACTATCTCCTTTGCTACCCACAGAAACTATGTGAGGTCAGCCGGGAAGGTATTATTTATGTCTAGCCTTCAGTCATGGAACATAAAGCCTTAAGAAAGTATATCTCACTGCCACAGAATTCAGAAACAAATGTCGAGGATCAAAGCTAGCAAGCTCACCTGCTGAGCCATCTCATCAGTTCCTAGCTGACCTCTGCTTCTGTCATGGCCTCTGTTGTATTAGTCTTGGCAACTGTGCGCATTTCTTTCTTTGGAAGTAGCAGTGTACTGCTCTCAAGGGACACTTTGGAAATGCGGAGGAATATTCCTATATCAATAAGCTGGCATTTAGAGACTGAGGTCAGAACACTGGTGTTGTAAGTGACCATGTGACCGTCCTGTTTATGTCCTCATGATTTATGTCTTGCAAACCCTCCCCAGAGGCTTCACCTGGTGCAATTAAGACAGCAGTGCATACAGCAGATGCTAGGTAGCTATCGAGACCCTATCTATCCCTCCGTGAGGGCATAAACAGTTAAGGCCAGTTGGAATGATCTGTTTGCAAGAGAGCATAGCTGAACTCCCCAAGATGGCTCAGAGTAGTCACAACACCAATCCAGAAGAGAAAAAGAAGAATCCTATGATCAGAGTAACCTAGATAGCAAGTATTATTCGTGATAAGGTAGACTGAGTACTCATGTAGCTGTAAAATGGGTGATGACAGGAGAATACTGAACGCACATGAGAATTCTTGTAACTCCTTACCTAAGTGAGATACTAGGAACACATAAGCATTTTTGAATGAGAAAATAAACAAAAGGCTCACAGTAAGTGGTAAAAGGAGAAGCAGACAGTGCCCTAGCTTACTGAGGTCTGTGTTACTATCTGACCTTTTGAACTCAATACCAGTATTATTTTGCTTAAAAGTAAAAACGAAGTTTAAAATATCACATTCTCACTTTTCCATAGGTTGAGACATCTTTAGAAAACGAGAAAAAAAGCAAGCCAAGCAAGACCATATCCCTACATACACGGCTCACCTGTAGCTCACCTGCTTCACCACCTCGGCAGAACCATGGGACAAAATCTCTGACACCAAGTTTGAGGCAACTGAAGAACCTGCAGTATATGCTGCTGTCCCAGAGTATGCCACCACTCTAGGAGTCCCACCTACCAGAGTCAACACGATTTATCAGATCTGCTACAGAATGCCTGCATTCCTCATGCTGGCTGACTAGTGATGCTCATTTTTTTCTGATTCAAGCTATCTTAATCTCTTTCCCTCCAGAATCTACCACTTAAATGGTCTATATCCTTACACCTCTGCACTGGGGATCAAGTTTACAACATGTAAACCTTGGGGGAACACATCTAAACAGGACAAAATGATGACAGATACTTGAAATAAAGAAGCACCTCTCTTCCTTATTCCTGTCTGCCTTTCATTCTGAAACCACAAAGGAGGATAGAAATGTAAGTTCAAGTTTTGGAAACATCTAAAAACTACCCCATGAGTATCAATCTAGTACTGTGTACACACAAAATGGAGGAATGGTGCTGTAGACAAAATCCTACACTGAGATGTACCTTCTGCAACAACATGGAATACAGCACAAGACCCCTGCTTGCCTGTCTACACTAATGGAGATGCTGAACATCCACGTTGACCTCCTCAAGGTCATGATTATAGTTAAGACTGAATATCCTAACAGAATATTTGAACAGCAATTTACTAGAAGCTTCTGAGAAAAAATTTTCCTTTCAAAAGGATGATGTTCTCGTTCCTGCCTCTCGTTCTCTGTTCTTGAGCGTGATGTTTCTATGCCAGTACGGGTTATGCTGGAACAATGGTGGAAATGGAGATAGAACTTCTGCTCTGTATCGGTGGGGAGGTAAATGAATATCAAGAGCCACCATTATTTTAGCCTCTTACTAGAAGAGTGTCAGGTGCCATCTAGGAAAGGCTAAGGCTAGCAGGTGGCCTTCCTAGAGGTGACCCACCTTTTTGCATGCCCTAAGATAGGTGAGCTCTGAGAGGCAAGGTCCCAAGAGAATCAGGATTGCTTCTTGTAGCTGATATGCCTTTCCTGTCACTATTATGTAACCTAAGGGTTCCTGGGCATTAGCCCACCTTATTGAGCAAATTTCCTACAGATCAACATAAAGATGAACATTCATTAACTAATACTGTTTAGATGAATTAATAATTTTATAGAATTCCTGATTTAATTCTAGGAAGAAAGGGTTTTTTTTGTTTTTTTGTTTTGTTTTGGTTTTTCAAGAGAAAGAAAGTTTTAAGAGATGGTTTTAGCTTTTTGCTAAAAAGATGTAATAAAGTTAAAATGAAGAACAGAATGTTAGAATGAGCCCAACTCCTCATAAATAGTAAGTAAAGGCTGCATAGTAAGGAATACAATGAGCTTTCACAATTACACTAAAAGGAGAAATAGGTTCGAGAGAGATTGTGTTCAGTGAAAAACATTCATCCTAGTCAGATCCGAGGATGAAGCCACAGGTGTGGCAAGGTATGATAAGGCCAGGCCATGGAAAACTGTTGCTTTGAACTTATAAAGAGCTTACAGAATGAAACGCTGCTTTGAGTGTAATATCAACATCCTTCTGTGACTTCCCTTTTGTGTAACAGTCTAACTACAAGGTAATTTTCTAAGAACTTTTATCTATAAAAAAGCCAGAGAAAAGAAAGTGTTGGCTTGGGGGTGGGGGTGGGGCTCTGCTCCATCCATCCATCCACCAAATGTATACATTTGTTTGCCTATGTGTAGCTATACATGAACACTTGAGGAATAGATGAAACAGGTGGTTTGGTCCAGCCAGAATGTATGTGTGTATGGATATATATGTATCTGTGAGCACTGTCTATGTAAATGAATTTCTTTCCTTCCTTACCTTTTCTTTTCTCTCTAGTTCCCAAAGAGTTAATGAGCTCCGAGAGCCTCTTGCCTGGCCAGAGAGGGGAGCGGGCTCAAGGCTGACTAGCCAGAGAAAGGCACTCTAGCAATTAATCCTTTACTTAATCCCCTTCTGCTGAACAGCATGTGAGCATGTGTCAATTTGTCAGAATTCAGCATTTATTTAAGCACAATTAATAAGAGAGTTATAGAGAAAGAGACCCGCATATATTTAAGCATAAAGAGTTAATTCTTTAGTGCTTATTTAAGCACAGAACAGTAATAAAGAGTTAAGGTTTTTTTTTAAAGATTTATTTGTTTTATGTATGTAAGTACACTATAGCTGTCTTCAGTCACACCAGAAGATGGCATTGGATCCCATTACAGATGGTTGTGAGACACCATGTGGGTGCTGGGAATTGAACTCAGGTCCTCTGGAAGAGCAGTCAGTGCTCTTAACCACTGAGCCATCTCTCCAGCCCCAAGAGTTAAATTTTTAGCACAGAACAATAAGAGTTAAGTCTTTAGCATTTATTTAAGCACAGAACAGTAAAAAAGAGTTAAGTCTCCAGCACTTAATAAAACACAGAAATTTATAAAGTAAAATAAAGCATAGAGAAAAGAAGCCAGTGGGTTTCAGCCGCAGAATAAGCAAGAGATTGTTAACTCTTCAGAAGCCATCAGCTTCTAGCCCCCCAGTATAGTTACAGAGACTTAAAAGGCCCGAGATTATCAGACTTTTGTCCTTCATCCAACGCTGTATCCCTTCTTCAGCTCCACTCCCCTAAGGCTGGGCAGGCCACCAGCAGAGAAGAATTAATGTCTTCTTTGCTTTAGGCATTGTATCTAGTTATCTTACAGCTGAAAATACCCCCAATACAATTCACAAAAAGGACTGCAGAGGCTTCACACTTTCTGCTGGTGCAATCCCACACCATCTCCATCATCTAAAGCAGCTCACTCACCTCATCCTTCCTCAGGTGATACTGCAGCGCAAACGCAGTGAAGTCTCTCGGGGCACAGAAGAATCTGCAAGCTGAAGCCGAGCCTTGAGAAGTATTTTTCACTTGTTCGAAGTTTTTATTAATTGATTCCAGAATCCAAGGGTCAATAAGGAACACTGGCACATTTTGGCTGGATGTCAACATAATAAATTTCTTAACAGCACGCTGTTTGAGAGGAAAATAATCTCTATGAAACCATTAAGTCAATAGAAATTTTTTTTCTAGTACTGGGAACTGAACCCTGGACCTCACTCTTGCTAGGTAAGTGCTCTGTCACTAGGAAGCCAAGTATGGTGATGACTGACTATAACCTCAGCATTCCAGAGGTAAAGGCAGGAGTCTATCATAAAGTTTGAGAGGTAAGCCTGGTCTACACAGAAAGTTCCATGCCAACCAAGGCTACAGTAGTCTCAAAATAACAGACATAAATAACACAAAACAAAGAAGCAATAAACAATTTTTTTTAAATCAAAAGGTTTTGTTTTATTTTTTTATTAGTAAACCTGCATTATTTTTCAGTTTTAAAGACTGTTGTTGACATAGGATCCCATGTAGGCCAGGCTGGCCTGAACAGTGTCTGCAGCTGAGGATGATCTTGGGCTTCTGGTCCTCCAGCTACCATGTCTGGTTTATACAGCGCTTGAGACTGAACCCAGGGCCCACTGCATGCTAGGCAAACACTCTACCAACTGAGCTACATTTCAACTCTGCCCCCTCAGCATTGTTTTGCATTTTTCATTAGGTAGAAAAAAAGTAAGAAAATGTATTTTTACAATACGGAGGTTATGGAATTTTGCAAAACAAGAATGTAGTGTGTATTTCATTATCTGTACCTTTCCTCTTCCAAAGGAGGCACTGAGATTTTTATTCCTGATTATTAATTTACCTTTATGTTTGCAGATCAATTCTGATTCATATGTTCATTTATTTGGGGGAAGCAGTATACATCAGTGGACAAGAATTCTAGAGATGGAGAGTTTCCATCTGGATTCAGATACTTACTAGTCAACTAACCTTACTCTAACTAGCTAAATTGCGAACAGCAAAAGATACTGATTTTATAAGGTTTCCACCAGGACAAATGAGATACTGCAGGTAAAGCTCTTGGTAGAGGGTCTACCCTCATGTCCAAGGTAGTTATTGTCGTTGCCATCATTCAACACATATTTGTGGAGTAGATCAATGCATGAGCGTCAGACAACACTGTAACTGAGACTTCTTGTCTAGAGTACATACCCATTGTGTGCTATGAAATCCAACTCGATTTCCTTTGGATTTTGATGAGCCCGTTCCATTCTAACAGAGAAAAAAAGGGGGGTATTTTAGTAAATTCATAGCTCCGCACCCAATATTCACATGCTTATTTTCATACTCAGAAGCAAACAATAATACAATTTTATAATACAATCAACCCAAGATGTAAAACATTGACAGAGTATCACAAGTTACTGAAATAGTTCAAAGCTATGGCCAGCATTTCTGAACCAATTAATGGCCATCAAGAAAGATCATCCACAGCTGGGCAGTGGTGGTGCACGCCTTTAATCCCAGCACTCGGGAGGCAGAGGCAGGTGGATTTCTGAGTTCGAGGCCAGCCCGGTCTACAGAGTGAGTTCCAGGACAGCCAGGGCTACACAGAGAAACCCTGTCTCGGAATTAAAAAAAAAAAAAAAAAAAAGAGCATCCACATCCACATTCCTGTGTCTGTCTGTCTCTCTGTCTCCCCTCTCCCCACCTCTCTCTGTCCTGCCCCAGTCTCCTACATCCTGAGATTACAGCTAAAACCAATTGTCTCTCTAAAATTAGGGTTCAACTACTTAGTTCCATAATCCTAACTTCATCCCCACATACCGAATTGGTGAGAAGATGGCAAAGTGAGTTTTAAAAATGTATAATGAGGAACAATTCCTGAGTGTCAGGATCTGTTTGATATTTCCAAAAGGAAAAAAAAAAAAAGGATGGTTTTCTCCCTCATCTACTCCCCCTCAACAGCCCTGCAAAGCAAGCATCATTACTTCTAGTTGAGAGATGGCCCCAAAGCCCCCGCTTTCCATGACATACACTGTTATTTCACATGCTCTAGGTTACTTATAAATTAATAGTCCTTTTTAAATGTTCAAGTTCAGAGAGTCAGAAGGAAGAAGGCAATATTATCAGTATTTAATTAATATGATTAGCCCCCAAATGTTTTGAAACTAAATAGAAGAAAGAATGTGATGGTCTAGAAATTGTAAGACTGCTTCAAATTCAAAGAAGTCTGACAGCTCCTTATGCTTTCACTGTTTTTCTACCAGTGAATTATAAATAAGTGAGAGGATGCTGACAATTAGAACTGATATAACGTGCTCAACATTCTTAAAAAGATCACTCGTCTTCTCATTAAATTGCATACTCAAGGACAGGTGTCCCAAACCAAGTTGTCTTTGTATTACCATGTCTGGCAAAGTGCTTGGTTAATAAATGTTAGTAAGAATTTGTTAATTGGAGGAGAAAAGAAGGGGGGAAGAGTAATTAAGGTAGCGCTGGATTCAGTCTCTTGCAAAATCTGTAACTTAGGAACAGTTGAATACAAATGTACATTTGAGAAAAATAAAGAGTAACTTCGTCATCTTCAGTCTTGACAAGGGATGGAAACTGCTGACAATCGTTTGTTTTCCACTGCAGCCCTACCTTAGCAGAGGAGACTGAATAGGTTGTATTTGGAATAAGTACATTTCTAGTGAGCTAGCAGACCATTTTATAGCTTTTTTAGAATTAAGATCATGTATCATAAATTCTACTCTTAAATAGTACAGTTAACTATATGTATGGTTGTTGGAACACAGTCCAAGAATGGAGTCATTCAAGGAGAATTCTGAGAGCTTGTAAGGAAACTCTCAAGACAAGAGTCTTGTGACCTCAGTTTCTTCAAAACACAGAAGTGTCCATGGAATGTGTTTTTGTGCTCCTCCCCGGTGGAGTGGATAATAGCGAGTTTACTTCAGCTTTTGTTATTCATGTGTGTCTAGGGAAAAACATGTTTTTGCCACGTGAGGCTGGTCCTTGGGATTGTACATTTAGGCGACTTTCCTAAACCCTCTGAGTATAACCTGTTTGAGACTATGAATAAAGTTGGCTACTGCATGAAACTTTAGTCACCTCATTTTCAGGCCTGCTCTCTGTAAGGGGAGATGTTAATACTAAAGTCTGGTTCCCTACTTGGTTCTTAATTTGGTCAATAAAGAAGGCAGGAGCCAATTGCTAAGTGAAGGATACAGGTGGTCTTTCCGGGTCCCAGAAGGAAAGGGAGACACAGGGAAAGAGCGAAGGCTTTTCGGCCAGGCTTTGGAAAGAGAAGCACGAAACAGTCATGTAAGATCTTGGGGAAGCTAGAACCTGCAGCCTGCTACTGGTGGATAGCCAAAGAGGTTGGCGGAGGCTGGCTGATAAAGGCTAGCTGTAGGGCAGGAGATTCTGTGCACAGCAATTGTGCTATCTGGCAAGTTCTAAACTAATAAACTCGTCTGAGTGTTTTCATCCGCAGAGCAAAGGTGCACAGAGTGGTGGGGAGGGAGAGGGAGGAGAAACCGGGGCAGTAGCTGGTGGATTGGCGAAGCTAGCCAGGAGGAACAGCATGGGCCAAGCTCCTGGGAATGGTGGAAGTGTACTTTTTAAAATTACATGCAACACTCTCTTAGGTCCATGCCGCCAACCAGAATGGTAAACATATAGTTACAGTTGTTAGTATCACCTCTACCTAGAGCACTCCACCTAGACCAAACTATATTCAGATTAGCAGTCATTCCCCAGTCTTTCTCTGTACCACCATACTAACATTAACATATGTATAATCCCAGTATTTGGGAGGCTGAAGCCAGAGGATCATCAGTGTGTTCTAGGCTAACCTGGATGACATAGTGAGACTCTTCATAAAAAACAAAGCAAGATAAGTAACAGAATTCCAGCTATGCAGTTGTCTGCACCTGTAAGCACACAGCTAACCATGGCTGTTCACTGCTGCCACTGCCAATTCTTGATGAATGTTGAGTAGGCCTTCATTCCGTGGAGCAGTCCTACACCCCTTGCCCACTAATTCTCGGCCTCTTGGGTGACTTCTGCTCTTTTCACCTTTAACATGTTTTCCTCATCCTATCTGTCTGCCACTGCTTTCTCTTTCCTGAGAAGAGGAATTAAAGAACTCTCAAGCACTCCCGATACTGTGCTACCTTGTGAAATTACATTCACGCAGTCTGACTCCCCTCTTCTCATAAGAGAAACTGTGTACATTCCTATTAGCCACTCCTCTACTTACTAAATTGCATACCTTTTTGCTTGGCCAAAGACATTGCCCCAGCAATTTACTCTCTCTGCTGGACCATTCCCATTAGTATACAAACATAATATTATTCTTCCCATTAAAAAATAATTAAAACAAGAAACAAACAAAAACCTCTTGACAACCCTTTTTCTCAACCATTTCTTGTTCTCTTTTATGCTGTGTAGTTGTGGTGGTACAGCCTTTAATCCCAGCACTTGGGAGGCAGAGGTAGGAAGATCCCTGTGAGTTAGAGGCCAGCCTGGTCTGTAAAGCTAGTTCCAGGACAGCCAAGGCTACACTGAGGAAATCCTCTACTAAAAAAACCAACCAACCAACCAAACAAACAAACAAAAAACTCCCAATGGTTGCTCTCAATGCCTTTTATTCTTTCCTATGAGATTACTTGAGCTCAGATCCACTCTGCCAAACACTCACATCTACCACTCATTTCCACAATGCTGATTCCATTGGTTGTTTGCTCCTCCTCATTTTCATCTAATAAGACTTGGTAGCTTCTGCTTCACTGGAATACTTCATTTACTGGACTCTCATGAGAACTCCCATACTACACTCTCCTGCCATGTCTCTCTGGCTGTTCCTTCTTAGTCTCACTAGCTAGGTCTTACTTCCTTGAAATGAGCTTAAAGGGCCAAAGCTCAGATCCTGAGATATTCTCTCTTTTAAATCTATGCTCACTTATTTGGTACCTCATTAAGTCTTGTCAAGTTTTATTTTTATTAAGAATTTACTTATTATATGTGTATGGGTGTTTTGCTTATACATATGTATCACATGTGTGCAGTGCCTGCAGAGGCCAGAAGAGGGCACTAAATCTCTTGGAACTAGAGTTAAAGGAGGTTGTGAGCCACCCCCACAGGTGCAGAAACCAAATCTAAATCCTCTTGAAGAACAGCAAATGTTCTCAGCAGCTAAACCACAGATGCTGCTTCTGCTGCTTCTCCCCCTTCTTTTCTTCTTCTTCTTTTAATATTTATCTACTTATTTTACAGATGGCACATGTACCATGCTGTGCATTTGGAGGTCTAGGGACAAGTCGTGGGAGTTTGTTCTTTGCATTGCGTGGCTTCTTTAGAGGATCAAACTCAGGAAAGCGCCTTGACCAGAGTCAGCTTGCTCCCAAGTCTTACAGCTGTATATACCATCTATCTGTTTATAACTCCGACTTTCCTATGGTTCAGTTTACTACGGTCGGTAAAGCTCTCGACGACGCGAAGTCTTCAGTCCTATCTCCTCTCCTCTCCTCTCTCACTCCTCTACAACTACATCAACGCCCAGGCTATTCCTTCCAGACCCTTCCCTCCTCAATTTTTGTACTCTCTTTCCTTTGGCTCTGCACAGAGCTCTTCTTCAATAGCTATCTACACAATTCACTGTCTTCAGATAAACTTTTTCTTTAATTGGAAAGGCCTTCTACATTCCTCTTGCTCATCTGGAAAACTCCTACACATCCCGTAAGACCAACTTAAAACATTGTGCAACATTGAGCACCCATGAGATAGCCAGTAACCCAGTCCCCCAAGTATGTTATTCTTCACATCTTTTTTTTTTCCCTGAAAACTTAACTTGAAAGGTCAAAGATAAGAACACTAGGGATATTTGGTCTTATAAGGCTCTTGTGAGAAAAGAAAAGTAAGCGTACATTTTGTAAATGTTCTAAAAACTATGTAGTTTTAAAATATACTCATGAACCTATAAAGTAAAGGGTCCTAGGATTTAAGCTTCATTATCTTAGTAGTTGCTCTATCTATGGGGAAGAACAGCTACCGGTATCCAGTGGCTGCAACTGGAAATGAATAAGAAAAATGCAGCCACTGCCAACCAACGACCATATAAACAGAGAACCAAGAAAATAATAACCTGACCTCGTCTTCTTCCTAGTCTCCAGTCTCCAGCTGATGCTTCCCATTGGTTGAACCCAACTGGAAACCAAAAGGCAAGGGAGCTCAGCTAATGAAGTCCATAGAGGTCAGCCTCCCAAGGCATAGAGTATAGTAAGGAGATATCTGGAGAGGCAAACAGAGAAATCCTGCATACTATGCTATGTAGTTTAGGTTAATTCTATAGGTATGCTATGCAGAGCATTTGATAAAAAATTCTAAAATTTGAATTTTAGAAATATGTCTAACAGTACATAAGAATTACAAAGTCTAAACACTAAGAGATAGAAGAATTCTTAACTAGTAAAATATTCAGAATGGAGTCTTGTCGAAATTTATTTAAGTTCTGGCCCAAGGTTACTACCCTGCCTTACCTATTTAACTTCCCAAATGAAAGATACACACAACTTTTATATTCTCAATAAGCTTTAGACAGCACAATAGCTTAGCAGCTGTCTAGCCTCTATGTGATTAGAATCTACTTTCCTATTGTTACCCTGAGTTATCATTATGTTTCATCTGGGCTGCTCTTAACTCCAATTGGCCAGTTCTCAGGGACACGCTCTCTTGACTCCTAACCCATGGCACCTTCTCCTTCCTCCTCCTGCACTCTTCTTCTCTCCTCATGGTTCCCCTCCAACCCCAAGCCCCCCAAACCTAAACCTCACCTATGTCTCTTCTGCCCAGCTATTGGATGTTGGCATCTTTATTTACCAATCAAATATAACTTAAAGACAAGGTCACTCAACATCTTATATGCAGACTCTCATCTCTAGGACAACCGATCTTAAAGGTCCAATATTAACATTAAAATTCAAACAACCTTAGGCCAACCCACTACAAAGTCTGTCCAAAGACGTAAATACTTCTTCTGTTTCCTTATATGTTTCTTAATCTTTAGTTTCAAAGCTCCTCGAATTGTTGAGTTTAGGGAGTTAGGGCTGATCTTCACCAATCATTCTGTTCTAGTCTATTACTGTGTTCAGCTTAAATAGTTTCAACAAAACAAGTCAAGGGGTTAAGAAAACATGTGTATAGATATTTTAAAATATTTCCTATTTAATAGTCATATTGAAAACTTAAGGGTCACAAGTAAGTAATGGGCAGACCCAGATCCTAAAAAAGAACTGTTGAAGAATAATTGGTGACTACTGAACTCCAGTGACCCAACTATGATGTAATTAAAGAAAAGGCATTCCAGAAACAGGATGCTAAGACTTAAAGAAAAGTCTTGTCATTTCTGATGTACAGTACCTAATAATCAAAATTCTTACAGGAACCCAAAATCCAATTCTTAATTTGTATGACTGTTTAAACATGCCCAGTTAGAGTCAAATGGTTACTAATTTGTTAAAAACTTTAAGGTCTTCAATATTTGATTTTTCCCCCCAATTGTTTATAAACCTGCACTAAGCTGAGAGATCCTAACTGTGGCAAATCCCCATCTATCTGGGTAGCTACCTTCCTCTGCATCTCCTTCATGTAGAAACACCTCTCTCAAGTTCTCCATGGACTGGACTCCTAAATGTTATCAGCAAGGGTAATAAAGCTATCTGTCTTAGTAAGCCATTTGAAAACCAATAATCTGCAGCCTGAGATTATCCAAAAGGATAAAAAGAAGTGTAAATAACTGTAATACAAGAAATTCACTTTTTCCCCCGGGTAATAAAAAACTGGAGGGTGGGTGAATAATGGGTGGGGGTGGGGGTGTGATATTTACCCAAATTTACCATTTTACACTAGACTGCAGTCTAGTGTATGTCTAGTATACTTCCATTCCAGGAAAACCCTGTATATTTTCCTTCAAAGAAAATTAAAGCAAGCCAAAAGTCAAAGACTCAGTGAAAATCTTTGCATAATTTTAGTAAGCAACGAACTTAAAAACATTTCGAGAGCCTTTGCTTCACATGTTCTACATGGCTGCAGGATTAATTCCCATCTTAATGATGGCATACAAAATTGTTCACTGTGAATAATTGCTGCCATTCTTCTTCCAAACCTCCTCCTCTAACTGAAAACAAATTACTCAGCATAATGGGAAGCCAGCCCAGAATAGCAAGCACCCTGTGATGGCTGTCGGCAATAGGACAGTGATTGCTGAAGGCACTAGTGTGGCTCATCTGACAAGATAGCACAATGCACACTTTGCTTCACATAACAGTTTTAGGATCCAAATCATGAGCGAGAAATACTCTATTTAGATTCCAGTTAACTCATTGATAAAACAGTGAAAATATAGGCTCACATGAACTCTAATAATTTCATTCATTCATTCATTCATTCATTCATTCATTCATTCATGGGTGAGAGAAGGTGTGCCATGGCCCACACATGAAAGTCAGAGGACAACTTTGAGGAGACGGTTCTCTCCCTCTACTGTATGGGTTCTAGGAACTGAATTCAGGATTATCTAGCTTAGCTAAAGGCAAGTGATCTCTCCCACTGAGCCTCTCACCAGCCTCTCAACTTTATTTTTGAAATTGTCATGTAAGCCATTTGTAGGAAATGGAAGTTATAGAAGCTATCATTTTTTAGCATGTAATATGTAGAAAACACTAAGTGAGATGCATCACATCAACTAGACTAGCTCAACTGGCAATGTTATTAAGCCACAGTCAAAAAAAAAATCAAAGCTTAAAGAGGTGATTTGTAGAAAGCCAGATGACTGAACTATGATCTGAACTCAGAACCCATACTCAAGAATTACTAATACTGATAAAACTATCAAATTATGAGTGTCTTGGCCTTCCCATCTGGGCCAGTGCCCTGAGCAGAACTTGGGCACAAACTCCTCAGCCAGTCCCACAACACCCAGAGAAAGCTCCACTCCTAGGTGCTCTAACATGCCCAGGATCCCAAGATCCTAGGAGCTTGGTCACATCAGGATCTCAGGGTCGCAGAGGCAGCTTGTCTCCCAGGAGCTCTGTCACACCCAGGATCTCAGGATCCCAGGATCCCAGAGACAGCTGGTCTCTGAGGAGTTCTGACACAACCAGGATCACAGGAAGGACAGGCTCCAGTCAGCTAAAGGGAGGGCAGGTAGCACTAGAGATAACCAGATGGCAGGAGGCAAGTGCAAGAACATAAGCAATAGAAACCAAGGTTACCTGGCATCATCAGAACCCAATTCTCCCACCATAGAAAATCCTGGATACACCATCACACTGGAAAAGCAAGATTCAGATCTAAAATTCGCTTCTCATGATGATAATAGAGGACTTTAAAAAGGACATAAATAACTCCCTTAAAGAAATATAGGAGAAAAAAAAAAAAGAAATATAGGAGAACACAGTAAATAGCTAGAAGCCCTTAAAGAGGGAACACAAAAATCCCTTAAAGAATTACAGGAAAATACAACCAAACAGGTGAAGGAATTGAACAAAACCATCCAGGATCTAAAAATGGAAACAGAAACAATAAAGAAAACACAAAGGGAGACAGCCAGGGAGTTAGAAAACCTAAGAAAGAGATCAGGAGTCATAGATGCAAGCATCACCAACAGAATACAAGAGATAGAAGAGAGAATCTCAGGTGCAGAAGATACCATAGAAAACATTGACACAACAGTCAAAGAAAACGCAAAATGCAAAACGCTCCTAACACAAAACATCCAGGAAATCCAAGACACAGTGAGAAGATGATACCTAAGGATAATAGGTTTAGAAGAGAGGGAAGATTCCCAACTTAAAGGGACAGTAAATATCTTCAACAAAATTATAGAAGAAAACTTCCCTAACCTAAAGAAAGAGATGCCCACGAACATATAAGCCTACAGAACTACAAATAGATTGGACCAGAAAAGAAATTCCTCCCATCACATAATAGTCAAAACACCAAATGCACAAAACAAGGAAAGAATATTAAAAGCAGTAAGGGAAAAAGGTCAAGTAACATATAAAGGCAAACCTATCAGAATTACACCAGACTTCTCACCAGAGACTATGAAAGCTAGAAGATGCTGGGCAGATCTCATACAGACCCTAAGAGAACACAAATGCCAGTCCAACTATACACAGCAAAACCATAGACAAAGAAAACAAGATATTCCATGACAAAACCAAATTTACATAATATGTTTCCACAAATCCAGCCCCACAAAGGATAATAGATGGAAAACACCAACACAAGGAGGGAAACTATACCCTAGAAAAAGCAAGAAAGTAATCTTCATTCAACAAACCCCAAAGAAGATAGCCACACAAACATAATTCTACCTCTAACATCAAAAATAACAGGAAGTAACAATCACTTTTCCTTAATATCTCTTAACATCAATGGACTCAATTCCCCAATAAAAAGTCATAGACTAACAGACTGGATACGTAAACAGGACCCAGCACTTTGCTGCATACAGGAAATGCACCTCAGTTACAAGACAGACACTACCTCAGAGTAAAAGATTGAAAAACAATTTTCCAAGCAAATGGTCCCAAGAAACAAGCTGGAGTAGTCATTCTAATATCAAATAAAAATCAACTTTCAACCAAAAATTATCAAAAAAGATAAGGAAGGACACTTTATACTGGTCAAATAGAAATATTTAAGGGGTAACCTCAGCAAGTGTTATAGGTATCTGATGAATCTCAGTGTAATGGCCTTGGGAAATGCAAAGGAATGTTGCTCATTGCTCAGAGTGAAGCTAACATATCTTCAAGGGAGAACATTGGAGGTATTTGAATTTTATGTTCACACTAGGGAGGTAAGTCCTGTATATTTTAGAAGACTAATATTTATTTTCTCTGAATTTAGTCAGGAGTTGTCAACTTATTTCTAGTTGAGTGTGACAGTAGTAAGGTTTTCAAAGCCTACTGAAAACAAGTAACATTAAACGTGTGATTTATGAGATTAGGTTGTGTGCTATTTTGACTGAATTCAACTTTCCTTTGTCATTTCAAAGGAGAAAAAATGAATGGCCTATTAAACTGTAAGGGTTGATCTGTCAGAAATAATTTCTAATTGCATAATGATTTTACAAAATGATTTAATTTATTTAATCATATTTATAATGTAAAAGTATAAGATAATGATAATATTGGCTTCTAAAGTCTTAGCTAAAAATCAGCATTTTAATTATTATAGACATGTCTACAAGTAATTTCATAATTTATTAATTCTGTATTTAATTTTGACATGTTTCTTACAATTTACTATTGTATATAATACTGTGATAGATATCCTACAGTACATACATATTTTTGTCAACATGAATTCCTAGAAATAAGTTTACTAGACAAAATTTTATGCATAATTTATACTTTGGTACTTGTTGGTAAACTGTTCATTAGTACTGTATTGATTTGTACTGTTATCTGGAACATTTCTCTAAAATTTTCTAACGATTAGATTTTATTATAAAAAAATTATGAGTGTCTTGAAAGTAAGACCTTTGCCTTATTAATTAAAGTTTTCCTGCTATATACCCTGTGCATTAACAAGTGATCACTAAATACAAATTAAATAAGCACACTGAATTAAAACCACATTCACCTGTTGGGTATATTAAGGAAAAACAAACAAACAATGAACGGTTGAAACTTCCCTAGAAACATGTCTTCTTGGTGTGAACTGTAGGCTGACTCTGGATGCATCCTAGCTTACAGTGCGCGGCTTACAGCAGTTTGAGCTTATAATGACGTGAAAGTACTACTATGCATGGCATAGAAATGGTACTTTAAGTTTGGAAATTTCATCGTTCCCTGGGCAGGCTACTCAGTACTCACGATGCTGTGGAGCTATCAGCCATGTGATAATGAAGGCTCTAATATTTCACAGAGTATTTCGCCAAGCTGTGCTGCTCAGTAGGTAAGGCATAGTAAACACAGTTTTGATCCTACAGTGAGTTTATCAGGTGTAACCTCACTGTAAGGTGAAGAATATCTGTACTTGCTCATGATGTTACCATCCCATTAGAGTTTGTGTTTCAGGATATGCGGGAGATCTCGCTGTGGAATCTGTTACCTCACTAACTGCCAGGATTGATTTGGCTGGCAAGACAAGTGTCCCCTTCCTCCCTCACTGCTCCATGTTTGTCCCTCTTGAAGCTTAGCACTCAGTCCGTCAAAAATGACAACCTTCCTTCCCCCAAAGGACGACTATTCTTGGGTCAAAGGTATATGAGAAACTGTGCTCCCTGACAGAACACCGAAACAAAGTTTACATTTCAAAAACCTGAACTTCTGGCAGGCCTATTCCTCTATGAAACACAGTGTATCTGTTCCTTATCTTTAATTATTAGATAATTGGATTGATTTCATTTGTAAATCATAGAAAATCTAACCATCTAAATAAGTGGCAAGGGCCAAGAGGACGTCTACAGTAATGCTCCAAGCACAAGCAGAATAGGCCTTCTTTATTCTAAGACAGCAAGTAGTCCCCTTCCCTAGTCCATGGCTGACTCAGGGTAATCTCTCCTACGATCCTGGAAAGCTGTGTACTCATCCCAACGTGAAGGTACAGGCACTCACTGCTACCAGCAGCTACCCGACTGCAGCCCAGGGTCTCTGCTTCATTCCCTCCAAGCAACAAAGGTAAGTTATACTACAATTCAAGTAGATTCTCAATCAAAATATACACCATCAGATAAAATAATTTTGAGATGTTATCAAAATTACTTACCAGCGACTTAATTTAACTGATACTATTTAGGAATAACAATTTCTATTCATCAGGAAATGTGAATAGGTTAAATATTATTGAAACATTACTTTTGATTTAATTATATAATTACAAAAACATTTAACTGAATTTTAAACTGCCTGTCACATTCTACAAAGATGAGAACCCCACTGAGAAATATTTCTTTAAAAAATAAACATTATTAATTTTTTATATTAAAGTTTAAATATGTTAAGAGAACACTCAGCCACAGTTATGTGTAATGAGAAAAGACAATTACCCTCGCTGACAAATAGTGCTTGTAGTAGAACAGCTGAAACAGCAGAAATGCAGAACTTGTCAGTGTTAAAAGGGCCAAGATCACGTTCTTATTGATTCTACTCATTGGTCTATGGTGTTCTCTTGGGTTTGTTCTAACAGTAACCCAGCTGTTTTCATCTTCTTCATGAAACAGAATCTTGTTTCCTGTGACCAGAGATATTTCTGCAAAGAAAAAAAAACACCAATTTGGCAACAACAACAAAATTAACTTCAATAATTATTGACAACAAACATACACACACATGCACACAGAGAGTTATTTATATTTACCCAATTGTGGCAGTACATATCTATAATGCCAGCATTTGGTATGCTGAGGCAGGGGGATAGCAAGTACAAGGCCAGTGTAGGCTACATAATGAGGACAAGACCAGTTGGAGCTCCATAAAAAGATTGTGTCTCAAACAAACTAACAGACATCAGAAGCAAATCTAGAAAAGATAAAAGACAAGGAAAAGCTATCTGCAGTTCCACAGAACACGATGGCCAAGAAGGAATGCAGAGGGGAGGCTTCTCCAATGTGTCTGACTCAACACAGCTATCTGGGACCTAGGGACCTCAGGATGTACGTCTGACAAGTTCAAAGGCGATGCTACTTCTGACCACACCGAGATCTACTTCCATAGGAAAAAGGTGAGACAGTCAGGAGCATAGTATCTAGCTGTTTGTTTTGTGAGAGGTGTGTGTGTGTGTGTGTGTGTGTGTGTGAGGAAGAGATAAAGGATGCTCACTTATGACCTTGGCATTTGCAAGGGTAAAGAATACTTTGGTAAATATTGGGTACCACCATCTTTTACCCCGGGTACCACCCTGATTATCTTTTTAGAATAAGAAATTTAGAATGTAGACACTTCCTACCTCCTTTCCAATACATTATCTTTGGTATATTTAAAGATCCCCTAGTATTTAGCTTTATTTCTACAATATTAATACATCTTTTACTTAACATCTAAGTTTTCTTTTGTTCCCTGGTTATAATGAGAAACTGACAAACTATGCTTCCTTCTTTCTTTCTTTCCCCACTTGCTTCTACTTCGTTATTTTATTCTTCCCCATAATTATGTTACCTCGTTCTTATACCACAGTGATCCTACTGCCACACCCTTTGCCCACTCCTCTCGGCAGCACATAAAATAGAGAATGTGAAGGTACGACTTACTGTTACTGTAAGCACTGATAAAACAGTGTCAGGAAAGTTTGGCTGTGAGGTCATACTTTACTTCCCCTGATAGGTTACAGGATTTATATCATTGCCATGTAATGCTAAATGTTCTCCTGATAACCTTCAATACCACAGCCCCACGTACATGGAATCTGATTTGTTTTAACAGGATGTACAAAGGATGCATACATGTTCCCTACCTGCGAAATTCAACTCTTGTTTACCTAGACTATATAATGGTGGTGGTTACTGAATATTCATTTCCTTTAGTCTTTGGGTGTTCTATAACTTATAACAATTTCTTTATAGGAAGCTTTGAAGCCATATTTAAATAACTTCAGTAGGACACTGGAGCCTCTATTTCCAGAACTAAAGTATAACTGCTTCATGCCCCTTTCAGTTCGCTGTTTCTTCTTGTGAGTCCTTTCTTCCCGACCTCTGCCAGACTGATGTCTTACAACCAACTGCTAGCTCTTGAGCCAATGAGCATGGCCTTTATTTTTTGCAGTGCTGCTACCTGAACCCAAGGCCTCTTTCTACCCAGAACTGGTCAGCACGCTATCACCGAGATACAGCATAACACTGTCACTTTAAAGATTTTCAAAAGATGGTTTTTAACTATAAGTGCATGCATGGGTATGTTCACATATGTGTAGGTGCCCATGAAGGACAGAGTCGTCCAACTGCCCTGGAACTGGAGTTATAGGTGGTAGTTGAGTCACCTGACATGGGTACGAGGAAGCACACTCAGATCCCTGGGAAGAGCAGTGTATGCCCTAACCACTGATCTATCTTTCACTAATTTTCCCCTTCGACCTACACAGCTATCACTTATTTTCTAGTTTATTTTCTTCTTGTTGTAGCATTTTTAATGTTCATTTTCTTTTAGGTACTTATCTTTAAATGACCTGAGCTCCCTCAGATCAGTTATTCCTAAGACTACTGGGGTAGGAGGGAACGTGTTCTAGACTACTGGAAGTTTTTTCTAACAGAACTGTGTGTGTGTGTGTGTGTGTGTGTGTGTGTGTGTGTGTGTGTGAGAGAGAGAGAGAGAGAGAGAGAGAGAACATATGTTACATATGAAAAGTTAATACATGACTCCTTCATGAGATCAGAAACAGGTACCAAAGAGTGTCTCACAATCTCTACATTTTGCTGCTGTACTGATAGTGCTTTTGTGTATACATTGTTTGCTTCTCTTGTTGCTAGTTCATGCTGCCTAACATCTGTGGCTGCTCTAACACCTTCCCTATGTGTCCCTGACCTCTGTACAGAGAGCCACACCTCTGTTCTATCAGTTCTGAGATCTCTTTCTACACAGATCTTCCCTTTACCATGGTAACCTCTTCTCAAATATTTCAGTTTGGGGTCACAGCAATATTTGTCTCAGGAAAGCTGTGTTAACACCCATTTCCCACTTTTCATGTTGTTTCAGGGTAACTTCAGATCGAATAAAATAGAAATATTTTTGCTCTGCCATTTTAATTAAAGTCCTAAGTTTTTGTACGGAGCTTTAAAACAATCCACATAAACAAGCTGAACACATAAAACAAGCACTGGAAGAAATCACGAAAGATCAACTATCCATGGGAGGTAACTCAATATAGAAGTCAAGCATGATTTTCTCCACTAAGCTGTGAAAATCAGCAACATCCAACAATACTGATAATGGTAGGAACCTACTGTTAACTAAAACTTACTATAGTGATTTCATCAGGGCAGGTCCTGGATAACAAGATTATTTCTCATTCTCTATTTCAGCTATGCCTCATATACGTGTTGAATAGCACACAGTGTAGTGTACTGCACGGTGCTTCCTAGTGACATCTAGGCTGGCATCTAAGCTTACCATTGCTAAGCTTCCTCTAAGTGCAACTCTTCTGAAATACAGAGTGTATCAAACATAGCTCAGGGTAGGCCGCATGCTCAGTTGGCCAACACAAAATAGACCCCATGTTTGGTTTGGTTTGTTGTCTTTTTTAAAAAAAAAAACATATTTTTTTCTTTTATTGGATATTTTCTTTATTTACATTTCAAATGTTATCCCCTTTCCTGGTTTTCCCTCTGAAAACCCCATATCCACCCCCCCTCCCCCTGCTTCTATGAGGGTGCTCCCCCACCCAGCCACCCACTCCCGCCTCCTACCTCCCTTCCCTGGCATTTCCCCACACTGGGGCATCAAGCCTTCACAGGACCAAGGGCCTCTCTTCCCAATGATGCCCAATAAGGCCATCCTCTGATACATATTCAGCTGGAGCCAGACCCCATGTATTTTTGTTTTGATTTTTATGAAAGAAAAAAATCCAAAGTTGAGTGGGTTTCAGGGAAGAATTTGTGGTGGGACAAGAATATAACCAAAATATATTGTATGGAAAAACAAAGTCTAGTAGGGCCTCATGGCACAGGCCAATATATACCACCACCTACTCCTGAGGGTAGGCAGGGTGATGGTAAGCCCAAAGGTTGCCTGTGCTGCAGAGTTCCTGGCCAGCCTGAGAAACTTACTGAGACTATCTCAAACTACAAACTGAACAAGGAGCTGGGACTGTAGCTCAGCAGTAGCGTGTTGCATACACAAGGCCCTGGATTCAGTCCCAGGACTGATGATGATGATGATGATGATGGTGGTGGTGGATCTTCACCTACTTACTGTTCATTCACTAAATCCTTTATAACATACCCTCTACCTTGCCACACTGTCACCACTGGACGATGAAAAGGTAAAATAATGGGCTCTCTCCATGTGATTATTCAGAAGAATCATAAGCACGTGGTAACTCCCTTCTCAATGCAGTGTAAGGAAAGTTCTCTGAGGGAGTGATGGAAAGAAAGGGCCTGGGAAGAGAGGCTGCACAAAAAGCTAGGTAAGGCTGGACTTCAGGTGGAGAAATAGAGATGCTTTTCTTTTTATTTAATGTATTTCTTATTTGAACATAATTCTGTAGTAAAAAAACAAAACAAACAAAAAAACTACTCTCAACCTGGCATGATGATGTAAGCCTTTAATTCCAGCACTTGGGAGACAGAGACAGGGGTATCTCTGAGTTAGAGGCCAGCCTCCTCTACCAGGCCAGACAAGGCCACAAAGTGAGATCCTGTTTCAAAAAGAAAAAAAACCCATACCCACCACCACCACCTTTATTTTGCCAGTGTGTTCTCACTGCTAGAGTGGAATGCTAAACAGTTTTTACTGTGCACGGAGGAGATGCGTGCACAGCACTGTATGCAAGTCTGGAGGTCAGAATAACTCTGGGGTCATTCTTCGGGTACCATCAACCTTTGTGAGTGTGTGAGGGGCTATGCGCCCCTGTGTATGTTTTGGGCATTTGTGTGAGGGCAGGAATGTGTAGGCCAGGAGACAGAAGATGCCCAGTATTCCATCACACTCTACCTTACCCCCTTAAGACAGAGAGGCTCACTGACTTTGGAGCCAGGCTGGTGGCCAGCAATCCTCTCATTTCCGGTGGTTCCCCCTAGTGCTGGGTGACAGGCATGCACACAGCTATGTCTGACTTTCTAAGTGAGTGCTAGTATCTGAACTCAGGTTCTCATCTCATGCTTGCTCTTAGTAACTGAGCCACCTCTCCCTCCCCCTGCCTCCATCTCCCGTATACTCCAAAGACAAAGTTTCTCACTGGCCTCGAATTCACTAAGCAGGCTATGCTGGCTGGTTAGGGATCCTCAGGAATCCTATCTCCCTCTTCCCAGCTCTGACATTATACCTGCAGGCTATGCTCAACTTTTTAAAGTACCTTCTGAGGATGGAAGTCAGATCACCATGCTTGCAACGAGAAGCACTTTAGTGACTGAGTTGTCCCAGGTCAAATCAAGTTATTTGGTTTACATTTCATGTTATTTTTTAGTGAGTGTGCTAGTTAATTTTATGTCAACTTCTCGCTTACTAGAATAATCTGAAAGAGGGAATCCCAATTGAGAAATGCCTCCATAAGACTAGACTGTAGGCAAACCTGTAGAGAATTTTCTTAATTAGTGATTGATGTGGAAGGGTCAGTCCATTACGGGTGGTGTCTTCTCTGGGCTGGTGGTCCTGAGTTCTATAAGAAAGCAAGCTGAGCAAACCATGGGAATATGTAAGCAGCACTCCTCTATGGTCACTGCATCAGCTCCTGCCTTCAGGTTCCTGCCCTCAGTGATTTTGATGATGAACTGTAATATGAAACTGAGCAAAATAAACCCTTTCTTCCCCAAGTCACTTCTGGTCGTGGTATTTCATCATAGCAATATTAGCTCTAACTAAGGCTGTGAGTAAAGCCTTTCCCTCAAGATACAAGTAATTAATTGCTTGGTTGAGGGCATTTACCCCAGGTTGGTCTGTCGATCATTAGGTAGCTCCGTTTTCTAGTACTTTTCTTGTCTTGGCCTCCAAAGTGCTGGTATTACAGGTGTGAGCTACCATGGCTGGCTCACAGGCTGACTTTTATTTATTGGAAATCTTCAAAGATAGAAAGACTGGAGTATCATTCTTTATAGCCGAGAAAGCTCGAGACATAGCGGAAAGTGGCTTGCCTTGTGCTACCTGAGAAATTGGCGATCCTGATGAAATCTGATTTCAGTTCTCTGGGCTCTTATCTAAAAGCTTTTAACTACCTGGCCCCATTTATATAAAATCTTTCCGGATATCCCCCAACTGATAATGTAAACGGAAGACAGGAAGACTTGCAGTTATCTGGCATCGCAAACCACTCCCACGTTAATCATCATCATCATCATCATCATCATCATCATCATCATCATCATCATCATCATCATCATGCATAGTAAGCACCTTCAAACGAACTAATGATGACCACTGAGGAGTCTCAGAAGAGAGGAAGAAAGGTAAACCAATCACCACCTCTCTTCCAAGCGCTTGCAGCTGGCTGCTGTACACAGAACTTGTCTTTCGCACAGCGTCAAAGCCCTTCTTACGTGGAACCCTCCCTGGGTGGCTGCGCTGCCATTCTCCCTTCCGTTCCCTGTGAGTTCATGCCTCCAGCCTCGGCTAAGATGCACTCAGAGCAGCGGGCTGCAGGAGTTCCTCCCCTGAGGCACCTTGGCATGCACTGATCCTCATACCTGATCGTTCTCCCCGCATCGTCTGCTCTCGCCACCCAGCTCAAACATCACTGTTCCAACTCTGCCTCTACAAGCGTCTCCATGAACCTCCAAAATCGAAGCCGGGTCAGGATGATCAGCATGTGGGAACTACCAGTCGCCGTCACGGCGGCAGCATGCTCGCGCACTGACTCGCAGACGGTACCTGCGGCCGACGTCGGACTCCTCCCCGCCGACGTAGGGCGGGTACCCCCAAAGTGGACCACGGCCGGTCAGGGTACCAGCAGACTAGCGTCATGTGCCTGAGAAAACCCGCCCACGCCCAGGCTCAGCTACCCAGCCCGGGTGCTCTCATCTTACCTAACTCTACAGCTGGGGCGGAGGCATCGCTTTACGGCAGTCACGGCAACTGTCGCAAAGAAGCCGTCAAGCGCGCAGCGGCGTACGCTACCCCCGGTAGCGTTTGGTGGTACTGGCTTGTCCGCCTCTGCTGCCAAGTTCTCGGAGCCCGGCTGTTTGTCTGGCCTTTAGAAATCTGCAGTCAGCCATCCCTCCAGCGGTGTCCTGAGGCTGCCTGGAGTTTAGGAAAAACGGAACTGTCTCCCCTAGTGTGCTGCTCACCAGACAGAGCGCAGAAAGTGCAAACTTAGGATGGATAACGATTCTTTTTCTTCCTCCTTCGTCCTTCCTCTCCCCTTTCCTCCTCTCTCCACATTCTGCTATTGCGGACAGAATAGGAAAGAGCACTATGTAGTGATATATGTACTCGTGAAGTTGAGGTGCCTACTTGACATCCAGGTCTAGAAGATGCTATCTTCCAGTTTGGGGCTTGAAATATAGACGGTTCTGGGTCTGGCACCTGGCATTTTTGCTTTTAGCGGTATAATTTTAAGAGTTAGAATTATTGGCGAGGGTCAGATGTGGATTTTGATAGGAATTTTTGAAAATTAGAAATCACTAAAGAAATTATTGTAAGTTTAAGTTCTCCCTACGAAAATTACTAATGGCATATAGAAAAAAAGGATGAAATAATTTGCACACCCCGTTCTTTATCATTTAACTCAGACGGGCCTTAAATTCTACTTAGCCCAGTATGACCTTCAGCTGATCCTAGTGCTTCTACATCTCAAGTGCTGAAATAAGTTTGCAACACCATGCTTGGCTTAAAACAGAATTTTTCTAAAAACTGATGGAATGTGGCTGTATCAAAAATTTTTTATTAAATTTGGGAGCCAAGGCAGGAGGATCTGGAGTGAGGCCTTGTTTTTTAACACACACACACACACACACACACACACACACACAATTGATGCCTATTGGAGTATTAAGAGGTGATATTTAAAAAGAAATGAGGAGTGTTTGTTATGCTCAACAATGTCTGGAAATTATAAGGAGGAAAAAGACTTCTAGGGTTTTAGAAGTGAGTACATTTCAAGTGCATAGTAAATCTTATAAACCTTGAAAGAGGCAGAGTAGCAGCCAGTTTTCTGATATG
This sequence comes from Rhynchomys soricoides, assembly GCA_019843965.1. Classification (NCBI taxonomy): domain Eukaryota; kingdom Metazoa; phylum Chordata; class Mammalia; order Rodentia; family Muridae; genus Rhynchomys; species Rhynchomys soricoides. The sequence goes on from JADRCH010000824.1 coordinate 1,384,072, forward strand.
AGCTGTTTAAGTATAGATCTCATTGTTTATCCTAGATAAACACAGTCCTCGTGTGCCACCTATGTTATCAAGTTTCTGTTACTGTGAAGTAACCAGGATTTAGAGATAATATGTCAAGGAAAGAAATTAGAACTCTTCAAAGAAAATTGACAATCCTTTTGGTTATCCTAGACATAACTTATCAGCAACTTTCTTAGGCAATTTGCCTCTAACTTTTCCTCTACTTGCAAGTAACTTCATTCTTTTTAATATAAGCTTGCAAAGTAAAAGCCTAGTCTACCACCGGAAGTTGGACAATAACCAGGTCAGCATGCTGCGCTGATGGCCCTTGTTAATGGATTAAATGTGAGATGCTCCCCAGATGCTTCTGTTGGAATATTTTGTCTCTAGGAAGTTTTAGAGCCTTTGAGGAGTAGGATTCTAAAATCCTGCAGGAAGTGGGCAATTAGAGGGGACAGACATGAAGGATCACAGCCCAGCTCCCCTTTCAGTCTGCTCTCTGCTACTTGGTCCAGTCCATATAGAAGTGAGTAGACTCAGCCACCTGCCCCTGCTGCTATATACTCTGCCACATCCTCCTTCCTATGATAGACTTTGACCTCCCCAACTAAGAGCCAACGGGAATGTTTATTCCCTTAACTTACTGCTATCAGATCTTGTCAAACAACTAGAAAATAGTACTTCTCGAGCAGGTTCAGAGAGACAATCTGGGAGACTCGCTCACCATAAAAAGTCTTTTAATCTAGTTAACCAAATGTAAAGCTATTGAGAAGGGTAAATGGAGGAATAAAAATAGCCTCCATCAGAAGTAAACATTCACCTTCCAAGAATCATCCAGGCATGTGTATCTCTACACATTCCAGCCCAGTAATGTTTGTGGTGTCCTGTGGCAAAAGTATAAAATACCAGCACTAACAAATTTAAGTAACCAAGAGCTTAACCATCAAAATACCATATTCAGGTTTAGCAGTGAAGAACACTCAGTATTCTCCCAAAGGACCCAAGTTCTATTCTGTAACTACAGTTTCAGAGAATCTAATGTCTGCTTCTGGCCTTTGAGGGTACCCACACTTATGTGACATACACATTTACCTAAATAAAATGAATATAGAAATTTCTTTAATATCATCCTTGATAGATATTTCTGAAGGAACATAAATCCAGATTCAAATAGGGAAGTCTCAAATTCCTCAGACAATATTGAAAAGTGACAGTGTAAGTACTAAGTGACCTGGAATACGTGCATGTAGACACTCCCCTTGGCACATCCAAGCTCTAAGTGTTGCAGCTCTGAAGGGAAAGGCTTCCCCTAAAGAAGTGTTACAGTTCTACTGGGGCTGCAGGAAAAGATTTCCCCCAAGGTAAGTTCTGCTTTAGCAGGGGAAATTTCCCCAGCAAATGTTAAATAGCTCTACTCCATCCGGAGCCAAGGAATACCACAAAGTCACTCTGCACAATAAACCTCACCCGAGATTTATTGGGAGGGAAAACCCAGCAGGGTGGCCGGTTCTGCTTGGAAGAAGCAAGCAGGGTTTATATGTGGTTTCTTGTAGGGCAGGGCAGAGCTTTCCAGGGTGATTTCCAGAGTGAGGATTAGGAAGAACTCAATTCTTGAGCTTGGGCAAGCTCAGGGATTGGTGGGTTTCTGTGGCAAGCTCAGGGATTGGTGGGATTCTGTTTCTTGGCCTTTGTCTTGGTTTTGGAGTCAAGTCAGGGTCAGGGTGTTTTTTTTTTCCCCTCTCGCCCTTTTATGCTATACAAGCACCATCCAGTCTCCACAAATTGCCATCTATGGTGTGTGTGTGTGTGTGTGTGTGTGTGTGCGCGCGCGCGCGCGTGTGCGCGCGCACATCTTTTTTTCTGGATGTATCTTGGGAACATGTCTACACAGGTCCTCAAGGAAAACTTACAGATGACCAGGAAAGGAGGTCTGGGGTACCATCCTGAGGAATCCAACCTCTAGTTTCATTTCCTGTTGCTGTGATAAAATACTCTGACAATGGCAGTTTGAAAGGCAAGGCTTATTTTTGTCTCACAGTCCTGGATTACAGCATATCATATTAGGAGGTCAAAGAGGCAAAAGTTTAATATGGTTACATCATATCCCAAAGCAGGAAGGAGCATAAGAGCAAAGAATGCATGCTCCTGTTCAGTTAGCTCTCTCCTCTTCAGTCCAGGACCCAGTTGGTGAAATGGTGCTGTCCACATTCAGGATAGGTCTCCCTACCCCCACCCATAGACACCCCCACAGATTAACCTAAGTGAGACAACCCCTCACTGAGACTACCATTTCATGTGATTCTACATTGGGCCAAGTAGACAATTAAAACCAACCATCAGACACCCTTAGGGAATTCTACTTAGGTGAAGCTGGGAGCTTGATTTCTATTATGGAGTTTCAGGATGAGTCAATGTGAAGTAGAGCTAGGTTAACTAGGAATCTTACTAGTAGCTATATAAAAACAAGAGCCCTACCCATGCCCTTAAATTGCCATTTTTATCCTGATTCAGGTCAGGAAATATGGAAGAAATATGGAAGACATGATCCTTGGCTTCTTTCCAATTGTGATTTTATGAAGAGTTCAGTGGAGACAAGGTCAGGATCTGTAACCCAAGTATCTGGTGCATGGACAGTCTTGTATCACACTGTATATACTACTGCCTGGCTCTGGCTAGAGTATGAATTGCCTTCCCTTAACATATTTTATCACTGGACTTACCAATTCCTCTGATGCTATCCTTGGGTGAAATGAGAATAAGCAACTAGTACCATGCAATGTAAGTGCAAAACTGTTTGATGCAAAAAAAACTTCACCATAAAAATTAGAGTGGATATAATTTTATAAGGAAAAGACCAAATTTTGAGGAAGCCAGCTGCCATATAATTTATGCTATGGCTGGAATGTGAAATGCCCTGCCGGCTCTTACATTTCATAATGGTGCTGTTTTGCAGTTTGTGGAACCTACAGTTGCTGGGAGCCGGTTGTTTGTGGGCTGGTCTTAAAGGTAACAATCAGTTTACTACTGGATCAATTTCTTGCTTGTTCACCCACCATGCCTTCTCACATAAGATTTCTAGCCTCTGAAAATACATCTTTCTTCCCTGAAGGCAGTTACTTGTCAGATATTTGATCTTAATGACAAACTAACAGTCTACATATGTGTGTGTGTGTGTGTGTGTGTGTGTGTGTGTGTGTGTGTGTATAAAATATCAATTGGAGGAAGAGATACAAAGAACATATTCTAGGCATCATACAAAAATATTTAACTTGCAGGTACAAGTCAGAAAGGGGAACCTTCAAAATTCTGATAGTCTATTATTTAAGTCTATTAGTATTCAGGTAACTCTGAACTATGGAGGCCATTTCTTTGCCTAGCAACCATAAAAGGTTGAATGATCCATGTTTGCCTTTAACAGTTTGCTTGTATTTTAATTCACAATACTACAGTGTATTCTATCTTATCTGTGCATATATTTGCAAGAGAAATCATTGAATAACTTAACCTTCAGGGGGTAAGTGCACTTAAAATCTTGATTTCACTGAACTGTTAAGTTGCAGCTATCCATGGGTCTTCTAACAGGACTGCCCCTCAAACCTCTTGTCACATGCTTCTCCTCATAATGCAAGACTGTCTGTTTTTCTCTTATCTTTCTCTTGTTGACAGAGACCTTAAATACAGGAACTACAACCTAAGTATCATCAGTCACTGCCGATTCTTTCCCTCTTCACTTCTTTCAGGGTAGAATACACACTGCAAAAAGGACTGGGTTCTGGGTCTCACTCTTCTGGTGACCCTTCTACCAAAAGGTCACCTAGGATGTGATGAGCTAACTAGTTCACCTGTAATGTATAAAACATGAGCTACTAGTGAAATGTACTTATTTTAAATTAGTGTGAATTTAAAAATTCAATTGGCTAGTACATTATTTACAGTAGCTGCCTGTGGCTACTGAATACAGGATTCCCATCATTACATAAAACAATATTAAATGGCATTACCTAACATATTTTGAGGAAATGAGACAATGACTTTTTAAACATTCTCTTTATCAGTAAACAACTATAGATATTTAAATAAAAGTTGATAAAAACAAAACACTGACACAAAAGAAAGCAAAAAAAAAGGTTTAATTTTCGAAGGGATAATACAGGTGCTTTCGTAAAAACGTCAAGTGGAACATTGTATACAGAACATACAAGTTGCTACACTTTGAATAACCATTTCTAAAGTTTAAAAAAAATCATTTAAAAGGCTTTGTCTTGTTTGTAAGGAAAACGAGGCAAGTGTGTTCATTTCAAACACTCTTGCAGCACTGAATAATACATCATGTGTAGTTTAAATAGTCCTCACCCACAACTTAGAGGTTAAACCTGAGGAGCTGTAACTTTTATTATCACGACTGCATAGCAAAATCATGTCCAGATAACAAACATACCAAAATCCTGTGGAGTAGGATAACTTGTAAACCACTTAATACATCCAATTGGGAGCAACACAACTATGTCCAGACAGATAATAACTGATATAGGTTAATGAACAAGGCTTTGAAATGTTTCTTTTTTAATAAAAGGTTCCAATTCAATAAAGTTGATGACAATTTTATTGTCAAATGCAACAACTTGTTGAACCACTTAGTTGTTGAAAGTTATTTCAGCCAAATTCACTTTGCATGGGGCACTGGCTATTCTAAATGCAAGTACAAATCCTGGTGGAAAAGGAGCTGAAGCAATTTGTTTAGTAGGCTTCCCCTCTACATGTGAATGCTGCAGTAGACTTTATAACTTGGAAAAGTTATGTAGTTGATGAGAAATATGGAAACAATCATGCACAAAGTAAATTGATACTAAAGGACATTTTGAAGGACATCTTATTTTTAAAAAATCATTTAAAATCACTGCTTATACCAACTTAACATGCTTTTTCTAACTAAACAGCAAGTATCCAAACACAGCCATTCTTAGCGAAAATCACCTGCCCACATAGGAGGCCATTTCACTACACTCCTCACAACAGCCCTGTGAGGTAGGCTAAACAAGGTACAATATTTTAAGTAAGGCAATAGAGGCCCAAGGGTGATGAGTGATTCAGAGAGGTCGTAGATTACTGTATGGGGCAGCTATGAAGATCAAGTTTAAATACTTAAAAGAATGCCCAAAATCTTAGAGACTTGCACCTTTTGCCTGAAGTTATTCCCCAACTTTAGTTATTAATCTTAATAGAATCAGTTATGGATTTGATTTCAAAGAGTTTCCGTTAAAAGATCAATTAGTTTAAGTCCTTTGGTACCTTACAGATACTGGAAATGTTAATAAGAAATTCTTCTCATAGTCCTGCACTCTCCAAAAAGTTCTAATATTACTAAAATGCTTTTTACCAATTTCTTCCAATTTGATTTATTGTAAAATTGATTCAATCTTAAGTTCCAAGCCAAGCAAATACATTCACTGACCTCTGCCCTACATACTGCAAAAACTTCTACATGCTTATTCCTAAGCACCAACTTAAGTTGACTATTACTGAGAAAATATATAATCTTAAACAAATATAACTGAAATGATTATGTATCAAAGCTAGTATTAACCCAGAAAAAAGTACTCTTTTGATATGGTTGGGTCGTCAAGATAAAAGTGCTGTGGTAATTTCTGGTATTGATTACTAAGCCAGTCTTATCATCACATGGCATGGCCAACATTCCAATGCGAACAAAAGCAGCAAACAACCCACTTAAATTCCGACTGGTGCAAAGTTCCCATGGTATTCAGACAGCCACACCACGCAGGTAACACAATACTGACATTAGAATCACAAACGTCAACAGTTACGAGACACGGAAAACTACCAAACGTGAGGTAATGTCGCTGTGGTGATTTCCTATAAGAGAAGCTTTGTTCCCTACTCTAGTTCTGAGCACTGTAGTTATGAAAGGTGTACCTGGTTGAAAATAACAACTGGATGGTGACGTGGATACTGAGTAATTCATGCTTACTCTGACAGAATAGATGTGATGTAAAAAATAAAACAAGGAAAGATACTTTTCTAAACTTTCTATTATAATATAAAAGTGAAATATTACTGTGTAGTTAATTTGATAGTTATTTTTACAAGCTACAACAAATGTACTTTAAAACAAATTTTAAGTTTTGTGTGTGTGTGTGTGTGTGTGTGCGTGTGTGTGCGCGCGCATGCGCACACAAGTAGGTCGAAAGACAACTTGCAGGAGGTAAGTCTCCCCTTCCATTTGGGTCCCAGAAAACAAACTCAAGCCATCCTGTTGGCAGCAAGTGCTTTTCTTGTGAGCCACCTCGCCAGCCCATGAATACAGTTTTTAGAAATTTAGTGACATATTAACAAAACATTATTTTTAGAGCAAGACTATCCAATCAAAAATAGCAGGATGAGGTTCATATGGTGAATTAAACTCTGCTACTTTCGGAAACCTACACAGAAAGTAAGAAAATTCATGTTATATCATAAACACTTAAGTACTGTTATATGAATTATATGCTTAACTAACAAAGGTGCTAAAAACCTATAACTAAAATAGCTGAAATTCTAGCCTAGAGTAATGTATTTCATGGTAAGGCGTTCATACTGTCTTCTTTTAAGATGAATATTCTTTGGAGTAATCACTTCCCATATATATCTTTTTCCAATTTTTAAAAATTGTTTTTGAAAGAAACAACTACAAATACATAAATAGCTATAATTTCATGGAAAAGATATATAGAAAAAACTAGGTAATTCTAGGTAATTGACCTAATTAAAATATTTCATCATAAATATTTTCTTTTATTATTTATATCAAGGATCAATCATGGAAGTTCAAGTTATACATAATATTGTTGGTGGTTTGAATTGTTTAGAATATTCAGAACAGAACATCTTCAGAACAGAGTGAGAAGGCCCAGCCTGGCTGTCCAGCAGTTTACTGTCACATGGTAGAGGTGCTATCATTTAAACACACAGACAGACACTCTTAACACTTTTTAAAAAGCCTATACCTGGAACATTCAAAAGATCACTGTATATTAAATTTCTATGTGCATTAGTCATTAAATACTTGGTATGTACATATTTACCAGTATTTAAAAGATGTGACACAATCAGTTGAGTCAAATGAATTGTAGCAAATTCTTTTTCTAAAGTGCTTAAGGCAGCTCCTTCCTATTTCCAGCTCAATGAAACTGGTTTGGAATTCAGCTGCTAAGAGGGAAATACAATACTGAACACATATTTTATGAAACAGTTCTTCACACCGGTGATGTATCCCTTACAGCCCACCTCCCCTATGTTTCATGGGAAGCAATCATGCTCACGCTGTGCAAGCATAGAAGCGTATGAAGAATGCTGGAGAGGGCTTGCCAGCTTTCCATAGCAGACTAAGCTGAGCAGTGAAGCTCAGCCATTTCAACCCAATGTTAAAAGAATGTTACATATTATGATCAAATTAATAGTTATCTTGTTTTGAGATGATTTAACTAGGCACTCTTCCCAATTATTTTAATTTAAAAAAGAAGGGTTGACAAATTCAATTTAACATAATAAACTTAAACTTTTCAAACTAAATTACCACAGATTTGTTCTTTTTAAAAAGAGACCCTGATGTTTATTTTAGAGCAATGAAGGTATAATCAGTACCTAATATCACATAATAAGAACTTGGACTCTTATTCATTGACTTTATACTTCGTTCTACAATCTACTGAGAAATAAAACCTTCCCAGTGAAAGTCGTGCATTTTCCAATGCCTGTTTGGAAACTGTAGGTGAAGATCTCAAACAATGGGACGATGACAAAGAAGAAGCACATGTGCGCCTCTGGCCTCAACAGAAGGCCCTCCCCATTATGGTACAGTGTTGCCTGCCTTAAATTCAGTAGACAATGAGCATGAGAAAAAGGCACTGTATAAATGAGAAGATACAACTATGCAAGATATAATATCATAATGAAGAGTTCTATACAAGAACAGCTGGCTTTTTCCATGTCATTTTTCACAAAATAAATTTAGTAGCCACACAAAGCAATTCCAGTAAATCACTGCTTTCAGGTATGAGTCTACAAAAGAGGTGTGATTCCTTTTTCCTTAGGTCACGAAATACCATTTCTATGGGTAGCGGAACAATGAAAAATGTCTTTCAAACTATAATAAAATAAAAGTAAAATATTGCTTTGAGGAACCAAAAGAATATTGATATACTTCATTCTATAAACTACTTTAGTCTTAAAAACTACCAGTGTGTTATCAGCCGGTCGTGTAGATATTTGTTAGATGGAAAAATCACATTCTATGTCAAATTTGTTTCATCAACAGAACAAAAATAACCATGCCAACAAGCAATACATTTTAAGAGCAAATACTTATTATGATCATACAAGCTACACAAAGAAAGCAAAAATGAATACTTCTTCAGGGAAGTTTGTCAGAAGCCCAAGAAACTCAAAACAAGAAGAGATTTAAAAGTCTCAAAAATTAATCAAAAGTCAAATATTCATTTCTTTAAAGTTCTGAAAGCAGTTTTATAATTTCAACTTCTAGTTTGGCTCAAAAACCTTGAATTAGTTTTAATCAACTTTGAAATAAAAGGTTTTTCTATTAATAACCACAGGTTTTACTCACTGCTTCACACATTCCTTCAGATTTGGGAAAAAGAAAACTATGTTCATTTTTGGAAGAATCATAAACTTTTAAACAGTGAATAAATGGACCAAAAAGACAGAAACAAAAACCAAATCAAAACAAAAAGCACTTCAAATGATTGTTTGAAAAACACATATACCAATTAAGTAGGACACATGTATTTTTTTAGACAGCTGGTTAAACCAATCCATATCTTTGTAAAAGAACATATAAATTATTCCAGAAAAGAATACTTTAGGCACATTTCTTTATACTCTTTCATAGACCAAAAAAAAGAAAAAAAAAAAAAAAGAAAAAAAAATCAGCAATATACCTTTTTACCTTTTATAAAGAACTTAATTCATAAACTTCCATAAGCAATAATTATCATCAGTGCCAAATTCAAGAGGAAGTTTTATCAAAGATACAAAGACAGCTATAAAGGTGGGGTCAAAGCGGAGGAGGACAGACTCAGAGAGCACAGCTTCTCAGGTGGTGCTGAGGAGCCACATGGAGGAGTGGACAGCGTGACTCAGCACAAACACACTCCCCTGCACTTCCTAAATTCTTCGCCTGCTCCATATTTTGAGTTATAACTATAAGAAAATGCCACAATATTTTAGAGAAGAAAATGATATGAATCTAGTCAACACATAAGTTATCCTATCAAAAGCTCAGCTTATTTATAAAAGAATAAAATAAGCCACCATAGGATAATTTCTCTGCCATCCCTAGGCAAAGATTTTCATGTCTAGGAAGCCTTCGGGGACCTTGTGGTTTTAAAGCTTCAGTGTAGGACTTAATGACAGCCAGTGAGGAGAAAGACACATAACAGGAGGAAAGGCAAGCTTTAAAAGCTTTGCAACCCAGATCCAGGGCTCACCAGACGTAATTACACCTACTAGACAAGCTAGAGTAGCTTAAGAAACAGAAAAATGGCTTTCTATTTAACTATTTCAACACTGCCCCTTTCCTATTTACTATTCAAATATCATTATGTCAGCCTCCTGAACCCCAACTACTTGATTCTGGGACACAGCAATAACCTTCCGTGGCTGCTTCCTATTTGGTATTAATCTAACAGATTCCAGGCTTTAAAGCAGAACATAGAAAACCTGATTTCCACCACTCAGAAACATCTGTTAGTAACTGTATGGGAAAGGCCACAAGTCCAAGAGGAAGGGAAAACACAGTCTGAGTTGCCATTACTGAGTGACGTTGTTGAGGCTGCTCGTTGAACCAGTCATTCCGTTCTCAGTTTTCTGAAGTGTTCTCACAGCACTTGGAACCTGCATTCCAGTGCTCAAAGAAAGTCCACCACACCAAACCTAAGAGAAGATAAAAACAAAGCCTCAGTCAGGCTCAAATGACATTGTAACTCCAGCAATCCTTAACTTTCCATTTGAAAGGCAAAATGTCACATGTATGAACATCAAAAAATCCCAGCCTGATAAGCTTCATGTCTGAGCTGAGGAGAGATTAAAAGGCTCACAGTGGCCAAAGGGAATCTATGTAGTAGCAGAAGCCACTGAATCTGCACCCAGGAAAGGGAACACAGGGCAGCAGACACTCCAGAGAATAAACTGCATTAATCTTAGTGAGTAATGCTTCCTAGGAAGTAATACTTCCCTAACCTTTACAACCATGGAACTATACTCCAAAGAAGCTTATCTCACTTATGACTTTAATACAGAGACATGGCTTTAGATAGGACATCCATTGAGACAACTTCCCCGAACAAAACACCAATCACACAGGTCCTAAGATCTACAATTAATAAATGGGACCTCATGAAACAGAAAAGCTTCTGTAAGGCAAAGGGCACCATCACTAGGACAAAATGGCAGCCTACAGATAGAAAAAGATTTTCAACAACTCCACATCTGATAGAGGGCTAATTTCTAAAATATATAAAGAACTCAAGAAATTAGACATCAACAAACCAAATAATCCAATTAAAAATGGAGTCGAAATGTAAACAGAATTCTCCATAGAGGAAACACAAATGGACAAGAAACACTCATATGTTCAACATCCACAGCCATCAGGGATATGCAAATTAAAACTACTCTGAGATTCCACCTCACACCTGTCAGAAGGCTAAGATCAGAAATACAAGTGACAGCACATGCTGGCCAGGATGTGGAGCAAGGGGACACTCCTCCATTGTTGTTGGGAGGGAAAACTTACACAGCCACTTTAGAAATCAATATGGTGGTCTCAGAAAATTTGGAATCAATCTACCTCAGGACCCAGCTATACCGCTTCTGGGCATGTAACCAAAAACTGCTCCACCATCCCACAGAGACACTTGTTCCACTGTGTTCATAGCACTTTTATTCATAATAGCCAGAAGCTGGAAACAACCTAGATGTCCCTCAACTGGAGAATGGATAAAGGAAATGTGGTTTGTTTACACAATGGAGTATTTATGATTCAGTTGTTAAAAAAATGACACCATGAAATTTGCAGGCAAATGGATGGAACTAGAAGAAAACCATGCTGAGTGAGGTAACCCAGACCCAGAGAGACAAACATGGTGTGTACTCACTTATAAGTGAAATATAGCTGTAAAGTAAAGGATAACCATACATAATCCACAGACCCAGAGAGGCTAAATAAGTTAACGGGGGGGGGGGTCGTCAAGGGGGAAATGCATAAATCTTCCTGGGAGGGGAAATAGAATAGATATCTCAAGTAGACTGGGGCAAATGGGGACAGGAACAAGTGTTTGGGGGAAGATAGAGGAAGAGAGTACTGAAAGAGACAGTCAGAATTGTGGGACACTTTGGGGACGAGGTAGAAGTAGTAGTACAGTAGAAACTGCCAGGAACCTAGGAGGGTGACCCCAGCTAAGACTCCTAGTAAGGGGGATATGGAGCCTGAAGCAGCCATCTCCTGTAACCAGACAAGACTTCCAGTGGAGGGATTGGAACACCAACCCAGCTTCAAAACCTCTGACCTACAATTTGTTCTGCCTACAATGCGTCTTATGGTAAATGTGGTGCAGAAACTGGGGGAATAGCCAACCAATGACTGATCTAGCTTGACACCCATGCCAACTCCTGACACAGCCTGGATGGCCAGGAACTAGAGGCTGGATAGCCCTCCCCAGGACAGGTCCAAACACACCAGAAAAAAAAAATCCAACAAACTGATTCCTAATGATATTCTGCTACACTGGTAGACAGGAGCCTAGCATAAATGTCATCAGAGGGGCTCCACCCAGCAACTGATGGGAGCAGATGCAGAGAGCCACAGCCACACACGACAGAGCCTGGAGAATCCTGAGGAAGAAGGGGAGGAAGGACTGTAGGAAGAGTCAAGGACATCCCAAGAAAACCCACAAAATCAACTGTCTTGGGCTCATAAGGGCTCACAAAGAGTGAACCAACAAGCAGAGTTTCTGAATGGGTCTGAGTCAGGTCCTCTGCACATATGTTATGAGCGTGTAGCTTGCTGTTCCTGTGGGCCTCCTCACAGTTGGAGTGGGGCTGTCTTTGCCTCTTTTGCCTACTTTTGGAAGCCTTTTCTCTCCATTGGGTTGCTTAATCCAACGTTGATAGGAAGAGAGGTGTCTAGTTTTATTGCAATTTGATATGCCTTGTTTAGTAGATATCCCTGGGAGGCCTGCCTTTTTCTGAAGGGAAATGGAGTGGCTGGGGGGTGGGATGGGGGAGGGACTTAAGGAGACTAGGGAGGGGAAACTGGAGTTGGGATGTAATATGTGAGAGAATAAATTTAAAAAAAAAATTTAAAATATCTAGCAGAGAAGGGCTGGGGAAATGGCTCAGCAATATTAGTTGCTTTCAGAGGATTGAGTTTGTTTCCCAGCACCCTCATAGTGGCTTCCACCATCTGTAACTCCAGTTCCAGGGAATCTGGTGACCTCTTCTGACCTTTATGTCACCAGGTATTAAGGAGACAGACATTCATTCACTGCTTACCTAGGGTTTCTAATGTTGTGATAAAACACTATGAACCTGGGGAAGAAGGAGTTTATCTTATACTCTGCATCACAGTCCATCATCAAAGGAAATCAGAGCAGAAACTCAAGGCAGGAACCTAGAGGCAGGCACCTAGAGCAGAAGCCATGGAGGAACGCTGCTTACCGACTCCTTAGTACTTGTTTAGATTGACTTGCCTGGGATGGTAACACTAGCAATGAGTTGGCTCTCCCATACCAATTTTTATCAGGAAGACATTGGACAGACTTGCCTACAGCCCAATCTGATAAAGGCATTTTCTCAACTGAGGTTTCCTTTTCTCAGATGACTCTGGCTTGTGTCACGGTGAAGAAGAAGAATAAAACAAATACTGCCGCCGCCGCTGCTAAAAACATGCAGGCAGAACCCTTATACACATAAAAAAAGTTTTGTTTTTTTAAATTTTGAAAAAAATCTAGCAGAAAAGTACAAAGCAAAACAATAGAGAAAGGTCAGGTTTGATTTAAAAAAGTGTACTAGAGGAAGTGGCTATTCATGTGCAAAGAGAAAAAAAAAAGAGTCTTGAGCCAGGCTGTATACAAAAATCAACACAAAAGAGATCAATTAAAGACTTAACTATCAAACTTAAAAATCCAAAATTTGAAGAAACAAGTGAGAAAATGATAATACAAATAATGGGAAAGGTCTGATGAACTTTCTCATGTTGCTTGCAGCAATGCAAATATGTCATAGCCACTGTGGCATAAATTTGACAGCTTCTTAGAAAATTAAACATAAAATTTTGATGTGATTAAACAACCCTGTTACCGAAAGGAAAAGCAATCATATGTCCACACAAAAATACCAATGTGAATACTTATAGTGTCCTTACTTATATTATTTGTTTTCCAAACTAGGAAAACAAATGTCCTTAGACTGGTAAATAAACATAAATTGTGGCAGAAGCCAAGCATGATAACCCACACCTGTAACCCAAGCAAGGCAGAAGGATTTCAGGCCAGACTAGTCTACAAAGAGACCCAGTCTCAAAATAATGTGAGGCAGGAAATAAACTCATGGTGGAGTGCTCGCTCAGCATGTGCAGGCTCTGGCTTCATTCCACAGCACACACAAACATGACAGACTACTCAGCAGGTGAGAAGTCCGACTGGCACACAGGGCAGTGGGGCTAACATTCCCACGTGCTATGCTGCAGCGTCAAAGGCTGTATGCCATGCATCTCCATCTCCAGGACAGCATCAACAGCTCAAACCACAGGAAGGGAAAATGTTTTACTTATTGTTTGGGTGGCTGTGATGAGAAAGGCCTACTACCTGGGAGCATGCCAGAACACCCTACAGTGCTAACTGTTCCAAATCCTGATTCATGGTAGTGGTTACATGTCTGCATGCATCTAGCAAAACTCATACATACAATAGTATATGTAAATTATAACTTAATAAACCCAACTTTAAAAATTAACATCATGTGCAAACAACATCTATCACCAAGTTAATAAACCTAGGCTTCTAAGGAAGGGAGGTAAAGAGGTTTAACAAGTTAAGACAGTTTCCTCAGGTTATCTATCTATAGTATTGCATAATTATAATTATTTGCAATGAAAAATAATGGATAAACTCAATAAATATCCATGTAAGATACATTCAAATTAAAAATGAAATATTTTGTAAAAGTATATAGCTCTGAGTTATATATGGTAAACAATCTGTCTTCAACGGATTCATTGGGAAACAGCCCAAAATACAAATTACAGTAGAGGTCTCTGGCAAAGTTCAGAAAGTGATAAACAACTTTCCCAATATATCCTTAAGAATTTTCCATGAGCAACAATTTTGTTCATTAATCACATTTATGTTTTAATGAAAAATGGAGAGCATTGGCTATCAGGATTACTTTAAGCTTAAAATTTTAAGGTCTCAGGAATAAAAGTTTGATTGTGAGTTTGAAAAGTAAATACAAATTCTAAATCCACACATACCCTGAACACTCTCTCCTTAGATGGAGGGTTACACCTGCAGTAAAGATGGAGGAGAATGCATGTGGAACACCCCATGAAGTAACCTGAAAATGTACCATCAGACTGGAGAGGTAGCCCCTCAACACTTAGAAAAGTTTTATTCAAACCAAGAAAGCCTTTATCTCAGAACTCTCTACATCAACCTTATTATAACAGAGAAAAGCAGACAGGTATAGTGTTAGAAGCAACAGTAACATTTTATTAAAAAATTAAAGACATGTTTCATTTTATGTGAAGAAACATGATTATTCTTCACAAATCAGCATGCAACTGAGCAGTCCTGAAATCATTCGTGTATGTCATACCCTCAAACGGAAGAACCACATAAAATACTCAACCTAACTGGCACTCAACAGACTGATCATCATATCCTGGAAAACGGTGTTGATCTAAGGACAGTGAACAAACTAAAACCACGCAGACCATGGAAACATCTTACACATGTATAGTTGAGCCAAAAAGATACTGAACAACTCCCTAAAGCCGAACGGGAAGTTAAATGAATTGGCAGCATTAAAGTCTAAGACAAGGACTAACCCTTCCAGAAGATCTGCTTAGGGGATGGACACAGGGCCAGGGCACGGTAAGGCTGCTCTCTTGCTTGGGCAATAGTTACAACAAATGAGTAAATGTAAACATTCATTGTAATTTTGTACCCTTGTAATGTTAGTACTGACTTTAATAAAACATACTGAAAACATACAGAGAGAAATCCCATTTTGGAAAGGGTGGGTTGGGGAAAAGGAGATGAAGTCAAAGGAGTAAGGACTCGGCTACATCAAAAAATCCAGCACAGATTACCCTCAAAATTGCTGAACCATAAACCATGAATAGGATACTGACCATGAAACCAGGTAGTACTGGCTGAGTAAATTTTGTCTTGAAGGAATACAGCAACTGCTTTGAGTGTGCATCATAAAATGAAAGCTGACCTAAAAGGATAAAAAAAGTCTAATTTATTGTTTAAAGTTAGAACGCCTACGTTAACAGATGAACATGCCAAAAGACATATTTTAACATTAATTTTCGTTACAAACTATATGAACCATACTTAACAGTTCTTATAAAAATATCAAAACATGATAAGGATAAAAATCTTAAATCTGTTTTTTTCCTAGTTATCAAGACCTTACTAGTATCTCCATAATCTATTAAGTTGGTACAGAAGTAATTGTAGTTTTTGGACTGTTGAAATTTCTCATTATTGAATATATTCTTAAAAATAATTACGATTATGTTATATACCACTTTAATGCCCATTTCTTCTGTATATGTTTTGCTACTGACAATATTTGCTATTTGTTTTATATTTATTTTATACTATGGAAATGTTAGACAAAAAGCAAACTATGTTCTCATGCAAGTTCAAACTGGTTGTAAAGCAGCAGCTACAGCCCTCATCAGTAATGCATCTGGTCTGGGAACTGCCAGCGAACTTGCAGAGCAACTCAACATGGACCATTCGATGGTGGTGTGCATTTGAAGCAACTGGAAAGGTGAAAAGACTTGGTAAGTGGGTGCCTCTTAAGCTGACCTAAAATGAAAACAAAGTCATTTTGAACTGCTGTCTTCTCTTACTTTGTGTAACCAACCATTTCTCATTCTGATTGTGAAATGTAAGAAAAAGTGGAGTGCACATGACAATTGCTGACGATTTGCTCAGTGGTCAAACCAAAGATGCTCCTAAGAGCTAGAAAGCACGTGCACGCCTGTGTGCTCTTCCCTCTCTCTCCTTCCCCTCTCCCTCTCTCACAAAGTCATGGTTACAGCTTGGCACTCTGCTGCTGGTCTGATGAATCCAGCAAAACCGTTACACCTGAGAATCATGCTTAGCAAATCCATGCGATACATCAAAAACTGCAGTGCCTGAAGCTGGCACTGATTAAGAGAAAGAGTCCAATTCTCCACAACATTGCCTGACCACCTTACACCAAACAACCAATGCTTCAAAATAGAGAGAATGGGTACCAACTTTTGTCTACCACATTCACCCAACAACTCACTACTACTCGTTCAAGAACCTAGAGAACTTTTTGCAGAAAAACAATTCTTCAATCAGCAGGATAAAGATTAGTCAAATCTCCGAGTGCGGATTTTTATACTACATGAATAAACAAACACTTCTTATTGGCAAAAGTTATTGATTTTAATGGTTCCTATTTAGATTAGCAAAAAATGTATTCAAACCGAGCTATAACGATTTAAAATTCATAGTCCAGAAAGTGAATCCCTGTTGCACCCACTCAATAACACCACCTAGTCATCTTCAAACAAAAGACTTTATGAGCTCACTAGATGCTCAGATCTCTTCCTTTTTATATTGACTGTGCCAAGTTCTACCAGCTTCTAAACATTACCCCATCTGTCCTCCAGCTGTTTAAGCCCACATACCCTCCACTACACCCCCAGCGCAGTGCCCACTGCTTCAGCTCCGCTAACTTTGAAGCCTGCCTCCCCCGTCTTTCTCAGAAGCATCCTGTCCTTACAACCCACTTGCTAACGGTCCAGCCTAGCACCTGCTGTCCTTCGGGAGGGCCCTTCGATGGCTCTCTCCTTCACCTGTATCCTAACTGTGTTGATATCACTTGTCTGTTTTCAACTATTCTAAATGTAGCTGCTTTGTCCAGTTTCTCATTTCCCTTATAAGCTGTTCCTAAGAAATCAACTACTATCAAACAGGAAGAGAAAAAGCAATATTCCCATATACTTTCACAGAAGTAAAAATATTATTTTGTATACATAAAATATATTGAAATACAAGCAAGTATTGGGAATTTTTTTTTTTTTTTTAGAAAAATAAGTGCACTTACCCCCATCAAAGTCACAAAACACTCCTATTTTCTCAGGAACAGGAACATCCAAAGCTTTCACCTTATTATTATGCTTGGCTGCAAATGTGTTCTGTAACCAGCTATTGACGTGAACGCACCAGCTAGTGTTTGTCTTTCCCAACTGATCAAATTTGCCTAACGTTTTATATGCTACACCCACGCTATAGGATTTACAATCCTTCTGGGCCTTTACTTCCCAATAATGTTGTCCATTTTCAATAGCAGTGTCTCCTATAAAAGATAAGAAAGAAGTTTTGATACTTTGTCATCCTTATGAGGACAGATTTTTACTTATCATGTGTACTCCAACAACTTTTTAACTTTTAAAAAAAAAAAAAAATCTCACTATGTATCTCAGGCTAGCCACAAAGCTCATGATCCTTCTACTTCAACCTCCAAGTACTGGGATTACAAGCTTTTACCACCAGACCTACTAAATTCAACTACTCTTTCTGTGAAAATAACCACATCAACAACAGATGCTATGTGCAGAGTATGTGCTATAAATGTACACGTATTATTTATGTTTCAATGCATATAAAATACTTCTAAGCTTTTCTTGTTAGAACCCCTTCAAGGGTTATACTCATGAAGCATACTACATGAGCTGAAGCAGAGATTTAAAGGTGTCAGTAGTCAGTCACTCTGAGAACTGTCCCAGTACTCAGCCTTCAATACAGAAACTTCTACAGAGACTCATCCCTGTACAGGCAGACATTCCAGATGTGAGTAGGAAGCCTACCAGTGTGCTATGTGGCCTTTAATCTGAGAACGATTATGCTTTATCCTACCTAGCACTGTGTATGACTCCCCAGTAAAACGATCTCTGCTGCCTCTTACTGCTGGTGGCCTGGAACCTACAGATGTCCGTTTTGGGGATGGTGTGCCACTTCTAAAAAAAGAAAATCAGAAAAATCAGAAATGAAAGAAAATTATGTTGAAAATGGTCCATAAAATAGTATTACAAATCATAGCAGAAATCTTTGAAAAGACTTCTCATTATATTGCAATATTTCATTTGATCTGAATTATCAATAATAAGCGCTCAAATGTAGGAAGCCATCCACACAAAGCAGGCTAAAAACACTAATGTCATGCAGACTGAGCAAGGTTTATACAAAGAGCACACAGCTGAAATAAGATACAATGTCATAATAAGACAAGACTTGCTGATGGGGAAAATTAAGAAACATCTTGGACTATCGCTTGTAAATATTTTTGTAACTGAATTTAAATAAAAGCAGTGGCAAAGCTAGGTTCTTTACATAACTACAACTAAGTAGCCATTTTATTAGAAGTATTTTTGCTCTGATATTTCCTTATTTTTTTTTTTAAAAAAGATTTACTTATTTTTATTTATATGAGTACACTGTTACTGTCTTCAGACACACCAGAAGAGGCCATCAGATCCCATTACAGATGGTTGTGAGCCACCATGTGGTTGTTGGGGAATTGAACTCAGGACCTCTGGAAGAGCAGTCAGTGCTCCTAAACGCTCAACCATCTCTCCAGCCCTGATTTTTCCCTCTTAAAAAAAGGAAGTTATCTGAATTTATATTTTGAAAATATCAAATCTCAAAGAATGCCCACTATTATAGTAAACAAGATCCTTTCATATCAAATAATATGACAAGCAAACTGGATAGACTCTTCACTAACTCTCAAAAACCTCAAAAAGATTAAATCTCCAAGATGTTTCCATTGGACCTATCAAGACAGTGCCTCAAGATCCATGGTGTACTTTTTGTAGTCTCGGTTCCTTCTATATTGTCCCCAAGATGTTTTTTTAAGGTATGCTTTAATTATACTGAATCTGCACTTGAAAAACATTTTTTTTTTTTGGTTAGGATCATCCTGAAGTTGGGGTGTAGAAACAGCTCAATGGTAAAATGCTTAGTGTGCAAGCATAAAGATTGGAGTTCGATCCCTAGAACGTACATAAAAAAGCCAGGAATGGTGATGTGCACTTGTTACCCCAGCACTGGGCAAGTGGACACAAGATCAAGTCTCAAAATACAAGGCAGGTGGTGTGTGAGGAATACTGCCTGTCTACCTACACAAGAGGGGAGATATTGAGATGTCATCCTAAAGTTATTTAGAAAAAATAAAAATACCTTATTATCACCATAATAAATATTTAGAAATTTTCTAATACAGCTGCACTAGGATTTTTCTTCCCAAAGAAAAAAATGTAGTAGAAAATAAATTACCAAATAAAATTAATATACAAATCCTTTATAAACAGAAAACAAACACAAAGATATATAGTCATTTCATGTTAATCTATGACTTCATTTTGCATTATTTAAATATCTTGCTGTTAAGAACAGATGGTTTCAAATAATTAAACTCAAGTGGAGGGCTTCAAGTGTCTACATTTAGTGAATGCTATTAAGTAGCATGATTACATAGAGCAATAAAACCTACATGGTTTAACCCTTCCTAAAGGAGAGCAGGTGTGCTTTGTGCGGGATACTATTAACATGATCATTTGACATGTTAGAATAATAAAGAATAGTCTTTTCTGTAAAAAAGTCTCCCTTTTTAAAGGCCAGCCTGATCTGGTCTACAGAGTGAGTTCCATGGCAGCAAGGGCTACACAGAGAAACCATGCCGTAGGGAAAAACCCCAAAACGTCATTTTAAATAAATTATACATTATGTGTATTCCAAGAGTATGAACAGAGATCAAATGAGGACTGGCGATTGTAATTTTCTGTGAAAATTAGGGGCATAAGTTGGGGCAGGAAGAGCAAAAAGGAACTGAGTGGGAGAAAAAATATCTACAAGTGCTTCTGAGAAGTTCTCCAGAATAGAAAACATAAATAAATAAATCCCTGGGTATGTCCATATGCCAGTAACTTCAGCACTCAAGGGTGGGAGGCAGGAGGATTACAAGTTTGAGGACAGTCTAGGAGCAGGTTTAAAGCTAGAATGAGGTACACACACAGTCTGTGCCTCAAAATGCTGGGGAAAAAGTGAAACTGAAAAAAAACAAAATTTTAAGTTCTTTAAGAAGTTTAAATTTTTTATTAGATAATAAATTATCAAATAAAACTAGGATACAAATCAGTGTACAAAAAATTTCAGCTTGACCAAATTTTCTAAGCTGGTACTTATTATGCAACACAAGAATCATTAAGTAGTAAGAACTTAAATTGTATAAATACTGTCAAACTAATGACAACTCAAAAAGAAAAATCCACATCACAATTTTTTGAGTCTTTTTATATAAACTGCTTGATTACAAATTCTCTGTGTTTTCTAAACTAAAGGGGAAAGACAACACTCTATTTTTCTCAAAATAGAAAAAGTAGACAGATGGAAGAAAGACCCCTATCCCCCAATCCCCAATGTTCTGTGGTGAGGAGGACAAAGCAGCTTGGGGTGGCAGTTTTCAAGACATGCCCTTAGCTCCAGGCTCCCCACAATGTCACAGGCTGCTGTGGGGCTCTAAGACAAGGCTAGCTCCAGGCTCCTTATTTCAGCCAGCCATCTTTTCTCTCTTTTTAGATTAGCCTTCTGGGTATATTTCAGTTGAGGAAGCCGTTCTGTTGCTTGAGAAGTGTGAAAAACCCTGTTTTAGGTGCAGCAGCAGGGAAGCCTGAAAGGAACAGGGCTAAAATAAAAGTAAGACTGGCCTAACATGGCTGATAAATTTAACAAAGGTCAAATCTCTGAAATAGCTATACAGTAAGACTTCTATGTGATTGATGAGTATTCCCTAGACACTCATTTGAAGCTCATATCTGAAATGTGCCTCTTCACTAGAAGAAAATGTCAGGAGAGCTCACCAAAGTACCTAACTCTGTCACCAAAATGTTGCTGCACATTAGCCTTCCTCTTTGCAAGTTAATTTACTTTTATATATTTATATTTACATATAATATAATAAACATAGTTTTAACTAATCTCAAGTGTATTTGTAGAAAATCCATTTTGAAGCTAGAGAAGCTGTGGACTCTGTACTTTAGAATAGCAGCCCTTCACTACATGGAGCTGAACTCTGACCTCTAGTGCTCTTGGGAAGGCTGGTGTGTGTAACAGTCATGACTATGGTTGCCTCTTAGCTGAGAGATGGACCAGAGAACATAAGAAAGATCTTGTAAGTAACAAAGCAATGGGCAATGAAGGAAGATGTGAAAGAGGTTACAGTAAATGTGTACGTAAGTGTGAGCAAGATGAAACCACCAAGCCAGGAGACCACGATGTAGACACAGTTATAACCACTGGGCAGTACTTGTTTTCCTGCTGTTCTGGTGCTGGTGTAGGATCAGAGATGTGCACACAATACAGAAGCTCTCTGCCACTGAACTGTATACCCCAGTCCTATTTGAAGAACTCTTAAAATGCAAATTATCACAGTGGCCAGGAGGGCAAAACAAGAAGCGACTGAAGTAAGTAAATGCTTCCCTTACCACAGACATGGACTAAAAGATGATAATGAAAAGACAACTCATATACAGCCTAACATGTGGTGCCTTCAGTACATGATTGTTATGGTAGATAGATATTAGATACTATGAAGTATCTCAGGGGAAAAAAGTAACTGTGAACAGGAACCACATCTCATCCCTGTGTCCTCAGCACACAAGAGATATAATACAGTATCCTCACTAACATATGGTGTTAGTGGTGAAGAGCTAGCTATATTCTTAGAGTCTTAAAACTGCAAAAAACACAGGTCTTTAGGATTTCTGTAACAAAGTATTGATGTCAACAGAGAAGACACAATAACATCAGAACCAACCAGGACATCTTCCTAAAATATCCACAGTTCATTTACTCCTCCACTGGTAGGTCCAACAGTCTGCTGGAAAGAAACTCATTCTGAAAACTATACGCCAGGTGCTTAGGAGGGGTAAACGGCAGGAGGGTAAGAAGACACAGAAATGAGAAGAAATGATTCACTGAGCCTGGCTTCCAAATATATTAAGGACTCATCTAAAATCCCAAAGAAACAAGATAAGTATGACTTACCAGTAGTAAAAAAGTACAGGGAAGCATGGAAAACAGAAAAGAGAGAACTGTTGAGGTTGAGAGTTCAGCTGCAGAGTTAGGTTAAACAAGAGAAGGGCTTCCTCCTTAGGGCCCCGCCCTTCAACTCTGCAGTCCACTTTGTAAGGACAGCAGCCATCATCTTGTGTACCGAACGGGCTCCTCTACCCACTTTGAAGGTCCCTTGGTGACCTTACTGGATTAAGTATTTGTGTAGCCCCTAGAGCAAACTGTTTTACCCGCGTTTCAAATGTTGACTATTGTAAGATAAAATGATCATTTTTCTTATTGTTTACAAGCAATTTAGTTTCATAGGCTTTTTAGTCCAATCTGCACTTAGCCTTGTGGTGATACTTAGACATGTATATTAATTATACAATTAAACATGCTAGCTGAAGTGTTCTTTAATTTTTAGATTATTTACCTATTGTATTTCTTCTTGTTTCCCTTCATTGCAAGATTAAACACCACATATTCTCTCATTCCTCGAAGAAAGTCTAAATACCACTTCATGAATGAAGGTCTTCCAGCCCCTACTATGCTAATTTTATACTCTAGATCCTGGCCCTACTGTGACATTTCTACCACAATCACAACTATCCAGACTTTACCAGGTAGGCCTCCAGGAGGCATAATTGGGAGCCTTGGTGTCAGACAATATTGTGTGTACTCTGCTCAAAGCACATGTGCAGAACAGCAAGTTCCTCAGCACGTTCTAGAGGGATTATCCCTTACATAAAACTACGCTCAGCACCAATCAATATGCTTGGCCTACTTAGCTCTAATTACTGTACACTTAGATCTCAGCCTGTGGGTTGAGACCCCTTTGGGGGTCAAATGACCCTTCTACAGTGGTCATCTAAGACCACTGGCAACACGGATATTTACATCATGATTCATAACAGTAGCAAAATTACAGTTATGAAGGAGAGATTAAAATAATGTTATGGTTGGGTCCCCACACATGAGGAACTGTGTTAAAGAGTCAGAGCATTAGGAAGGCTGAGAAGCACTGCTTTAGAGACCTGCTCTGATGGAAGAGAAGCACCACGCAGAGACTGTTTTTAAAAGTGTGTACGAAGGAGCCAGTTTTCGTCACTTATCTTGGAGCTCTTTCCTCTTTTGATCTTTTCTTATTCCCTCCATCTTTAGCACTCCACTCCATAAGCCAATACAAACCACCTGTTTGTGGCTTTCTACTAATGAGATCCTCAGCCTATGATCTGTCTTGACTCACCTGACTTTCACCTGGTGCCATTCAACTGGGGGAAATGGAACTCACCATGAGTGAGCATCCATTACCCTGTGACCGCTTTCTTACACTATCACAGTCAGTCAGTAGAGACTTGACTGTTAGAGCAATTTGGCACATAGTTCTAACTGACCACCTCAACATCTGGCAGCTCTGAACATCTTTCTTCTAGTTCATCACTATACATAATCACCATTTTGTATCATTGCTTCATGTGTACATAGCTCATCTATATGACTTAGACCAAGATTATTGAAAGCAAGGTCAGTGTTTATGCCTGTAAGCCCCATAATATCTATCATACGTTCTACAACAAATACTTATGGAAAAGACAAATAAATATATGTACATTGAGCAGCCCAAATCCAAAAAATCTGAAAGATTTCAATACTGAAAACTCTGAACACTGATAAAGGTTATGAAAGGAAAATTCTACTCTGACCTGTGGCAAGTCACTGTCAAAATGCTGGGTACTAAATAAAACATTTACAAAATTACTTTCAAGCTATCAACATAAGGTACACATGAAACAAATAATTTTGAGTTTAGAGTTGAGTCCCAACTTTATATATGTGCAATATATGTGTGTAAATATTTCAAAATCTAGAATAATTTTGAGTCTTGAGTGTTTCAGATAAGGGATACTCATATACCATTCTATAAACAGTCAACATATGCAATAATCTTAAAAGAAAAAAAGGAGAAAGACAACACAGTCTGAGTGCTAAATTCCGTTTACAATTTTCCTAGTAGCCAAATAAAACATTATGCAGTCTATCAAGTCCAACAGCATTTTATAATACAAATGCAGTCACTTCACCAATACCAAGAAAATAAGCCAAAAAGAAAAGATAACTCTGAAAAGAGAGCACAGGCTGGGACCTGGTAAACACATAGGGTTATCTTCACATAAGCACCATCTCACTTGTGCAACCTGGAATGATCCCTATTTTTGGCACTGTCTAAATCATTTTATCAATGATGTTCATTATTTCTGACACTTTTGAAATTGCATAACTATTACAGAACACTCCAAGTTCATCTCCTATCAAATACATATAAAAGCAATCAATAATGTTACTGAATAAAGAGAAACAAGAAAGATGCCAAGTATAAGTAAAAGCAGAGTAAAAACGGATGAGAAAGCCTTTTTAAAGCAGAGCACACGCTGTTATCATATATAATGTAACTCAAAAGAATGCAGTACACTACAATGCTGTAAATTCAAAACACAAGCTACCAATAGAGACATTCTACAAAGGAGCATTTTAACTTATGAAGGCTGCTGCAATGGCACCTGCTTATTGGTTAAAGAATTATTCAGCCAAGCTAGATACTAAGTCCTAGAACTAGACAGACACAGATCGTCACCTTGTGTGTTTCTTCAGTGAAGTAACATGGACACTGTCAGATAAAAACAGGCAACTGTTAAGACACTCCTTTACAGTTTATATGGAACATCTTACAACAGAACTAGCTTGAATGCCTCCTGAGGGGGTTGACTCAACCTTAACTCCCAGACATTCGCCATCAGTCTGAGCAAAACTTTACCATTAAAAACTTCTGGCTTCATATTCTGATCAAAAGGTTCTCAAGCCTTGAGTTTACTGGATTGTTCCCCAGCAGGAAGGCTTGGGTAGAAATGCTCAAAGCTGTCCTTTAGTGCAACCATCTTTCTTTCAGGTATGTCAGATGACCTGTCTAAGCCTAGATGGATGTTGAGAAACGTTTCTTTAACTAGTTCAGATTGGCGTATCTATAATATTAAAACTCAGAATGCTGAAATAAAATGTGTGAAACAATTATCAAAGAAATAAAGAAAAATATAAAAAATGTTAACCACAAATTCAAGTATTGACAGATGACTATATTCTTCACCTCTGAGTTACTAACATATCAGAAATCATATTACTGTGCAGAATAAACATTAAAATTGTAAATTACTGTCAAATAAGAACCAACACACAAATACCTGTCTATAAAATGAGAAATGTCAGTATCAGTTGTGGTCAGAGACATTCAACGTGCAAGCCCTTAGCCACATCGGGTTTCGTGAGCTGACTTACCTGCCCTTGTTCTCTTTTCCTTTAATTTTACTTTCTTGGCCTTTTCCTCCAGTAGGATCCCACTCTACACAGGAATCTTCAACTTTCAAGTTCAGATGGGATGATGAGTTATCTAGACTGAAGTTAAGTGCTGCCCAAGACAACGTTTAACAAATGTAAGACATCTCCACTGTCTGAAACACACTTGTCATGTTATTTCTTACTCAAGTGAGCCAACTCTGTATGCAGAGAAAGATGTTCCAATCCTGGCCCTTGCATAAAATCTCTCCATCCTTTGGCTGTCGTTTACAGACCCCACCTATCCAATTATTTTCTCTCTGCACATACTGTACACTAACCAGGTACAGTGAACTGAAGTGCCAGCAGTATCCCTACTTCTACTGAACGTTCCATTAGCGCACAATAATCAGAATTTCTTGGTATTACAGTTATCAGTTTGGTTCTTGGTTGACTGTTTTGACTAAATGGAAAGAACTGGTAGAATTATGGAGGAAGAAAAAGCCATATAGTAGATAAGATACAGCACAAGTGTTCTCTCTGAAGCTTTACTATTAACAAATGTACACTTAAACTCTCCTTAGTTCCAATGATATACTGAATGCCATGCCACCACTGGATGTATGAATATACGGGAGCCCTGGTAACATAAGCGAAGCCAGATGACAGATAACTTGTTTGACACAGTAGAAGAGAAAAGCATCTACTTAATGAAAATAAGGCAAGCAAACAAAAACATGAAACAACCTGTGCTTCTCAGATTATTTGATGTTTTAGGGAATTGTATTGCAGTGGTTTGAATATGCTCAGCCCATAGGAGGTGACACTGTTAGGAGGTATGGCACTATTGGAGGAAGTGTGGCCTTGTAAGCACTGTGGAGACAGGGCTCTGAGGTAATATATATGCTCAAGTTCTGCCCAGTGTGAGACAGACAGTCTTCTGCCTGCCTTTGGATCAAGATGTAGACCTCTCAGTTCCTTCTCCATCACCATGCCTGCCTGGGTACTGCCATGTTTCCCACCATAATGATTATGGACTGAATTCTGAAACTGTAAGCCAGTCCCAATTAAACGTTGTCCTTTATAAAAGCTATCTTGGTTGTGTGTCTCTTCACAGCAACGAAACTCTTAAGTACTATTCACAATCCTTAGAAGTGGTAATTGAGGAAATCAGTAAAATATGGTATTAGCTTCCCTTTCTAGAAACTAAGAAAAATAAATTATTAAAATCAGTGACTCAACAGCTGTACAATGCTGTTTCTTCTATTTTGTAATGCAATTCCCAAACTACTTTACAAGGTATCACCTTAGTTATAAGTTAATTTGTTCCTGCTACATTTCTTGCTAAAAGTTCAAATTTTTTGGTAACTGTAGATTAAAAGAAATATTCCTTTACAGTACACTGCTTTGCTTAAGAATATTATTTAAAATTATCTAAGACATTTGTAAGCCTGTGAAATATTCATCATCAAATAAGATAAGCACATAGGGCCCAGTAGATGAAGCAATCCTTTCACCGCTGATTCTGGAAAGAGCACTTCACTTCCAACATGCATCACAGCCATTGTTCATTGTCTCACTTATAAAACATCTGAATAAAAATCTACTGGCTGCACAGCTCTACTAAATGTCACACTACACAAGGAAGTCAATCACTTTAAAAGCTGCATCTAAGCAGAAGTAAACAGAGGAAGAATGCAGCTTTTCAGTAAAATGAAGACAGAATTCTTTAATAGGTAGATGCACTGAGACATTTCTGAAATCAACTGTTTTATAGAAACACAGGTACCCCTGGATGTTAGCCATTAGATTATATAGCTAGAGCATTTATACTTTTGAAATAAAGAAAACTTGGCCTTAACATGGAAATGCCATCATTTGCTCATAGCTTATTAAAACCCTAAGGCCAAAAGAAAGAAGAATCCTAGGCTGTTCCCTAATATTTGTTATGATGGAGTTAAGAGCCACCAGCCACCTTGGTGGCAGGAAAAGGCACCACCTTAAACCATTTGTGAGCCAACTTACAAAATACTAAAACATCCAATCAAAAGGGCATCATAGGTTTCCAAAAGTGTGCCTTGTTTAGTCTCTTTCTTTTAACAGACACCATCCCTTTATTAGGCCTCTGTTAAGTCAGACATTTTCTCTACGGTGACAGAGATAACACTAGAAGCAAAAAGAGTAGAGAGCAGGGACTGAGAAATGACTCACTTCCTTGAAAGTAAGCCCTGGACCAACAGGCCTCCATAGACAAACAGCACAGGGAGAAAGCGAACAGCCCACCTGTGTGGAGGAGCCAGTGGAAAGAGGGATCCAGACTCAGGGACTGAGGAAAAGCCAGGAGGTAAGAGCCTGCAGGCTTCCAGCAGAGGTGGTGGGAGACCTCTGCCTGGGCCACCAGGCCTCCAAAGCCAAACAGTGCAGGGAGAAAGCGAGAGCTGCCCACTTGTATGGAAAAGCCAGTAACAGGAGGGCTCCAGACACAGGGTCTGAAGAACAGCCGGGAGAGAGAGCTGGTCTCCCAGGAATATTGACATCTGCGCTTGAAGGAAAGACAAGC
The DNA here is from genome assembly GCA_019843965.1 of Rhynchomys soricoides. Classification (NCBI taxonomy): domain Eukaryota; kingdom Metazoa; phylum Chordata; class Mammalia; order Rodentia; family Muridae; genus Rhynchomys; species Rhynchomys soricoides. The sequence continues at coordinate 1,412,359 of JADRCH010000824.1, forward strand.
CACAGTCAGAGAGAGAAAGACCAGCTAACACCAGAGATAACCAGATGGCGAAAGGCAAGGGCAAGAACACAAGGAATAGAAACCAAGGCTACTTGGCTTCATCAGAACCCAGCTCTCCCACCACAGCCAGCCCTGGATACCCTAACACACCAGAAAAGGAAGACTGGGACTTAAAATCACTTATCAAGAGGATGCTAGAAGATTTTAAGAGGGAAATAAATAACTCCCTTAAAGAAATACAAGAGAACACAGGTAAACAACTAGAAACTCTTAAAGAGGCCACATAAAAATCCCTTAAAGAATTACAGAAACACAGAATTAAGAAAACACAATCAAACAAATGAACAAAACCATTCAGGAATTAAAAACAGAAAGAGAAACAATAAAGAAATCACAAAGGGACACAACGCTGGAGTTAGAGAACCTAGGAAAGAAATCAGGAGTCATAGATGCAAGCATCACCAACAGAATACAAGAGATGGAAGAGAGAATCTCAGGGGCGGAAGATACCATAGAAAACATTGACACAACAGTCAAAGAAAACACAAAATGCAAAAAGCTCCTAACCCAAAGCATCCAAGATATCCAGGATGCAATGAGAAGACAGAACCTGAGGATAATAGGCACAGAAGAGAGTGAAAACTCCCAACTTAAAGGACCAGTAAATATCTTCAACAAAATTATAGAAGAAAACTTCCCTAACCTAAAGAAAGACATGAACATAAATATACAAGAAGCCTACAGAACACCAAACAGACTGGACGAGAAAAAAAAATTCCTCCTGTCACATAATAGTCAAAACACCAAATACACAAAACAAGGAAAGAATATTAAAAGCAGTAAGGGGAAAAGGGCAAGTAACATATAAAGGCAGACCTATCAGAATGACACCAGACTTCTCACCAGAGACTATGAAAGCTAGAAGATCCTGGGCAGAGCTCATACAGACTCTAACAGAGAACAAATGCCAGCCCAGGCTGCTATACCCAGCAAAACTCTCAATAATCATAGATGGTGAAACCAAATATTCTATGACAAATCCAAATTTGCACAGTATGTTTCCACAAACCCAGCCCTACAAAGAATAATACATGGAAAACGCCAACTCAAGGAGAGAAACTACACTCAAGAAAATGCAAGAAAGTAATCTTTCAACAAACTCAAAAGAAGATAGCCACACAAACAATATAAACAACATCAAAAATAACAGGAAATAACAATCACTATTCTTTAATATCTCTTAACATCAATGGTCTCAACTCCCCAATAAAAAGACATGGACTGACAGACTGGATCCATAAACAGGACCCAGCATTTTGCTGCATCCAGGAAACGCACCTCCATGTTAAAGTCAAACACTACCTCAGAGTAAAGGGCTGGGAAAACAATTTTCTAGGCAAATGGCCCCAAGAAACAGGCTGGAGTAGCCATTCTAATATCGGATCAAATCAACTTTCAACCAAAAGACATCAAAAAAGATAAGGAAGGACACTTCATACTCATCAAAGGAAAAATCTACCAAGAAGAACTCTCAATTCTGAACATTTATGCCCCTAATGCAAGAGCTCCCACTTTCATAAAAGAAACTCTACTAAAGCTCAAAGCACACATTGCACCTCACACAATAATAGTGGGAGACTTCAACACCCCACTATCAACAATGGACAGATCTTGGAAACATAAACTAAACAGAGACACCGTGAAACTAACAGATGCTATGAACCAAATGAGTTTAACAGATTTCAATAGAACGTTTCATCCTGCATCAAAAGAATATACCTTCTTCTCAGCACCTCATGGTACCTTCTCCAAAATTGATCATATAACTGGTCACAAAACAAACCTCAACAGATATAAGAAGATTGAAATAATCCTATGCCTCCTATCAGATCACTACAGAATAAGGCTGGTCTTTAATGGCAACAACAACAGAAAGCCCACATACACATGGAAGCTGAACAATGCTCTGCTTAATGATAACTTGGTCAAGGAAGAAATAAAGAAAGAAATTAAAGACTTCCTAGAGTTTAATGAAAATGAAAGTACAAGTTACCCAAACCTATGGGACACAATGAAAGCAGTGTTAAGAGGAAAACTCATAGCTCTGAATGCCTCCAAAAAGAAACTGGAGGTAGCATACACTAACAGCTTAACAGCACACCTGAAAGTTCAAGAACAAAAAGAAGCTAATACACCCAAGAGGAGTAGAAGGCAGGAAATAATCAAATTAAGGGCTGAAATCAACCAAGTGGAAACTAAAAGAACTATACAAAGAATCAACAAAACCAAGAGCTGGTTCTTTGAAAAATCAACAAGATAGATAAACCCTTAGCCAGACTAACCAGAGGGCACAGAGGCAGTATCCAAATTAACAAAATTAGAAATGAAAACGGAGATATAACAACAGACTCTGAGGAAATTAAAAAAAATCATCAGATCCTACTAAAAAGCCTATATGCAACAAAATTGGAAAATCTGGAGGAAATGGACTAGTTTCTAAACAGATACCAATTACTAAAATTAAATCAGGATCAGATAAACCATTTAAACAGTCCCATAACCCCCAAAGAAATAGATGCAGTCATTAACAGTCTCCCAACCAAAAAAAGCCCAGGACCAAAAGGGTTCAGTGCAGAATTCTATCAGATCTTCAAACAAGACCTAATACCAATACTCTTCAGTCTATTCCACAAAATAGAAACGGAAGGAACACTACCCAATTCATTCTATGAGGCCACAGTTACACTGATACCAAAGCCCCACAAAGACCCAACAATAAAAGAAAACTTCAGACCAATTTCCCTTATGACTATTGATGCAAAAATACTCAATAAAATTCTTCCCAACCGAATCCAAGAACACATCATAACAATCATTCACCATGATCAAGTAAGCTTCATCCCAGGGATGCAGGCATGGTTCAATACCCGGAAATCTATCAATATAATCCACTACATAAACAAACTCAAAGAAAAAAACCACATGGTCATTTCGTTAGAAGCTGAAAAAGCATTTTGACGAAGTTCAACATCCTTTCATGATAAAAGTGTTGGAAAGATCAGGAATTCAAGGAGCATACTTAAACATAGTAAAAGTAATATACAGCAAACCAGTGGCCAACATCAAACTAAATGGAGAAAAACTCGAAGCAATCCCACTAAACTCAGGGACTAGACAAGGCTGCCCTCTTTCTCCCTACCTATTCAATATAGTACTTGAAGTTCTAGCTAGAGCAATCAGACAACAAAGGGAGGTCAAAGGGATACAAATTGGAAAGAAAGAAATCAAAATATCACTATTTGCAGATGATATGATGGTATACTTAAGTGACCCAAAAAACTCCACCAGAGATCTGCTATAGCTGATAAACAACTTCAGCAAAGTGTCCGGATACAAAATTAACTCAAGCAAATCAGTATCCTTCCTATACTCGAAGGATAAACAGTCTGAGAAAGAAATTAGGGAAATAACACCATTCACAATTGTCACAAACAATATAAAATATCTTGGTGTGACTCTAACCAAACAAGTGAAAGATCTGTATGACAAGAACTTCAAGTCTTTGAAGAAAGAAATCGAAGAAGACTTCAGAAGATGGAAAGATCTCCCATGCTCATGGATTGGCAGGATTAATATAGTTAAAATGGCCATCCTCCTGAAAGCAATCTACAGATTCAAAGCAATCCCCATCAAAATACCAACTCAACTCTTCATAGACTTAGAAAGAGCAATTCTCAAATTCATATGGAATAACAAAAAACCCAGGATAGCAAAAACTATTCTCAACAATAAAAGGACTTCTGGGGGAATCAGCCTACCTGACTTCAAGCTGTACTACAGAGCAGTAGTGATAAAAACTGCATTGTATTGGTACAGTGACAGGCAGGTAGATCAATGGAATAGAATCAAAGACCCAGAAATGAACCCACACACTTATGGTCACTTGATCTTTGACAAAGGAGCTAAAACCATCCAGTGGATAAAAGACAGCATCTTCAACAAAAGGTGCTGGATCAACTGGTGGTCTACATGTAGAACATTACGAATTGATCCATTCCTATCTCCCTGTACAAAGCTCAAGTCCAAGTGGATCAAGGACCTTCACATGAAACCAGACACACTGAATCTAATAGAAGAGAAAGTGGGGAAGAGTCTCGAACAAGTGGGCACAGGGGAAATGCTCTTGAACAGAACACCAATGGCTTGTGCTCTAAGATCAAGAATCGACAGATGGGACCTCATAAAATTACAAAGCTTCTGTAAGGCAAAGGACACTGTAAATAGGACAAAATTGCAACCTACAGATTGCAAAAAGATCTTTACCAATCCTACATCTGATAGAGGGCTAATATCCAATGTATACAAAGAACTTAAGAAGCTAGACTCCAGAGATTCAAATAACCCTATCAAAAAATGAAGAAGAGAGCTAAACAGAGATTTCTCAACTGAGGAAACTCGAAGGGCTGAGAAGCACCTAAAGAAATGTTCAACATCCTTAGTCATCAGGGAAATGCAAATAAAAACCCTGAGATTTCACCTCACACCAGTCAGAATGGCTAAGATCAAAAACTCAGGTGACAGCAGATGTTGGAGAGGATGTGGAGAAAGAGGAACACTCCTCCATTGCTGGTGGGAATGCAAGTTGATACAACCTCTCTGGAAATCAGTTTGGCGGACCCTCAGAAAAATGAACATAATACTACCTGAGGACCCAGCTATTCTACTCCTGGGCATATACCCAGAAGATGCTCCAACATGTAATAAAGACACATGTTCTACTATGTTCATAGCAGCCATATTTATAATAGCCAGAAGAAGCTGGAAACAACCCAGATGTCCCTCCACAGAGGAATAGATACAGAAAATGTGGTACATTTACACAATGGAATACTACTCAGATATTAAAAACAATGACTTCATGAAATTCGCAGACAAATAGATGGATCTTGAAAATATCATCCTGAGTGCGGTAACACAGTCACAAAAGAATGAACATGGTATGTACTCACTGTTAAGTGGTTATTAGCCCAAAAGTTGGAAATACCCAAGAGTCACTTCGCAGCAATAGTAGGGCTAAGTGTGAGGTCCCAGATGGAGGACTTGGAGAAAGGACTGAAGGAGCTGAGGGAGTTTGCATCCCCAGGGAGGCAGCAACAGTGTCAACTGGCCTGTCCCCCCGATACTCCTGGAGACTGATCCACCAACCAAAGAATACACATAGAGGGGACCCATGGTGCTGGCCACAAATGCGGCAGAGGAGGGTCTTGTTATCCATCGGGGGAGGAGAGGCCCTTAGGCCTGAGGGTGTTAGATGCCCCAGTATAGGAGAATGCCAAGGAAGGAAGATAGTGGGTGGGTGGGAGAATACCCCCATAGTGGCAAGGGGAGGGCGGAGGGAATTGGGAGGTTCCAAAGGGGAGATCTGGAAAGGGGGAAACATTTGAAATATAAATAAAATATGAAAAAAAAAAACCACTCACACATGGATACACACACATCCATGCATGTAGGAGAACTCACATGTGGGAGAGTACACAAACATTTACTAATACTCAGATGCAAACACACATGAATGTACATACAAAGACACACACAGAAGAACCAAAAGTATGCACCTAAGATGGTTTGTATATGCTTGGATCAGGGATTGGCACTATTAGAAGGTGTGGCCCTGTTGAAGTAGTTGTGTCACTGTGGGTGTGGGCTTTAAGACCCTCATCCTAGCTGTCTGGAAGCCAGTCTTCTCCTAAAGTCCTTCAGATGAAGATGTAGAACTCTCAGCTCCTCCTGCACCATGCCTGCCTGGATGCTGCCATATTCCCACCTTGATGATAATGGACTGAACCTCTGAACCTGTGAGCCATCCCCAGTTAAATGTTGTCCTTTATAAGACTTGCCTTGGTCATAGTGTCTGTTCACAGCAGTAAAACCCTCACTAAGACAGCACCCATACACATACATGTCCTTTCACACACATATACAAACGAGTATGCACACATGCATTTATGTACGAGAACTCACAAACACATATGCTTGCAAGCGCACACATACATGCATGTTGGAGAACTAGAAATTACACACATATACACACATGCATGCAGACATATGCATACAAGTGACTATGTTTACACATTTGTAATAACTTGCATATACACATAACAAGGACATATATAAATACATAAATTCATACACATACATTCATGCATACATTCAAACATACAGGATGAACATATTTATTCAAAAAGACAGGATGCACTGAAATAGAATAGTTGGAAAGATTCTTAAATGCCTCTCATGTAGAATTAACTGTTTGTTACTGGACAGTTAAGAAGCCTTTCAGAACACACTATAAAATTATTGATATTCTTAAAATTCTAAGATTAGTGGATAACTACTCTTTATATTTTACATCTGAGTAAACAATAAAGTATGAATATAAATGATATTAATATTCAATATGAATAATATAAATATTAATATGCAATATGAATAATAAAGACATTAAATATAAAAAAAAAGTAAGCCCTGTCTCTTATACTATAAAGCTGAATCATAGCCACTACGATTTGAAGTTGGAATAATAAGTTCTGTTATTTAGTAATATCATTTATCTTACCAGAAAGGAAGGGAAAATATACTTGAAACTGCTCATCACTTTTTACAATTTTTATGTCAGAAGAAATAATGCTACATAGATTAAAGGGACAGAGTAAACAATGCTATCTGTATTATATTTTTATGGATCTGAACTATTTCATTTTCACTGCCTCTTCCCTCTGTTCACCGTGGGTTTACTGACTGTTACTGGGAGGTCAAAAATAGTAGTAACTAGCCAAATAACTTAGTAAACAATTGTTCAATGGTTACTTTTTAAAAATCTGGACCTTTTCTACAATGCTTATGTTTTCATTAATAGTCATGTCAATGCTACACCATAATTCCAGAAATTTTATGATCCATAGTCACATGACAAATAATTTTATTTCAAACTCCCCGATTATCAGAATCACTGTTACTCGGTTATATTTTACTCTAGGCTAACCTCAGGGGGTTACTTCCATGAAATCCTAGAGACCAGAATCAGCTTAGTCTCTCTCTCTCTCTCTGAAGCCCAGGACCAGTCAAGAGTCTGCTTAGTACCATCCAGACACTGCTAAAGGAGTATCTGTGCTGGGAATCAATAGCCAACTATTTATTTTCTAACTTAATGTTCATAAAATCTACAGTACCACCCAAGGTTCACAGAAGAGACAACAAAAAGGAACAGCAGCAACACAAAGACCTGACGCTCCTTAGGGTGAACAACTACAGCAATGCAATCTTTCCTGAGAAGGTCCAAAAGTAGGTCAAGCCACATAGAAAAGTTGATCTGCCCGGAAATTATATAAGGCTTTGATATAAAAACATTTTTTAAAAACTAATATATCAGTTTGATAACAGATAGTTCAAAGTAATTACATTTCTTCACTAAGCTATGGATAATTCTCAAGTAAAATTATTTACTAATTCAGATTACTTCAAATGAGAATTTTTCTAGGCCTTTATGCCACAAATATTACTCTGAGTTCATCAATAACTCACAGGCCTTGAATGCTCAAGCACTTGCCTACCATGCACAGGGCCTGGGTCAAGTTCCAGCGCTTACTTAGTTTTATTCTGATATATGTTTATGTTATCATCTGGATAATAGCAAATTTCTAGAATTTGTATCTACTTAAACGCATAAGAAATAAACTAGAAGTCAGAGAATGCTGCAAGCCTCAAGTATTGACTACAATGTACATCTAATTCAGGAAGAAGACTCAGATGATTATCACCTTGTAAGTGGAAGGATATCGAGCAGAGAGGCTTTCAAATTGGTAACTATCTACAAATTCTCCTGTTAAAAGAGGTGACATTTATAAATCTGAACTCTCAGAGAACAAAACTTGTGTTAGAAGCCTACAATAAAGGCTGGCCAAGAACCTGGAACTAGATTCTGATACTCATCTAGGGCAGATCTAGGATTTGTGGTAAATACAACACACTTCCACTTTCTTTTCTTCATTTGCATTATGGATATCAATAGTACCTAGCAGTGGTCTCTCAAGGTGATCGTAATGACCAAAAACCCGTGAGTGCTATGTAATTATTAATGAACTACAGAGACAGTAATGACTGGGAGAACATTTGGGGAAAAGGAAGGAACTCCTTTGTTGCTAATTCTTAATTCTCTGACACACCAGCAATGCTTACATATTTACTAACCTAAAATGTGAACTGAACACCCAGAGGCAAATATAACTGCATCATCTCGGGACAGTGAGATAGATGGTTTAGCAGGTAAAGGCACCTGCTAGCAAGCCTGTGGACCTGAATTCCATCTCTGGAAAGACCCACAAATGGAGAGAAGTGACTCCTCCATGTTATCCTCCCACCTCCATAAGGGAAGAATCTAAGGAAAATCTTGACATCTCTAGTCCTATTTCCCTGCCTTGTATCTCTCACACTGCAAAGGCCAAGAGGTAGGTGGTAGGTGGTGGGAAGGAGTCCAACTACAGGAAATGACCGACAAAGTCTCAAGTCACTTGTAAAAGTAAGTTTTGTCTACTGACGTGCTAATGGCTACCAGCCTTACCTTTGGTCTCTAGGGTCACTGGATCAGAGTATTCTCCAGCTACAGCTTTGTTGCATGCTCTCACTCTAAAATTCATATACTTTGAATCAAATTTTAAACCTGAAATAAATGAAAGTTTTTCATCATAAAAAGCAAAGGATTCCTTTACAAAAGTGTGAGTGTACATCAAACATATTTTTTCCTGCTTAGAAATCCCTTTACTTGAGAAGAGTATAGATTTGTGTTAAATGAATGGTAATGCATGAAAATAAGAATAATGGCTTATCGAATATTTCTTCAAAATAAATAATTTACATAATTACCAACATTTTCAATCTGGTGATTAATAAAACAGTACCCATTCAGGCTTCATTAGAGGTGGCATTATTCTAGGTGTGGTGGCACACACCTGTAATACCAGCCCTTGGAAAACCAACACAGGAAGATCATTAGTTCCATTTAACCTGGGCTACAAAGCAAGAGTCTATCTCCAAAGGAAATAAATAAATGGATGGATGGATGGATGGATGGATGGATAGATAGAATTACAACAAACCAATAACAAAGACAGCAATAGCAGCATCAACAACCAAAACCTGTAACATTTCATTCAAGAAAGAGATGTCACAATTTACAATAGCATATTCATCAATTTTTTTGAAAAATAAATACCCCTAAGGAATTTTTATGTGTATATGAAATGCTTGTTTGTCTTAGCCAGGGTTTTTATTGCTGTGACAAAATACCATGCCCAAACAGCAAGTTGGGGAGGAAAGGGTTTATTCAGCTTATACTTCCACATTGCTGTTCGTCACTGAAGAAAGTCAGGACAGGAACTCAAATGAGGCAGGAACCTGGAGGCAAGAACTGATGCAGAGGCCATGGAGGGGTGCTGCTTACTGGCTTGGTCACCATGGTTTGCTCATCCTGCCTCCTACAGAATCCAAGGCCATCAGCTCCAAGAACCCACCACCCACAGTGGGCTGAGTCCTCCCCCCATTTATCATTGAGAAATTGCCTCATAGCTGGAGCTCATGGATACATGTCCTAAACTGACACTCCTCCTTCTCTAGATTATGACACACTGATACACAAAACCAGCCAGTGCAATGTTTATATGAAATACCACTTTTACATGAAAGATGAAAAGAAGTAAAACACAGAGACTGACATGACTTGTGCAGTTACATCTAGACTAAAATCTTAGTCCAAGTATTACTAGCTATAAACCTTCAAAACTTGACTGACCGGTTTTCTATCTGTAAAGTAACAATTACAAACCATTTCCAACCACTCAGGATTAAGTGACATGTGGTGTGCTGACTAACGTAGTATACTGCATGCACTTCTGTCTACTACACAGAATGCCTGCTCCAGGAAAGGAACTAGTGCTCAACACGACAGCTCATGATGTATCCTACTCTGCATAGGACACACTGAAAAGCTCTGCTAATATTTCATCATTTAAAGCATCAAAAGACCTCATTATACTAAGATACCTTCTAAAAAGCATTCAATAGGCTGACACAAAGAAGTCTTAGCAAAGTCCTAATTCTGGGCTAATGTTGAGCTAAGCAATGAAGACAGAGAAAACAATGATGGTTATGGTACCCCTGAAATGTGAAGGTCTGAGTAGACCTAAAAAAATAGTTTCTTTACTTAGTCAAAAATTTTAAATTAAAGGTTAGCTGGACATGGTGGCACATGCCCTAATTCTAGCACTCTGGAGGCAGAGCTCAAGATTGGTGTGGTGCTTAACCCCAGGCCAGCCAGGGTTACACAGAAGAGTCTGGCTCAACAAACAAACAACAACAAAAAAGAAAACCAGGGAAAAAGAACGCTCTGACATATTGTCTCCATAACATACGTTTATATTTGCCTTGCATACACTATTGGTTGCAAATATTAAGTAATTAAATGCTTTACTGATATTTTAACAAAAATCATTCACATAACAAATATTTAAAAACAGCAGTTTGGTTGATAAAACTTAAATTTATCATTTAAAATAAACTGTTTTCTTACTTCCACCTATTTTCCAAGGACTAGTTTCATGAAATGCTGTTGTGTTACCTGATAACGTATATTCAGTACCCTTGATGTTATCAATCACTTCCCAGCATCGCTCATCCTTTACACGTGGGAGTCCATCAAAGTTCGTTTTCCTATATTCCATTATGAAACGGTCAATTTTACTGTCTTCTTCAGGCATTCTCCAAGCTACAGTTACAGAGTTGTCAGCTACCAAACACTCTACTGGGTCAATCTCTGGAGCTTTTGGAACTGCAGAGAAGGAAAAAAAAAAAAAAGAGGAGGGGCTATCAGTCCTCACATATTATAACACTAAGCTAACATTTATTATGCTTGGCACTCAACCTCTGCTATTTCTTTTTAAATATTCTAAAGGGAGTCAGGTTATGAGAAAGAATAACCTAGAAATTCAAAATAATTATTTTCAAAGCCTCTTATTGTCAGATTATAAATGTTTGCATTCCAAAGTTTTCTCATAGACTCTGGGTTTATTAACATCTTAGATGGCAACAGGTAAATTCCAAACATCTATCATGCTAAAGATAACTGAGAATGGGTTGTTACTTGTAAATACATTTTAAATGTTGCATGATACAAATTAAATAGGTACTGAGAAGCTTTGAATATAGTAACTGAATTAAGTAAACATTGTTCTGCGTGTGTTTTTAAGATTTGGTTTGTAGAGTGGAAAAGTAAGGGAGTAGTCGGTTACCGGGTACCAACGGACACACCACGTTAAATAGCACAAACGGACACACCATGTTAAACAGCACAAACGGACACACCACGTTAAATAGCACAAACGGACACACCACGTTAAATAGCACAAACGGACACACCACGTTAAATAGCACAAACGGACACACCACGTTAAATAGCAAGGGTGATTTCTGATAGTCCAAAGCAGGAGAAGATGATTATAGTTGGCAATAGTTTATTTTACACTTTAAAATAGTTATACTTTTAATGCTCCCAACACAAATGGTAAATGTTTTGGGTGATGATGTGATCATGAATAATTTGATCATGATTTTATGATTTGACTATATGTAAAAATATCACACTATACCCCATAAATACATAAAAGTTATGTTTATCAAATTTCAAAAACCTTAAAAAATAGCATACTAAACAAAACTGATTTCCTCATTTCTCAAAAATACTTATGAATTTTTAAGTGTTTCTCCCTAGAGTTTTATGATATATTAAAATAAATGGATTCAATGAGGTATAATTAACATGTGTGACTATAAATCAATTTATTTTCCATAAAGGAGATTTCACAGCTTTGCAACACTGGATAAGTGACTCAGATGAATCTTAACTGTATGAGTCTCTGCAAATGATATACAGATACATATATAAAATATGTAACGTTTAAAGCAGGAATATAAAAATATTTACTCCTTTTTTGGTGCTGCACACTTTGAGTCCTAGCACTTGGGAAGCAGAAACAGCCAAATCTCTATGAGATCAAGGCAAGCCAGCTCTACACAGTGCAGGCTAATGTGGCTACACAATGAGTCCTTATTTAAAAAACCAAACCAAACCAAAACAAAACAATTCTGGTGTGTAAAGCTATATCAACATCTGAAATTGATGAATATATTTAATAATATTAATAAACATATGACCATAACAATAAGTGAAAAATATATTACAATAATCATGACAAGAACTTTTAGCAAAGTAGAAACGGTAAGAAACTTTAAAAAGATTATTTGCAATGGGCTGAAAAGATGGCTCAGTGGTTAAGAGCAGTTACTGCTCTTGCAGAGGTCCTAGTTCTATTCCTAGGCTCCACATGGAAGCTTACAGACATGAAGTCTGTATCTCCAGTCCCAGGCATCTGATACCCTCTCTTCTGGCCTCATTAGGCACACAGATGGTGCACATGCACACATGCAGGACAAACACTCATACACATATAATAAATAAATAAACTATTTTCCAAGCTGGCCAACACCTGTATGCACCTGATGGTGCGCACCTTGAACCCTGGCTCTTGGGAGGCTAAGGCTAGAGGATTCTCAAAAGCAAACAACACAAAACTAAGTCAAAACAGCCTGGAGTTAACAATCACTCTTAATGGTGAGAAACACAATACCTAACCCCAAGCCTGCAGAACCAGGGTGAACATACTTCCTTCTCATCATCCCGAGTCAGCATTTTACTAGAAGTCTTATCCAAGTAAGTGAGGGGTGAGGGAACTGAACAACAGTGAACTTATCCTTCCTGGAAATTCTGTATGGCAATGTAACAACAAACAGCTGTCAAAGCCCAGAGGACTGTGCAGTAGCAGCCGAGAACCCCAACACCTATCTACAGAGGTCAACGGAGGGCATGGACTCCCTGGACTGGGATAGAATGTGGTGGGGTATTACATGGATGCATGAAATAATCAAATCCAGTCCTCTTTCCTGGTGGGTCATTCCTCTAGTCCCTACATTTAATTATTGATAAGGAAGGATTTACTATTGCCACTTAGTCACCTGTTTTCTACTTGTCCTATAGCTCTTGTGTTTCTTCTTCTTGTCTTCACTTTTCCATTTTAAAAAATGTTTTGAACAGGTTTCCTTTCCTCTTTTATTTTTAATATCTCTAGGATTTGGGGGTTTGTGGTTACCATGTCATTTACGTAAAGTGCTATGTGACATTATGACACACGTGTGATGTACTAAGGAAAGCGGTGGTAAGAACTCATGCATGCTAGCAGTGGGGCACACCAAAATCCCACAAGGAAGGGGTCGCCGGTACCCAGGCTCCTTCCAGACTTTATCCTAAGGATTCTTCTTTGAGCTACTTACTTATTATACCATTTAAAGTAGTTTTTGTAATAAATTAGTAAATGTAACTACAGTATTTTTTCTGAGTTTTGTGAGCCAGTACAGAAAGTCATAAAACCCTAAGGAGGGGTTTGTGGAAATCTCAGTTTAATTTTATTTTATTAACATTTTTAATGTTTTAAATTCAAATATAATCATGTCATTTTCCTCTTCTCCTTTCCCCCTCTAATCCTTCCCATGTACACCACCCTCTCTTGCTCACTCTCAAAATCATGGCTTCTTTCTTATTGTTACACTTATATTACACACACACACAATCTAAATATACAATGTGCTAAGTCTACTTACTGATACTTGCATGTGCTCACACTTGGGGAAGACTGATTCTCTCTCAACAGGAATCTCAATTTTCCTACCAGCTAACAGGTTTTGGAGGTCTCATATTTGCAAGTGGGCCTTAAGTAGAAATTTTAAGAACTGAACTTACAACCTGTGTATCTAGTGCTTCCTTTAGACAGTGTCAGAAGTAAGTTCAGTTAGAGAAAACTCAATGTGTATGTTACAGGAGTGGCTGCTTGACGGCAGACAGAAGTACACAGATCTACATGCACCAGTTCAAAGACACGGGTTCTGAGTCGGAGTCATAAGCCATTGAAATGTTTTATACAGAAAACCCTCCTTAAATATAACGGCACTCACTGATTAGGAAAAGGCATATACCATTAACATGAATGAAAGGAAAAGGAGTCTCACTACATTAATTTTGGACACTTTGGACATTAGAGTGAGGGAATTTTCAAGGATAACAAAGGGTGTAGTATTGACTCCACGAGAAAGGCACAAGAATCTTGATCAGTCAAAAACTAACAAGACTGCAGAGGCATGCATAAATCCAGACCAGTTAGAGACTTCAACAGTCCTCCATCAGAATCAGAAAGATCTAGAAGGCAGACCACCACAGAAAATTGCTGAACTAAACCGCTCCATCAATCAACTGTAAGTCTGACATCTACAGTCTGCTGTGTGCAGCGATAGAAGAATACAGAATCACCTGAAATGCTTATGGATTTTCAGCAAGACAGACTACATTCTGTCCCACATGATATACCTTAACAAAGTTAGAAGTGTAGAAAACATACAGTATCTGCTCTTAGTTTATAATCCGATTAAACTGGAAATAATTAACTGAAAAAGAGCTAGAAAATACTCCAATACTTAGAGATAGTAAACAGCACACTTCTAAATAACACATGGGTCACATAGTATCTCAAGAGAAAATTTTAAATATTTTGAACTAAATGAAAATAAAAATACAGCTTATGAAAATTTGTAAAACATATGACTTGCTTATAAAGAGGAATAATAACACTGATTGAATACATAAAAATCTAAAAATCAATAATCTAAACACCCATTTTAGAAAACAAATACATATATATATAAAGAGCAAATTAAACACAAAATTAGGAAAATGATGATGAAAATTAGCATGGAAATAAACTAATCTAAAAATAGAAATTCAATAAAGAAAACTGATGAAACCAAAAGCTGGTTCTTTGAAAATATTATTAAAATAAACAAGACCCTACCTAGGTTAACCCCAAAGACAGAAGACACAAATTATTAGTATCAGAAATGAGAGAGGAGATATTACTACAGACTCCATGGATGCAAAAACCAATAACCAAGCTAGGTACACACTTGCAATCCCAGCATTTAGGGACAAAGAGAAACACTATATATAGGCTTGAGGTCAGCCTGGTCTACATTGTGAATTTCAGGCCAGCAACCTAGAGACTATCTCCAAGGGGAGAGGACATGGAAGCAAAGAGGAAGAGAAGGAGGGGGTGCAAATACACACACACACACACACACACACACACACACACACACACCACACATGGCACTGGAAGAAAGCGGAGAGGAAACGAGGAAGATGAGGAGGACGAGGAGAGAAAGGATTCCATCAAGAAATACTATGGTAAGCAGTGGTGGCGCACACCTTTAAGGCTATCACTCAGGAGGTAGAAACAAGAAAATGTCTGAGTTCAGGGCCAGCCTGGTCTCCAGAACAAGTTCCAGGATGGCCAAGGCTACACAGAGAAACCCTGATTCAAAAAACAAACAAACAAAAAATCCTCAAAAACAAATAAATACTATGAACAAACTCTATATCTACAATTTTGATGATATAAATGAACAGATAAACTCTATGATTCCATGATAAACACTATATGCAAAAAAATCACATAAGAAAAAAATAATCCGATAAGGCCTAAATTTATTAAAGAAATTCAACCAATAGTTAATAACCTTCCAAAATAAAGTAGCATGCCTGGAAGGATTCACTGGTGAGTTCCACCTAACACAAAGAATAAATTCTACACAATCTTTTTGAAAAGAGAAAAGCAGATGAAATATTTTCTGTTTTTGTGAGGCCAGCAATCTGCAATAACCTAACTTAGGCAAAAGTATTATAGGAAAACTATAGACTACTATTTTTATTAACAAACAGATATAAAAAAGTTCAACAAAATATTTACAGAATATAACAATGTACAGTAAGAAGATGTGTTGACTAAATGGGACTCATTCCATGTGCAACACTCAATTATCAACCTGTGAAAATCAACAAATATAACCCACCTATATCAATGGGCTAAAAAAAAGCCACATGAAATCACTATATCCATTCTTAATTTTTAAAAAAATGTTCACTAAAATAGGATCTAAGGGGAACTTCCTCAAGTCCAGCTGATAAGGAAGGTCTGGAAAACAGCTGTGTCATACTTGGTTGTGAAACTGGAACTGTTCTGAAACTGAAATCAGAAACAGAGCTTCTTCACAACTGTGGTGAGCACTAAAGTCTAAGCCAGCGTGCTAAGGTACTAAAAATGAAATGAAGGGTTCAGTTGAGAAGGAAGAAAACTGGTTTTATTCACAAATGACATGATCAGTTATGTAGGAAATATGAAGGAATTAACAATAAAATCAGTCTAGAGCTGATAAGCAATGGACCATAGGAAGGCTGCGGACACAGGTTAACACACAAGGCAGCTGCTTCTCTATGTTTCAGCTATAAAAAATAAAATTTCAAATTAAAACTCAGCATTTACATCAGCATCGCCAATGTGAAACATTTGGGGACAAAGTATGCTCAAGATCTGTATGAAGTAAACTGCAAAACTCCAGTGAGTGAACTTAATGAGCTACATTACTGCACAGATGCCCCATGTCTGTGAACAGGAAGGCTCCATATAGTCTTAAGCTCTTTGTTCTTCCCACTAGGTCTAAGCATTCAATACAACTCAGTGAAAATCCCACCAAGTTCTTCTGCTAGTTTCAGCAGATTCTATATATGTGGAGAAGGAAATGATGTAGAAGAGCCAACACAGCACTGAAGGACAAAGCTGGAAAACTAAGTCACTTGACTTAAAGCCCCTTTAAAGCTACAGAACTCAAGATGTACTGTTGATCAAAGAAAAAGCAAACAGATGTATGGAACAGACCCAGAAAAATACATGACTGATCTTTCATAACAGTGACAATAAATAAATAATATATAATAAATATATAATAATACAATGGACAAGCAAAAGTATTTTAAACAAATTAGAGTGACTGGATATTCCCATGAAAGGAAGAGGAAGAGGGATATGAGAGGAAGAGGAGAAGGAGGAGGGAAAGGAGGAGGAGGTGGAGGAGGAGGAAGATGAGCATTAAGACTTTACACTCTTTCACAAAACTGAGCTCAGCATGGATTACAGACCTAGAATGGAAATCATGCAAGTCTGAAGCCCTAGAAGACACCACAGAACACAAAACACAGAAATGACTTTGGGTTTGGTGACAGCTTTTAGATACGACACCAAAGTCATTGTCATTAAACAAATGTGTTAAGCTGAATTAGCTAAATTAAGTATTATGGAGCCTGGCATGTAGCTCATTCTTATAGTCCCAGGACTTGAAGGCCAAGGCAGGAGAATCTTCAGTTTATGGCATGAACAACAGAGTGAATGAGACCTGTACTGAAAATGAAATAACAGACATTCAAGTATAAAAAAGGCCAAAGGCTTTAGCAGATAACTCATCAAAGAAACAGCAGAGATTGAGTATCCGAACAGGCGCTCCACTTCACATGTGACACAAATTACAACTGCCACAAAATGATGCCACGGCATCACTGGTGGCAAAACGTGGGGCAAGAGGAACTTATTCATTGATGGTAGGAATGCAAAATCATAGACTCTTTGGAAGACACTTGGGAGGTTTTCTACAAAATTAAGTACAATCTCATCACATTACCCAGAAACTACCTAAAGAAGGTGAAAACTTATATCTGCACAAAGATACATGTTTAAAACTATAGTCATAATTGTCAAAACTAAGAGGCAATTCAATTGTCCTTCAGTAGGCATCTATTTAAGTAAACTACATGTGGAACATCATGGCTGGGTTTTTATTCAATGCTTTAAGAGCTATCAAGACATGAAAAGAAATGAAAGACAATTAATGCTCTTTACTAGGGAAAGAGTCCAACCTGTAAAGGCTACCAGTGAAAAGATTCCACTTCGGTGACTTTCCAGAAAAGGCATGCTATGCAGAGCATGGCAGGATCACACCAAGAGAGAATCTCAATGTAAACTACAGACTTTGGATGATAATGACTTATCACTGGAGATTCTTCACTTATAACAAATGTGCCACTCTGCTGTGGGATGTTGATAATGGGGGGGGGGGAGGATTTTGTGTCTTGTATATTTTTGATAATGTTCCAAAGCTCCTACTTGCTAGGAACCTAAAACTGGTCTACAAAATAACACCTATATTGAAAATATTATAATAAACACACTGTAAGCTGAGCATAATAGCTCATAACTTTAATCCTAGTGCTCCAGATGCAGAAGTAGTCAAATATCTATGAGGTGAAGGCCAGATTGATCTACATGCAAGTCCTAGGGCAGCCAGGACCTCACAATGAGATCCTATCTCAATAACTCACTAGTTAACTAAATAATCAACTATAGGAATGTATGCATACTTATATAATTATACAATGGTGAATCTAAATAAGAACTATCAAAATATAACAGACACAAAGGAAATGATCTATATCTATATAAATATACATATTTAAATATATATTATATATAAAAAATCATATATATGTATATATGCATATATATGATTACATAAAAATGTCTTTGCTTAGCAAAAAAAATGACCATAAACTGATCTGACAGAAAAACTCAGGTGTCAAGGGTATATTCCACATACGAGACAAAGGCTTACTCCTGTAAGCTATTCTCTGGCCTACACACAACACCCTATCATAAAGAAAAATGGAAAAATTCAGACTATCCAGTCATTAGTGAAATCGAAATGATCAACAGAACCTCTCACATACTCTTACATGCCAAAGCAAAAGTATTTAGCAGTACAGTATATATGTATGCTTCCATATATGTACATGTAGTGGAATAGCATCAGGATTAATTAAAGGAATGGCCACTTGAGGGAAGCAACATGTCCAAATACTGTCAGTTACATGACTGTGCTTATGATACTTGTCTGGCCATTTCCCATTTGTGATGCAGAAAGCAATAGCTATGTTGGCCTTGCAGAGAAAGCATCTGTGCCATGAGAAAGAGCAGCTCGTGTGTGTCCTCAGTGCTGCTCTGCCTTTCCTGGGCATGCATCCCTCTCCTCTACAACGTTCCAGCACAGGGCTTTAAGAAGCTCTCACTGCTAAGTGGAGAGACTCCATGGGACAAGTCTTCTCATTAGGTTGCTACCATTTCTTTTTTCTTTCCCTGGGGTGGAAACTGTCAATGCTTTTCATATAACCATTAAATGCAAAGGGTGGAATTCTAGAGCCATACTGATGTACTCATATGTACATACTCACGGTGCACAGTCAATGAGACCCAAGATAGCTTTTAATTCTTTTCCATAAGTACTTTAGAAAACATTCTTAAAAAATTTTGAGATCTATTGCCAGCCTGAAGTTTAAGTTCCTAATCTAGTCCGTACAAGTGAACACTTACACTCCCTCTTTCTGTGGCAGTGCTGTCTTGTGCACATGAGGCCATGTTCTGCTGCTAAATAGCATCTGGAGCTCACAAGTGAACACGAGGGTACAAAGAGTAAGACCTCAGTTAACAAATAATCAGCAGAACTCTGGTCTAAACTCAGGCTCTCAAAACTAAAATGAGATCCAGTCTCTTCCCAAGGAAATTCTAAGTGTTAGACTGAAGTCACCAAACCATTTAAAGTTATCTGGTATTTGGAAACTCTAAAAACAGTTTCCTTGCCTTTAGATATCAGTTGCACACCAACTGTGAGCCCTGTAAACTGAATGATAGCACAGATGTTCTTCAATTTGCAACAGGCTTGCAGCACATTAAGCCAATCATAACTTGAAAGTATCTTATGTAAAAATTCATGTCATAAGCCTAGTCTATGGTGCATTGCAGTTTGCCCACACAGTATGTTCCACTGCATACAACTGCTTCTTTACAAGGTTCACTGCAAACTGTGGCTCCTGCTTCTGCCCTCCATCACAACAGCGTATCTCATCCAACTGCACATTGCCAACCTAGGAAAAGACCCACATTTAAAATACAGTCTCTGCTGAACGTTTATCACTTGGCATCAGTTTAATACAGAAAACTACAAGTCAAATCTGCGTAGGTCAGGGATTATGTGTAAGCCTGAGTATATACCCCTGCATACACTGACGCCTTCCTCCTCTCAGACGCATTCCGTTTCTTCACCTTTGCTTCTATACTACTCCTCGACAGCTCATAATCTCCCATCCAAGTTAGTTCAGCCACACTACCCTCACTGGGGCCTCTGCTAGCAGTAGGAGATCTGGTATAGCATTATTATAGGAGTCGTTACTACTGGGTTTAAATTCAGAGAAGAAATGGTTTTACAATTAGTATTTCCTATTCAAAAACCAGTCAATCTCAAAACCAAACAAGCAAACCACAGATAAACTAGCCCCACAAAAACACGTAAGTAGAATTTCACTTTCAAATGGATTCTTGATTCCTCACGTCACCATTGCTTCAACAATTTTACATATCAACTAACAGAAGTACTTGGTAATAAAAATACTACTTAGCACTAAAAATACAAAGACAGAATTCAAAGAACACTAACAAAAACCATCAGCTGGCTGTCATGCACAGACAAGTGATAATTTGTGACTGAGCTTCACATGGTTAGACTGTCTCTCATGAGACAATAGTACCAAACTATCATGGAGATATAGTTCCTGCTGAACGCTGAACACAACAGCAACAAAACTGGCAGCAAACATTTCACTGTGTCTGAAATGAACCTAGCTGCTGTGATAGGTGTGCTAGAAGAATTGATCCATGTAATTAACACCTAAAGCATCGAGAATGTCAGCATTGCACTTTAAAGATGTAGAAAAATGAGTAAAGTTAGTTGACTTTTTGAGATCACACTGCAAAAAAAACCCAGCAAAATTTAAATCTATGCAGTCTAGCCTGGAGACCAACTATTATTCTTTGCCAAAACAGCAACATATGCTCTCTTAATGTCATTAAAGTTGAGTTTGTACTACAAGAAAATAATTCTTTTCAATAAAAGCTAGCAAATGTAACTACTTCTTGCTAAAGTAAAATATACTATATTTCTTTAATATTTATATAATGTTCATTACAGAAAACTCTTGCCGTATCTTTTATTTGAAAGTCCCCATGTAATAATGCATTTACCTGGCAAAAACTTCAAAGTTTGCAGCATCTGTCTTTCCTGAGTGAAATCCACCATTAAATGGGTCATGTTGTCACTGACTTTTGGTTTCAAAGAAAGGCGAAAGGCAGAAGCCATTGTGACTCTATGGTAAACACAGACATATTTTTTAAAATAAATGAATGCAAAGTAACAAATTTTATACAATTTATAAAATTAAAAGATTAAAAATTATTTCACTAAGTGACTGTAGAAACTCTAGTGCAGGCAGTTAAACAAATTTGCTTTGTCTTTTGAAAACTGAATCAAAAGCTGAAACTCCAGCCAGTTTTCTAAAATTTCATAGATATCACAGTAACCAATATCTAATATAAGGTCCCGATTCATCTGAAGCTCTGTGTACACTCTCACTTCCCATTACCTAGCCTTACTCATTTCCACCCAAGCATGAACCTGTTTTAAGCCTTCTCCCAGGTACTGTTACAGCGAGTCCTCTCAACAGAGGCAGACATCTGGCATTACACACTGCAGTCTGATGAAGACCACGAACAACACAGGAGAGAACTGAGATCCTTAACGGTGAGTGCCACACCACCAAGATGTCACTCCCATCTATCCGCATCAACTGCATGGAAAGAGACTTACAATGAGAAACAGCCTAGTGGATCTGTGTGTCATAGAATAAGGAGTGTTCAATAAACACTCAGATAAATGTAAAATAAAATACAAAATAAAGATCTAACCAAATCAGATGTCATCTTATCAAAAGTATGGGGGGTTCTTGGCAAAATCTGAAAATTAAAAGAAACCCGTGCGCTGGTGTAAAAAGGAGACCCACTTAACTGTTTGCAATGGCTTCCCCTCAGCTAACCAAATGAACGGTTTTCCCCACACACAAAAGAAAATAAATGTATTCAAATAGCTTGCTAATCACCAGTTTCAATATTTTCACATTACAGTGTACTTCTATAAGGATCACAGTCAGTTCCATAACATCCTTGGAGAAAGAAAGATACAGATGTCTATTCATCAATGTTCTCTTCCTAGTACACAGAGTGAGAGACAACACAAATAGAGCTACAAGAACAAAGGGTACACCAGGCCTAGCCAACTGAACCTGCTATCAAGAGGTCAACCAGATGAAAGACAGCAAACTTGCTGATGTAAAGCTGTTGCTATATCTACTTATTTTACTTCATTTAAAAAAGTGAAGTAATCACTGTAATATAAAAACGAACAAGCAGACATGACTTCAACAAGAAGAAAGTGATAGACTGTAAACAGTTCACCGGGAAGGCAGCTTACCAGTCTGAATGCTTTAGACACCAAATACGCACTGCATCCTCCACACATACAGCACAAGCTGTTGGCTCTCAAGGAAGAAGACCCTGATTACACTGAAAAGCAGTCAGGACGAAGGCTCAGCTATACATGTGCAGCCTGAGTACTTTCTGATTCGAGAGTCCCTAAAGCACTATACAGAGATGAGATAGATGCTCAATGAATGGGGTTCAGCCTCGCCATTTCGTTAAACCTAATGAACTGCTTAATGAAAAAAGCTGACGATTTGAGAATTTTAAATCTGAAACCAGTAAAATCTACAAAAACTTGACACAAGCAAAAAGGAACACAAAGAAAAAGAATGCCCTCCCCCAAAAGCAGTAGAAATGTCACTTACAACAGAGAAAAATAAGAACAATTTCTAGTCAAAATAAAAACTTATATGAATCTGCCAGGCAGTGGTGGCACACGCCTTTAATCCCAGTACTTGGGAGGCAGAGACAGGTGGATTTCTGAGTTTGAGGCCAGCCTGGTCTACAGAGTGAGTTCCAGGACAGCCAGGGCTACACAGAGAAACCCTGTCTCAGGAAAAGGCATTAAAACAGTCAAGCAAACAAAAAAAGTACATGAATCAATTCATATATATAACAATACTTTCAAAAAACTTAAACTGATTATATTTAGACAAGTTAGCCTTAAAGTCCAAACTAAAAATTGGTAAGACAGTCTCAAACCATGCGATTTGTTATGTTTATATTCATTTTGATTTTCCTAGATTATCTCTTATACTAGCAGCGGAATGAAAAGACCCTTTCCTCCCAGTGTTACCATGGTCACCAGAAAATAATTACAAACCAGATGAGCACATTCAGTCAAGTTAAAAACCAGGCTAGACCTAGAAACACTCTTCAGACAAGAAGCCAACGCTCTGGTAGCCAGATGAACAAAGAAAACAGTGTAGGCTTTAAACAAAACAAAGAAGAAGCAAGCACTCTGATTCCCGTGATGCCTGCAGGGATACTGATGGGAGAGGCTGACTGGGAAGGAGAGAAGCCATAAAAGCTGGCATTAAAACTAAATCCTGACAAACAAACCTGAACAGAGGACGTCAGAGTAAAGATGAGAGCTGGGAAGCCCAGAAACAGAATCTTGAAACCACGGTGAGATCTCTCAAGATTTTTTTGAACAGCCCAAAACCTTGTTAGGATTTGATTTCCAGGCCAGAAAAATCAGGAAGCTCAGCAGAGTGTAACAGAAAAGCTGGTAAGGAGTACTAACCTAGCCTGGGTAAGAGAGCGCTGGTTCTAACAAATCTCAGCAGACAAATCTACTTTGTCAAAGACTTTCCTCTTACCCACTCCTCACATCACACTCTATTCACTGAGGACAGCAGCGAGTACCTACAGTCCTAGCTACTTGAGTCCTGAGGCAGAAAGAACTCTGGACTCAAGGCCAGCCTAGCAGACAGGGTGAGAATCCATCCTTTAAAACAACAAAACTCTAGTGACCTTCCGACATCCAGCACTTACAAGAATGAACCACATCATTAATCATGTCATAATATAAGATCTACAAAAATGGACAGTAGTTTTGCTTTGACTCTGTGTAAATTCTCTCCATACCCCCAGCCTCCCACCATCAAATAACCACAAAGAAACACAGTAAAAAAAATACTCCAAATTAACAACAGACACTGGTTTTCCCACACTCCATAATGAGGATTTCTGTGAATTTCTTGATAAAGAATAAACTGATCTAGACTTCAAGAGACTCAAAAGTTGTGCCTGTCAGAGAATCTCACTATCCTGAGATAAAAAGCCTCAAGTTACAAACTACAGACAACGTTCAGTGAGTAGTCAGCAAGTCAGTGAACACAATCCAAGTGTTACCTCAGCCCCTTTAACACACACGTTTGTCCCAGCAAGTGCCTAATGCCCCTTTATGTTCCTACCAATGAGAAACACCTTTCAAGTCAAACTACTTAACAATTTTCTTAAGTGTTTTCCTCAGTATAAAAACAAGATAGTGGAGGCAGGAGAAGAAGAAAGAGGTGGCACCAGAACAGCACAGGAGAACTCAAAGGTGTTAACCAGGCCAGCAGTGAAGAGCTTCAGCAACTGAAGACACTAGGCAGCACAGGGCTTCTCTGACAATAAGATCCACTTAGATTTCAGAACAGCGCAAACCTGCATCCCAGCAGGATGCATTAAGTCACTCAAAATAGATCAATTTTCAATACTAAACTAGTTAAGAACTATTCTAAAAACTAAAGCTAACTATTGTATTAAACCAGAAATGAAATTCTCTTAGAAATATGAAATTTCCAAAACTTAAAATGTGACTTTAAATCTATGATACACAGTGCACATTTTCTTTACTTTGTACATAATTATTGTGTATTGTTATGTTAATCAACAGAACTCGAAGAAAAATGGTTTCCGAATTTCATTTCTGACTTCAATATTGACACTTAAATAAAAAATGTAGGTTTTATACCATACCTATCCTTGATCTGTCTGGCAGCCTTGGAGCAAATCAGGGAGAAGAGAAAGAAGGTAGTTAGTGCTTTTCATGCAAGTTCAATGGCAGCGACATGCAAGAAAAGTTAGGATATAAACCCTGCAAGAGACTAGTTCATAGTCATCAAAATACAAATTACAGGAAGTCTATATAGCTCATGTAAGCTTGATAAAGTAATGTTAGGACCACAATAGAGTCCAGACCCCATATCAATCACTACAAAAGTAGGAAAATTTAATATTTCAACTAGTGTCATGGAACTATAATTGTGTTTTTTTTAAAAACATAAGATTATCAAATATGCCTTTACTTTTATTCATTCTGATATATTCCCCAACTAAATTTCCACACAACATAATAGTTCTTATGCATATTAAAGTTTCCTTGCTAGAGTTCGAAACTAGGCTGTAATTCTAGAAGCCTTCACTCCTAAGACTGAGCTCTAATAGTAAAGATTCAGACAAGGATAGATGAGAGAAACATCTCTTAAAAGGAAAGTTCCAGAAGCTATAAACTTATACATATTGTACATATCTTCTGTTTTTGTTTTTAGAAAATGAAAATACAAGTTTAGAAAGGGTTCATGGTCATTACCTGGTACTATACAGTCATAGAACAACAATGAAAACACACAAAGCTGTTGCCTCTTTATATATGAATTAAATATAATATATCCAATGAGAGATTTTCTTCCATGCTCACAAACATAGTTAGCAATTATAGCTGACAAAGATGGCAGTTTTGCGGCATACGCCTGGTACGCACTTGGATGTGAATTAGATGTATAAAACACTGCTCTGTTTCTTCCTTCAGTCCTAGCACTGCTTCAGTTTTAAACCTAGCCTCAACTATTTTGGCCTGAGCGTCATTCCAAATAAAAGAACTGAGGTCTGAAATAGATGCAACATGCTCCAGCTCCAGCTTTACAAGAGATCAGCACTTTGACCTTGGATATGATGTTACTTCTCTACTAAGGGATTTGGGTTCTTAATGCTTTTAAGAACAACAACAACAACAACAAATCCCTTTCAAGGTCCACACACTACAGCCAATGCAATGTAGTGGCTTTCTGATCTCCTTAGGTCATGAACCTAGTCTGGCACAGACCCTTTTATAAGGAATGTTACATTAGTCAACTATTGTACTAGTTTTGAAAATTATTGCCACAGCAGCTGGAACTGAAATGATTTTCATATAGATGTGAAATTCGGAAAGCAAAAGGACTCTCCTCTGTATCCAACACTTCTTTACGAACAGAGGAAGCTGCTGTCATTAC
This sequence comes from Rhynchomys soricoides, assembly GCA_019843965.1. Taxonomy (NCBI): domain Eukaryota; kingdom Metazoa; phylum Chordata; class Mammalia; order Rodentia; family Muridae; genus Rhynchomys; species Rhynchomys soricoides. The sequence continues at coordinate 1,438,577 of JADRCH010000824.1, forward strand.
CCCTTCACTTCTTCCTTCACTTACCAGACAGTGATACCAGATTATCAGTTTTAAAGGCATCAACTCAGTCCCTCTTACTTTTCTCGGAAGTTTGCTTGTCTACAGAGAATATATTGTGTTCTTCTTCCTCTGTGCTGTTAAGGGTTGCTGAAACAGCCTTCCCCACCCCCAATAATCTGAAATGTCCGCTGAGCAGACCTGGGTAGGTAAATTAATTCCACGCTTAAGGCAGTCTGCCTACCAACATAACCCGCAGTCTCCAGTACACAGCAGGATTCAGGATCTTCTCAGTTTTCCGCTTTATTTTATTTCCTGATGGCTCTGAACTCCCAGTTCCCTCACATGACCCATCAATAGGAAGATCACTACTGACTCAGCTTCTGTGCATCATGTCACGTACCACCATACTGTGTGTGAAGACAACAGAAAAGGAACAAACGAGAAAGCAGAGAGCCTAGGAGAAACTGTTGTCCTGTGTGTTCACAGACAGTACACACTGAAAACTCTGTCCTTTGATTTAGATTCACATTTTATTTTACATGTACCTGTACATGTAGGAGATATTATCCTCTACAAGGATCTAGAATGGCCCGACTTTAAGAAGTATATTTAAATAGAGAATAAATTATATTTTTCTAGAAATTCTTCTTCCAAAGATAAGCCATCTAAAAAAAAATTACTATATACTTCCATTCCTCTGCTTTAATTTCAAGAGTGATAACTTTAAAAATTTGTTTTTCTGAAATACTAAGCCTAAAATTTTCCAGAATTCTGCTCTATCATATTTACCTGCATCTGCATGACTCCACTTGGCCAATCGGCGGACACTGGGTGAGTGCTTGACTTCCTCTGGGGCTATGGTGCTGGAAAGCCTCCAGGAAGCATCAATAGTGATAAGGACTAAATCCCGCTTGCCAACACGTCACCTCTCTGGGTTTGGACTGGAGATGGCCTCTCACTCTTCTAATGTGTCTCATCCTCTCTTCCCTTCATCAGTTAACTTTCGTTTCACACTATAGTCCAGACTGGCCTCAAAGTCACAGCAATCCTCCTGCTTCAGCTTTTCAAGTACTGGGACGATAGGCCCGAGCCAGCACACCTAGCCTCTGATTTTTAAATTAATAATCACAATCCTTTATATATCACATTTATGAACTTGTCACCCTAGGTCAAAGTTACTTAAGTAGAAATGCAAAAGTAGAGGAGTAATTACAAATAATTATTCATAATTACCAACTAAGTATAAACAAAAACAAAATTGGATCTTTGCCTAACCTGTTCTTAATCTGCAATGAAAAGATACAGAAACTATTGTAAATTTATCCAGCATTTTGACTACCTTATTGATTCTTTATGTTAAAAACCCAGGGGCGTGGGTGTTGCTCAGCTGGTAAAGTGCTTGCCTAGCATGCATACTGCCCTAAGTCTGAGCTCCAGCAGCTTAAACTGAGCATGATGGTGTGTGTCTGTAATCCCAGCCCTCAGGCAGTAGAGTCAGGAGGACTGGGAAATCAAGGCCATCTTCAGCTATGGAGTAAATTAAAGATACTTTGGGATACACATAAAACCCTGTCTCAAAACAGGCAGGCATAAACAACAACAATAAGACTAGGCTGTCGGGGACTGGAGAGATGGCTCAGTGGTTAAAGGCACTGGCTACTTTTCCAGAGGTCCCGAGTTCCATTCCCGGCACGTTCATGGTGGCTCACAACCATCTGTAATGGATCTGATGCTCTTTTCTGTTGTGTAGGCATACATGCAAATAGAGTGATCCTATCTAAACATAAATATTTTAAAATAAGAGACTAGGCTGTCTTCCTAAGAATTTACAGAACAGTTCTTTTGATGGCTGGGATTAATGTTAGGCTGTTTGTCAGTATTCAGAAACATCACAGTAATGGTGGATTTCCTGACTGCTTTGCGGTTGTCAATGTGAAACCACTTTCAAACCACTAAGATTACTTACACACGCTTCATTTCAGGACTGTAGGTAACCTGGGGTACTTTTTCCCAAATAATCTTGCTTCTTGAGCCATAAGGCCCATGTCAAACCCACTTTAATGGCAGTGCCTTTGCTAACTACACCAGAGTTGTCTGCGGTGGGAAGAAGTGATGATGCTTTCTCACAGCACACAGTGGAAAGCAAAGGGTGGTTCTCAGCTCTATGCTGATGTGGCCTTTGTAGTAGCCCGGCCTCTTCCATGAATGGTTTTCCTCGTGCCAGTTCAAATAACTTTCATCCTTCTGCTTCTCTCGGGGCAGGATTGTTATGTTAGCATGTGGGCTTCCTTGTCTCACCTTCTCTTCATCAGTTTCTCATGGGTCTATCAGAGGAGGGCCCTGCTCCCTGCAGAGGCTCCTAGCCTTTCCTTTGCTGCTCCACTTCACACATATCGTGGCAGTTGACTTCATTTGTATTTTCCAGCCTGGCGGCTCAGGTCAGATCAATCTTTATTTTTTCTTCTTCAAATATTCATGAACCTGGGGCTTCTTATTCTTATAAAAATCCAAAAGATAAGCCATACCTTTTATAGTGTAATTCAAAATATTCATTTTGTAGCATGTGGCATCATAGGTCACAAGATACAGACTCCAGGATGTGAAGCTCCTAATGTGTGAATCGCAGGGACATACTATCTCTGACAAAGACATTTCTTCCTAATATCCCCTCCCCTTATAGGACAACAAAATGAAAAAAAGAGGTATCTCAAACTGTTCTTTTTCTTTTAGGCAAAAATACTAACCTTGCCATGTAAAGAAGCAGAGGCAGATGAATCTCTGTGAGCTTTAGGCCATCTACATAGCCAAGTCCCAGGCCAGTCTGAGAGTTGGAAATTTTGTCTTTTTTCAAAAAGACTTTTAGAAAAGAACTAGTTACATATTCATTTTCTCTCTCTCTCTTTCTCTCTCTCTCTCTCTCTCTCTCTCTACCTCTCTGTGTGTCTCTTTCTCCATGTATGTATGTATGTATGTATGTGTGTGTATATGTATGTATATATGTATATTTAATCTTTTTCATAAAAGTAGTATTTTTCAAAACATATGATCAGGGCTGGAAGAGATGGCTCACTGGTAAAAAGCACTTGCTGTTTCTTCGGAGGACGTGAGTTCAATTCCCAGCACTCACAGGGTGTTTTACAACCCCTGTAACTCCAGTGCAGACATTTGGTACCCTCTTCTAGCCTCTGAGGGTACAGGACACATATGCATATGCAAGCAAAACCTTCATACACCTAAAACAAACACATGCTCACTTAGAAGTAAACAGCCTGAAACTGACGTAAGTGCAGTACTCCTTGCTGCTTCTTTAAAGCCGCTCACATTTGTACAGTGGAGACTACATTTCTGTGAGTCAGCAACACTCACAAGTAAAAGGTAAAGGTCTACTTTAAGGTATGTTCAGTAAGTACTTCATTTATCTGTAGTTGTTGTCAAAGGTAAAGTTGCTTCTGTTAAAGTCCCTCTTTTCCAGGCACTCCTGACCAGCCTAAAGAAGGCCCTTCTCCCAACCTCGGTCTGCAGGGTATTAACTGAGCTCCCTGTCTCATTTGTTCTTTCTAAATGCTCAAGAGACTGACACACCCTGAGCAGTATTCCAGGGGCAAGCTATTGTGAGTGAGAAAAAGGAAATAAGCCCATTTTCTCTTTTCATCTGTGGTCAAATGCAGAAGACACTGTTCCCCTTTCACAGTGCTCTGGAGCTCTTATTCCATTGTAGGTACTCAGGGGCCGGAAATCACTCTTCCCTTCTAATCTGACAACTAGTTGAAGGAGTGTATAATTATACACTGACCTGGAAATTGTTCTGGCCAGTTCTTTTCATTGGAAGAGTTCAAGGTTTGAATTCAGGGTAAGAAGAGGAATTTTAATTTTGACAGAGGACACAAGCACTGTTCTGCAGGCCAAGCACTAGTAGTGGAGAAACCAGAGTCGGTGGAATCGTGGCTATTTACCTAATAATTTCCCACACCTGATACTTACCTGGCTAGTTTACCTTCATATCTCATCTGAAGTTTTCATACATATTTACTATCAATCAAACTTCTAGTATTCAAAAAATAAAGTGAAGTATGTTCGAGAATTCACCACATCTGTGCTGTTTCTACTGTTCACTTTCAGATCATATGATGTTCAAATCTAGATCTCATGCTAGGAACAGGAACATGACAGTTTAGAGTAGAACTTGAAGATGGAGAAGCATGAAAAGTGTCACTGATGGGTCTACCAAAGGCTATTCTTGTGTTGTTTCCAGTTATATTAGTCCAACTTAAAGACTTTAATGTGGTAAGTTTAAAAATAGTGTGATTAAAAGAATTGTTTTCCCCAGCTTTATAAAAATTCACCACTATCTACTAATTGCACTTCAAAGTTATCCACACTATTTTGTCAGTAACTAAGCATTTGAAATAGGCCTATAGAAAATTAGGACCTGGCTCAAGTATTGAAGAGCAGCTAAAATGAACTGCATATAAGCATATGAAAATGTGGCTGATTTAAATTGAACATTAAAGAAAAACAGAACTAAAATAATCAATTCCTGACCCCAAAGATACATACTACAAAAGTAGATACTTTGAAATAAGTGAACATCTTGTATTTTAGTTAGCAAAAACCAGAAGCCCCTTTTAGCATCAGAAATGACAAAATACTTTTTAAAATACTCCTTCAGTATACTAGGATAGGGCTTTATATTTGTCTGTTTATTTGCTTTTTGTTTTGTTTACCTTTGAAAATTCGTCAGGTTCCTGAATATCTAATGACCTTGTTGCAAATTCTAGTAGTTCTTCGGAGTTCTCCAGGGCACTGCTACATTGACGGAGCTGACTCTAGAGGAGAAGCACAAAACCCAGGTTATCACAAGGCATTCCCACAGCCAATCTTAAATATATGCTCTAATAAATTTAAAGAGATGGCAATAATTGGATAACCATGAGTGTCATGGAACTACTGAAGAAAGATAATTACCACCAGTTATATACATGACAAATCTGCCTCTTTTTCTATAATTTATCATCAACAGCTTCACCAGGGCTGGCAAGATGGCTAGGTGGACAGAAGCATTTGTGGTCTGAGTCTGATGATACGCGTTTGTCCCACGGTGGAAGGAAAGAAGTTACCTGTCATGCGATCTGCCTCACTCACACACACACCCCCCTGCCCATCTTGATTTCACATATGCTCACATGTAAATATTTATAAAACTTAATTACATGCAATAAAATATGAGCACATAATTTAAAACAAAAAGAAAAATAAAGCAATTATAAGTAAGTGAGATGAAATTAACTTAAAGGTTAACTGATCCTGGCTGGGTTCAAAACCCTGCAACGGCCATGCTGAAGACAAAAATAAAAACATAGCTGGAATGCATAAAGAAAGTTACTTAATAAACAGAAAAAAATGAATAAAATTTTCTTCAAGGAAAATATATAAACATTAACAAGTACACAAAAACTGTTCCATCTCTAATCACTAGAGAAATGGAAATCAAAACCATATCAAAAATATAGATTCATATTTAAGCACAGTCATACATGCCTTTAATACCAGCACTCAGGAGGCAGAGGCAAATGGATCTGTTAGTTCAAGGCCAGCCTGGTCTACAAGTGAAATCCAGTTTAGCTAGATCTGCATAGCGAGAACCTGTCTCAAAAATCAAACAAACAAAAAAATGATTCATAGCCTTTACGATGTCTGTCAACAAAACAAAACAGCAGGAAACAGATGTTGATAAGGATGAGCAACTGGAATCACAGCGCACAGCTGGCGGGATATCAAATACTGTGGACAGTGAGGAACAGAGTGTGAGGCACCTCAGAAAACTCAAAGTGCGGCTGCCACATGATCAGTACACTGACGGCTGAAAGAACAGAAAGGAGTGTCTTCAAGGTGTAGCTGCCTGTCCACACTAAGCACAGCACTGCTCGCAGTGCAACAGAGAATAGCTCAGAGTTCACACAGACAAGAACGGGAGGCGACAGTGGGGCTTATAAAAATGTTCAAGGTTCAGCCATAAGGAAACCTTGGCTTGTGCTAGAGCATGGACAGACAGACCTTGGGAACATTATGCTACAGTTGCATGGTGGCTAAGGACAAATGCTGTACAATTACACTTGCATGAGACATCTATGCAATCAAAACAATAGAACAAATGGCACAGGTGCCAGGAGCTGAAGGGGGGAAGTGAGGAGCTGTTATTTTAGGGGTGAAGAGTTTCAGCTTTGTAATAGGACGAAAAAGATCCTGAATTCTGCTAAACAACAGTATGAATCATCAAGCTATACCTGAAAAGGGCAAGCAGTAAAGTCTGTTGTTTTTAACTGTAACTCTTAAAAATATTAAAAGATATTTGTGACTCAAGCCAAAGTAAAAACCACTCTGACAAGACTTATATCTTTCTCAAAAACTCAAGCCTGAGGTGGCCCATGTTTAAGCAGCTGCACGCTCTCACCTGTAACTCCTGTGACTTATGCACTTGTTCCTGCTTGATGGTGCTAACCATGCTTTCTTTTACATCATCCAGTATAGAGTATAAACTATCAAATTCTTCATCTAATTCTGAAAGTATGTTGGAAGAATTTTCCTGTTTTAGAAAACAAAATGAAGATTTTATTGAAGAGTCATACAGCATATAAAAACTAAACACATAAGCAAACAATAGATTCACATCATAAATTACCTTACTCTAATGGAGCGGTTCTCACCCTCCCTAACGCTGCAACTCTCTAATACAGTCTCTCATGCTGTGCTGACCCAGAATCATGAATTATTTCCTTGCTACTTCATAACTGTAATTTTGCGACTGATATAATAGTAGTGTAAATATTTGATATTCCTCTACTTCTTTAACCAAGCCTTAGCATTGACATCTACCTCATGTGTACCGTAAAAGAAATAGTTTTTTCTCCACTACCTTGCTTTTAATTGGAATTAGTAAAGAAAACCACCAAACAGAAATGAGCAAGACTTTAATACTTGCTCATTGTCTTAGTCAGGGTTTCTATTCCTGCACAAACATCATGACCAAGATGCAAGTTGGGGAAGAAAGGGTTTATTGAGCTTACACTTCCATGCTGCTGTTCATCACCAGAGGAAGTCAGGACTGGAACTCAAGCAGGTCAGGAAGCAGGAGCTGATGCAGAGGCCATGGAGGAATGCTGCTTACTGGCTTGCTTGCTTCTCCTGGCTTGCTCAGCTGGTTTTCTTAAAAAACCCAAGACTACCAGCCCACAGATGGTACCACTCACCAGGGGCCCTCCCCCCTTGATCACTAATTGAGAAAATACCTTACAGCTGGATCTCATGGAGGCATTTTCTCAACTGAAGCTCCTTTCTCTATGATAAATCCAGCTTGAGTCAAGTTGACACACAAAACTAGCCAGTACACTCATAAACACGATGTCAGATGTCCTGACCCCAAACCCTTGCCTTCCCTGTGTAGAATGCAGGGTGACAAAGGAAGCTATTTTACTCTTCTGTCCTTTGAAGACTCTAGAGTCGATACAGTGTTATTTATAGAGATATTACTTAGCAATTATTCAACTACCCAATTTTTGATAGAAATATTCATACCTGAACTCCTTTCAGTGTGTGATTTAGTGTATCAATAAAGTTCTGAATCTCATCATTTTTATTTGCCAGAGTTGAAATGATTCTTTGTAGAGCTTCCTAGGATATAAGACAAAGTATTATCTTCTCATAAAAGAACAATGTAACCCCCCTAACAACCACTCTCTAGAGAAACCTACATAAGAGTGCATTGCATAACATACAGGAACAATGTAAAGCTTCTCTGCTTTCCTCAAAACCTATGATCACACAAGATGGTCTATGGACCTGTCCTCCTTCAAATTGTACAATCTCCAGTACACAATCTCATCCCCTTAGTACAGGCTAGACTGAAAATAATCAATGCTACTGCATATCTTTTTATACATATGGTCTTACTATGTAACCCTGGCTGACCTAGAACTCACTCTGTAGTCCAGGCTGGTGCCTGCCTCTGCCAAAAGAGAGGATTCAAAGCATGTGCCACCAGGCATGGCTTTATTTCATATCAACAGTATTATTTTAGATCAAACAAAGCCATGATGCTAAAGCAAATAGGAGCTTTTAATACAGTATCAGGGCACGAAGTATAAAGGTGAGAAGGCATTGAAATCCAACATATTTGTTCACAAAACATAAAAAGACAAATTTTAGAAATATGAAGGGCTAAGTTGCAAATCTGCAACTAGAATGGTATTAATTACTTTGATGAGCTGCAGACCAGAGTAAATCACTATCCTAGTAGCAAATACCCAAAACTTTTATAATGTTTCCAAGTCAAATAAAACGATGTGGTTCTTTAATTTTCTCACACTCTACTTAATTCCTGTTAATAACATTTTCTGAGACAAATGTGTTCTCTGTATGTGGCCAGTAGCCACATGAAGCTCTCCAGAAGGGCCACTTATTGCCTAGAATTAATAATCACTGTCCAGAAATGTGGGACCACAAGTAAGGAAATAAATTTACTGTTTTTTCTTATTGGAGTACATTAATTGTACAAAATAATGGACTTGAGCCTGTCATTTTCAGATATATATGTAATATAATTGGATGAAATCTTCCCACTTAGTTAATTTTAATGTACAGAGCTATGTGTGACCTGTATTGCCATGGTGGACACTGCAGCTCTAATTGCTTAATAACTTCACAAGTAATAATGAGGGGAAACTCAGTACAAACCAAATGTAAGTACTTTTCCTGTATAACATTTCCCAGAAGCAGGTACCGCTAAATACCTTCAAGCTTAACTATTAGTAAAGCCTACAAAATTTCATAGGATCAAGGTTCAACATCTTGGATACGGATAAAGAGGTTTCATATATATCAGGAAATGAGGTAAGAGGACAATCCATGCAACATTAAAGCCAATCACACAAATGTTATCTAATCCTCACAATCCCTGGAGCTAAGGAGGCAGAGTCTTCCCTGAGCTCAACGCAAGGGCTCTCTGCTTTCTTCATTCACCCACACCACGGCTTCCCACCCTCATCCTTGTGCGTTTTTAAAACACTACAGTGCTAGAAAAAGGACTACAGGCACTAAGAGCTAGCTTTGAACCTGTCCATGCTCTTCCCAGAAATATGTATACAGATCAGAATGGCATCATGCAGTCAGGACTCTGAAGAGGGGCAGGCACAGTTAGAGGGGCCACAGTGCTTCTGAAGAGACGTTAAGAAGGAGATCCAAGTCTTCCATGTACATATCAAAGTCAGGCCCTCTAGGTATCTAATGCGACACAGTCAAGAGTATGAACAGAACTACACCATCCTCTGGCTTTTACAGGAGGTGCCAAATAATATGACCTGGTTCATTCTGGTTAACCGACAGCTTCTGATCCTCATAAGGGCAAGTGCTATAGCTTAGTGCAGCAATGTTCCTTAAAGACACTTGTCTTAAAAGCTTTTCCCCAGAGTGGCATTACTGGAAGAGGGTGGAATCATTAAGTGGAGGCTAATAGATCATAGGGGTGTGCTCTTGAAGGGAGGACCCCAATCTCTTCTTCTCTCTCCTCTCCCCAGCTATGAAGCAAGTTCTGCTTCATCACATGATCCATGTCATGATGGTCCTCCCCACAGGACCTAAGGCAAAAGGGCTAAAGACAACCAAGCCTAAACCTCATAAAATTATGAGCTCAAATTAATCCTCTTCTTAGTTGCTACAGATATTTGCTGCAGTAAGGGAAGGCTGTGTTCATCCATCCTACACAAGACAAGAAAATGGAGACTTAACTAGCTGCCCAAGTTACACTGCTAGAGAGATACAGATGGGCTTAGTCACATTCCAAAGCCCATGCCCTCAACCACTTTGGAATACAGTCTCTAAACCCAATTAATTTGTGTCATTTGGTATAACCATAGGATGAACTTAATACTCCTTAGTATTTGGCTTGTTACGTTTTTAATGGCATAGACAAGTTCTAGAAATTCCACAGTAGAGACTAACAATGGAACTTAAGCTCTGTTCACTGCCAAGCACATGTAGCAAACTGAAGGGTCATTTAAAGATGCTGACATGGCACCAGAACAGAGTCAGAAGAATCTTCAAGAAGCCATCTTAGTCTATGGGAAAGAAGCACCAGGTCCCAAAGGATGCAACAGCAAAGTTTCAATGATCATTATCTGTGTGTACTCAATAAAAACTGAAGTACTAATGTGAAGCAATGTACACAGAAGAGCAACTCTCTCCGAGCGAGAACACTCCAACAGTTAGGAGCAAACGCATACAGCCTTGGCTATATAAGCTCTGTGCCGCACGGACCGAGTGCAGTCAAACACACCCAGATACTCTAATTTGTATTATGTCTTCATAATAACTCTTCTACAGCATTATGAGTAACTCACCTGCTGAAAATTAATAGACTTTTGTCTACTAATGGTGTCAGAGTCAGAGTGCAGCCTTTACCAACTGCTGTGTTCTCATTCTTAGCGTAGTGCTGGCCACCAGAAATACAGTGTGAGCCAACTGCAGCCACATCACAAAAGAACAGGTGCAGTCATTGTGGTATTTTACTTAACCTAGTATGTCTAAAATATCACTCTAACTTATAGTAAATATTCAATCACTATATATCTGGTATGGTGACAACACACCTGTAGTCTCTGCTACATAGGAAGCAGAGGCAGGAGGATTGCTTGAGTCCAAGAATTCAAGACCAGCCTGCATAGAACAACACAGTAAGATTCCAATTTTAAAAACAAAATAAAAAAATGTATACCGATAATGAATGATCCTGTTGTTAAGAGTGCATTACTAGGGGCTGGGGAGTTGGTTAAGTGGACTCGTTGCTCTTTCAGGGTGTTTGATTCAGAGCACCCACATGGTGGCTCACAAGCATCTCTGACTCCAGCTTGAAAGGATCTGATGCCATCTTCTGAACTCAGCAGCTGCTAAGCATGCATGTGCTACACATACTATATGCAGGCACACATAAAGTGAATAAATCCAATTTTAAAAATGTTTAAAAAGTGAAAAATACTACATCTTTAAAATCTAATGTGCATTTTCAGTTTCCAGCTTATCTCAATTCAATTAGCCTCATGTGTCTAGAAGTTGGCAATACAACTTTATAGATCTACATCATTGCAAGCAGTCCATAATTTCCTAAGAGTAGAAAGAATTCATCTATTGATACAATTAATTTGGAATTAAAAATAATCTAAGTATTTCTCAACTTTTTCTTAAATAAGTAGATTTTCCTTATATGTTTATATCGTGCTGGATTCTTGAATTCTAAGTGTCGTATGTGGATACAAGTAGAAATAGTCCAACTAAGTTTCCTTACCAGAGTTTCAGAGTTCACTAATTTCTAAGTTTTTATCTGTGTAATTACTAGCACGAGAACATATAAAATATTAAGAAGTTATCAACTCTCAAAAAAAGGAAAAGAAGAAATGGTGCAGAGGCAGCATTGCTCTCAGATCTGAAAGACTCTTAGAAACCCCAGTAAGCAGGTGAAAAATCAAAATACTCTGCCAGTGAAGTGTACACTGATCACCAATACTTTTCATTGGAGAGGAGTTTGGGGAGATCACAAAGTACAACTAGAAACTGACAACATAGGACTACTCAGGAACAGCCTTCACATGAGTTATCAAACTCAGCCCACCAGGAGAGTGCCTATTTTGTGCGAGACTGTTTAATAGCCATCTTTACAACAATTAATCTTATCTTTAGCTTTTCCATTTAGTTCATCTGAAATTCTTGCTATTATTAAAACAAGAATCAAAGACCCCTTTTCAACTTTACTGGCCCAGGAGGTGCTACAGCAGCTGTTCTGGAAAGAAGTTCACATTGAGTTTCAAAACTATGTGACAGTTTTTTTAGATTTATTTATTTTTTATGAATTTGAGGGGTTTGCCTGACCACAGAGGCCACATGCCCATGGAGGATAAAAGAGGTTGTTGGATTCTTTGGAACTAGAATTACAGACAGCTGTAAGCTCGCAGGTGGGTGCTAGGGACCAACTATAGTCCCCTGCAAGAGCACTGAGCGTTCTTAACCGCTGAGACATTTCTCCAGCTCTGAGGTGGTTAATTTTAATTGTCAATTTGACAAGATCTAGAATCACCTGGAGAGGAATCTGAGTGAAGGACTATCTAAGTGAACTTGGCCCGTGAGCATGTCTATGGAGGATTATACTAATTGACATGGGGAGACTTACCCACTGTGGGTGGCGTGACTACCTGGGCAGGGTTAGTAATAGAGCAAGCTGGCCACTAGAATAGATGATACATTAGCCCACTGCTCTCTGCTCTTGACTGTGGATGTCATGTGACAGCTGCTGTAAGCTCCTGCTACCTTGACTTTCCCATAATAAATGGAATGTAAAGCCTAGAATTTTAGGTTAAATAAATCCTTTCTTAAGCTTCTTTTGTTAAGGAATTTCTATCACAGCAACAAGAAAAGAATCTAATACAGCTACTCAGCACATTATATACTGCAGAAGAAGCAAACTCCTAGATCAATAACAGAAACCCAAGAAACCAATGTGACATTGGCAGCTAATGCAGATACAGTGCTTCTATACTTAATAACCTCAAGGTGCCCCAAGGGAAGACTGCTGAGAAAAAGGGCCCAGCATCTCTGAATCCACCTGACCTTTAATCTGTGTTATGGAGAGGCCAAGCGACTGTAAAGGACTCTGGTCAACAGTTTATACTTAGTGTAATAAACAAGTCCAGGTTCCACAGGAAGTATTGAGAACTAAATTATGAAGAGCACCAGTGGCTTCAACCATTCTGCTCCAAGGATGAAACTTGAGTTACCCAGGGTGGGATGACAGAACCACAGAAGAGGCTGAAGTGCAGCAAAAGACAAGTTACAAGTGAAGTATTCAAAGTATGAGCTACAACCATCTCCAAAATGTATTTTAAAAATTGTGTTTCTCCAATAAGGTCTCTTTCTACTTGGGAGCCCTCACCTTCCTAACTACGGTTCTAAGACATACATAATGTACTGGTTAAATGGGATGAACACTGTGGTGTCTGTGATAGTATCCAGGCTCCTGGTGAAAGAAGGAACTCATAATGAAAACTGTTCATCTGTACCATGGAAATCTGTCTGCAAGAAAGATGCCTACAAAGATCTGGGATTCATGTCAGATCTCAAGCCTCCAGTTACTGTCCAAGTATTAATAGATATCATGATAAATATTAATAGATAAAGGCCATATAAAATCACTTGGAGCTTATTTAGATAACTGTGTTTTATAAAGCTTCAGGCAGTAATAAGTAAAAGTTCTAAATAGGTTGGAAAAAAAGACTCTGATAAATGCCAATTATGCCAGGTCATGACAAAACACATAGAGCAAATGTCTCCAGAGATGTGCACTCTTAGCTGCTGTGCGTGGTCATGCAGCACAGTCACCAAAATACAAAAGTCCATGTCATAAGAATCAAACTATCAATTAGTTGACTGTGAATTTAGAATAACAACTGCTAAGCCAGCAATAAAAAAGGGGGTTTTATACATTCTGACAAAATACAATTGCCACCATTTCCAGACTGGATCAATGAAATCTGGGATGTACAAAGCCTAAAACACTTTCTTCGAGATAGCACAACTTATGTTTATAATCACAATGAATTGTGAAGTAAAAGCACACTCAATAGACTGGGCAAATGTACAGCACCACTTCCATACTGTCAGAACCAAAGCCAGCGTAAACTCTTATCTCAATTCAGTCAGTCTTTTCAAGAGTCTTATAAATGGTATTGGACTCATTGGTCAGGAGCACTGGATGCTCTTTCAGAGGGCCCAGGTTCAATTCCCAGCACCCATACGACTACTCACAGCTGTCTGTCCCCTGTCCCAGGGAATCACCACTGTCTTCTGGCCTCCTTGGGCATCAGGCATACATATGGAGCACAAACATACATTCACACGAAACAGCCATACACATTTTAAATAAAGAATCTTATACGCTACTAATATTATCCTCATTTCCCAAAGAAGGCATGAAGAAGTTCAAGTAGCTCTCCCAGAAGCTCAGAACTAATATGCCAGAGAGAAAGGACTCAGATAAAACAGTTAATATTAACTATTACACTGTGCTGTCTGATATGGAAATGATCAGAGGTTCATGGGAAGGAGTCAGAACATCTAAGAGCATCACAAACAACAAAGACTGTGCTTCAAAATTATAAGAAAAACCCCTGGAACTGACAAGCAGGTACCCCATGTACCACCTACAGAGGGCCAGTACCTTCTGTTTCACACATGGTTGGCATGCACCAGAGCTTTCAGCCTAAAATCAGTACATCATCATGGCAGAAAGGCTGAACAGAGGACTGCTCACTGCCATGACCAGGAAGCCAGAGAGAGAAGTGTGCAAGGCTGGGGTAAGCCTACTAACCTGAAGACCTGCCACAAGGCTCTCCCCTACAGTGTCACTCACCGGGGAATAGTCCCAGACCCAGTCCACAGCACCCCGCACGTCAATCATTTCGTAAACTGGAGTCTACGATGCTGCTGCTCACCACTTTGAAATGGCACTGTCCTAACTAATGTGCTCCAGCAACATCTGAGAACTCCAATGCTGAGTCTTCATTCAGCTGCAGCCAATAGCAACAACAGCAACAAAACTCTGCCAACTTGGGCTACTTATCTAAAACCTACCCAGTGTAACAAGCCAGACATGATGATGCATTAACTCCCTGTTTTTAGAACAAATGACCACCAACCATCAGGCCCAAACGTTACCTATATCATCATCCATGTGGCATGACCAAGAAATACCGACACATGGGCTTTTCCATCAGCAGCTCCTCGGACCAAGAGACTTCTGGGACAAATTCTATTCATATTTATAACAGGACATATGAAACTAGAATCACTGTGAATACCACTAACGCCCCTGCAATTTAAAGAGGCTAACCCTTACATTCAGACAAATTATTAGTTAGCATGTCCAATGTCAAGAGTATTTTTAAAAAGATCACTATTAGGACTGTCAGCAATTTATGGTTGCAGAAAGATTTCAGAAGTTAACTTGATTTAGGTCATGCGGCTATCAACCAGCAGCCCCAATTCAAATCCAGGCACTTGTTTGAGGAGCTTTTACACCAGTGTAAACTACTGCCTCTATTGGGGCTGGACGACAAGGTTTTAGTAACCAGAGCAAAGGGATCAGTGAATCCAGCTCCTGCCAGAATGGCACCTCTTGTACACCTTCATACCGTGGTCCTCATCCGAATTAGGTAAAGAGAGTTGAAAATTAGAAGGCCTCATCCAGCAGGTAAGCTAAGACAGTAAGTCTTACCAGGTGAGTATAGCCACTGCATACATTAACAAGAGTGTTTGCTCCAGGCATGATGAAAGAAGGTAACTAAGATGCCAAGAATCTGACAACTGTAAAAGAACTAACTGGCGGGGAAGCTCAGTGAGCGGCCGTGAGTGTATTGAGTGAGTAGTAAGATTGAATTGATTGAACCAATGATCAATTCTGGTCATCTACCTTACCAACTGGGAGAATCGGCTAATACTATAATTGAACTGGCAGGATGAGCATGCCTTTCTATCCTGAACTGGGTAAGATAGGGGGTCAGGAGAGGAGGAGGTAGTCTCCCCTCTAGGAGTCAGGGAATGAAGAGGTTTTAACCATGCAGAGAACTATTCCTCTCAGTGGTGTTAGAGGTGAGATGGAGCCAACACTCCCTAGAGCACTGGGGGAGAGGCTGAGTAAGCATAAGCACTGTTAAATGCTGTTGAGAATGTTAGTTTTATGTTGAGCTTTCTTTAAGTCTTTATTGTAAATATCCCATGAAGTTTTGTTCTGTCAATGAGTTAAGCTACCAGGAACAGCTGTTCAGGTCTTTGAATAGCAGTACACAGCCTTCCCTTATGCCAGGCGTCCCTTCTCTGGCAACTGGCCAGACTGCCCTCATGGTAGTGTGGCTGTCTTGGATACTTTACAATTACTGTGAGAATGTTTGGCTGCATGGGTCGATACACCTAAAGCCAGGACTCCTGCTCTGGGAGCCTTTTTCTCCAGTCATGACCACTTCAGACAACCTGACCTGGCCTTGGAAAGCTCTGTGTCAGGATAACAAACCTTGCTAAACTTCAGATGACCTTGTAGCTCTTCTCACTCAAGCTGAAGGGCGAGAGCCTCCTGAGTAACAGACTGGTGAGCTGGAAGCCAGCGTAATGACTGGCACAAACACTCTCCTTCGTTTGTACGCCACACCCTCTCTGCACTGTATAACCAAGCTGTCCAGCATCCTCCTGTGCTACCACCCCCCGGTGGTGTAATTCTAAACCCACTACATTTTCTTATATCCTGATGAATCTTAAGTAGAATGGGCTGAAATGATAGCACAAAAAACCAAGTGGTGGCCCTCGAAGTGGAGGTGAAGTGGCTGCCACCTCAGCAGTGACATCAAGAAGATAGTGACAAGCCCAGACAGCAGCAGGAACAGCAGTGGCAGAAGTAAGGGCAGTAGATGATAAAGGGTGATAGAAATACAAAGAAAGTAGAAAGGCCAGGTGGTGGCCAAGAGCACAAACACCATTCTCTTGGGCATGTTAAGAGCCTCTAAGCCTTCAAGGCTAGGGCCTGGACATGGGCAGCTCAAGAGCTAGCTCATGCCACTACGGCATCTAACACCCAAAGCAGTAGACCTGTGAAAGTGACTGTCCCTGACTGCTGTTCTCACTAACTACTGCTTAGAACTGAGGCTTTGACTGATCAGGCCACTGGCAATCAGAGCCCTGGGACAGTAAGCTTCTTACCTGACCATACGCAGCTAGATGGCTCTGGCTTCTAAGACCTAGGGCTGAAAAGCTCTTGTTTTCACTGTTTGGAGCTATAAGCCCCTGAGTCTGACTGCCCTGTATAAGCCTTGGGCATTCAAGGTCGCAGACCTACAGCCGACTAAGTACTTACCCACTCCACAAGCCCATTTGAGTAGAGCAGTAACACCCCTACTTGCAAACAAAACAAACCCACCACCACCGATAACAAACCACTTACCTAACAATCAAACCAGGGGTCAGGGAGGCACAGGCAAACCTAGACGGAGACGCTCAAGCACTGTGGATAGTAACACTGACCTCCTACAGCCCTTTTGAAGGGCAAATGGGCAATACATCTCAAGAATTTTAAGTAACTGACTGGTAATTCCATTTCTCCAATGTATGCCAAGTAGTTTATTAAGAATGGAGGCAGGGACTTAGCTCCAAGAATGTTTTTGTCAGTATTATTTATTACCTTAAAATCTGGGACCAACATAAACATCTAATAGAAGAATAGCAATCAAGTGTATTCAAGAATCACATCCATATGAAAGCACTTTGCTGACTTGATATTAAGTGTTGTAGAATGATGATAAACTGAAGAATGCTCATGATATATTATGTAAAGGCAAATTATAAAGCAGAACACCTAGTATGATACATAATTTTTAAGGTTCTATTTGCATAAAAAGGTTATCAGCAAATCAAATGTTGAATGTGGTTATCTTCAAGGTACAGAATTAAAGGTGATTTTACATATTTATTTATAACTAACATTTCCTGCAATAAAACTTTGTATTACTTGTATTTATAATCTAGCAGAGGTACACAGACTGGCTATGCTAAAAATTATATTTAAAAAATAAATAATTATATACCAAAATTAAATCGCTACCAATCAACAAACATAAGTGGTTATATCTGAATGCTGAGGCTGGGAAAACCAGCTGAGGTGAGAACACAGTGAAGGCTACTGGTAAATCCACCTGCTTCAAAGTATGGTCCATCACTACAGCCAACATCCAGTGTGTGCTTGCTGCATGAATAACCCATTCATTCAGCCAAGCACTGCAAAGAGGCATTGTGTTAAAATTTAAAAGAAAAATAGGCCTGCTTCATTACTGATATTTAGAAACTGCCAAGTTCAATTAAAAACACAAAGATACTTATATGTGAGTACAGAGTCCATGAGCATTCATATAGTATTCATTTCCATCGCACTTCAGGGTCTGCAGCTTCATGGGAGAGGCAGGACTCCCACCCATCCCCCCGAGAAGAGAAATTATTAAAGGGAGAGGAAGCTCATGCATGCATCAGTGATCCTACCTGACTTGCATGCCAGACTGTCCTCTCACTTACACTCCACTTATCAATACTTCACTACACTTGACAAGTGTCTAAAACGATCAAAACCGACCACTGTACTGGGGTTTGTCTCTAGTAATGTTCTACTTGTCTTAAAAATATATTTTCTTTTTAATTATGTGTATGTGTGTGAGGAGTCGCCCATGCACACAGGTGCTTGTGAGTCACCTAATATAGATCTTGGAATCAAACTCTGGTCTTCTTGCAAGAGCAGGAAGTTCTCTAAACTGCTGAGCCATCTCTCCAGCCCTTAACTGTTGGGATCTAATATTTTAAATTTTAATTACCTTAATTGTTTCAGTATTTAGAAGCCAGGAATTCAGGCCTGAGGGGAGGTAATAAAAAAGTGTGGTGTGTGTGTGTGTGTGTGTGTGTGTGTGTGTGTGTGTGTGTATACATATTTAAAAAAAAAAGGTTTGAATCCAGACTAACTCTATGGACTATGAGAGAATTCTGCTGCGGGAGTTCTGACACGGTACTGGATGCACAATGCCCAACTCCCACTCTTCTTCCCTTTCCTTGAGAAACTTTTTCTTTTTTAAATTGAAAACAGGTAACTAAGGAACATGGGTCAATTGGCTAGCTATGGATACCCAATTGGATATGGAGTGAGTCTTTCAACGGTACAGCCAGTATCAGGATGTCAGAGGGAACAGATAAGACAAACGCAGATGTCCCCAGTCTAGCTTTACCCTGTAGTATAAAGGACACCTCGGAGTCCCTACCCAGGCAGGAAGAACATTCAGAAAAACAATGGGGAAAGCATTTCACAAAGCATGTTCCTAACAACATCCTTCCTCTGCCCCAACCTCCCGCCCTCATTGCTGTAACAAGCACCTTTCCTAGACACAGAAACTCCTATGAATACCAGTGATCTGCACCCAAATTTAAATTGCACTACCAAATTCAAAAGAAGCACCCAGGAGGTACCAGTGTCTTATTGCTTCAGTGTTTTCTCTGAATGTGCACATTTATTTCATCAGGTAAAGAAACCTTCCAGATTTTATCTTAAAACCACTTAAGGACATATTCAAAAGGCCTGAGGATCAAACAAAGCCACCTATCCATAACACATCCTGCTCACAAAAGTGTCCCAGAAACTCTACATAAACAAATCCCTCTGTCCATTTCTAGGAGATAATACTGCTTCTGTATCCTACAGTATGCCTCACACACCCACAACTACTTCGTCTTCTTCCTCTACTGAAATAGAGCATCTGTTGCTAACAAAACACTGAAGTCGTTTCCACAGACAAAAAGCTGACCCATGTGCTGACCAGCCAGCAGCAAGCTCCTGGAAGACACCCAGTTAATGTCTTTATCATAGATTGCCTGACTCACAACTCTCAATCCTCTTTGTATTAGGACTTAACAACTGTCTCTTGGCACCACCATCTGAAATAATTTCTTAAAGATAAACAAGTAGAAAGCACACCTTAAAGAAGTCTAGAGTGGATCTGAAAAAAAAAAAAAACAACATGATTTTAAGGCTGAGCATCTGCGATTAACAAGAGCTCACAGATAATACTGTTAGGTGGTTTTCCAGAAATGGACACAATGCTCATAACTCTTAAAGAGACTGTAGTGGTTGTTTCTATTTTATAGATGAAAAAATGGAGACTAATGGCAAATTATCCAAGCTATGATCGCCCATCAACAGCATGACCAGAGAGCTGGCTCCTCTTACTAACTCACAATCCAAATCTCAAGGCCTCTCTTGCCACTTACAGTATGTAACTACTTTCTTATAGACCCGGGTATCATTTCTGCTATCATTTTAATGTGAACATTCTATAACAGGAAATAGTCTGGAAATCTCACGCTACAGGTGCACTACTGTCTTAGGTAATAGACAAGAATACCCAATTAGTTCATTACCATTTGTAGCTAGTAACAACTCTTCAGCAAATCATAAGAAAATGAAGCTCAGAGTGACAGCAGGAATGCTAATTAAAAGCATCAGCACTAGATATCCATTGGAAGCCATAGAACAAGCTCTCTTCTCTAGGAAGAATACTTGATACCTCCAACAAAATTTTAATATTGAAAAGTTGATTTTTCAGAGTTATCCAGTATGATACATCAGCACCAGTAATAAGAGCAGCTAACTGTTCACTACCTCTGGGAAAACTACCTATGGTATCCTGTGGGTACACAAATACATTGAAATGAGAACAACCTGGTTCAAACCATGTTTGTCCTTATAGAATTCACAGTGCCAAACACTTGATTTCTCGGTGTCCCCTGATAAGATGATCTACATTGTAACACTTTTAGCATTTTACCATGCATGGACTATTTTAGTACTAATTATTCATAAACTTTAAAATACTGTTTTTCAAATGGAGTATTTTATCCAGTTTTTATAATACTATATTCTTATTTCTACAGAACAGAAGATGAAAGAGACAAGAGACGGATGTGTTCAACACACAGGTAGCAAACGCACTGTACGCTGCAACTCATCTCTCTGGATTCCCCAGTCACTTCCTTTTGACCTTTGCTAATGTCCACTTAATTATCACATGCTTTTCCTCTAATAAGCAGTGCAATATTTTATAAGTTTAACAGAGAACGCTTTAAATTTGTACACACTCAAAGTCCACAAAACTTCTTAGACATCCTAGTAATAGCTTTAGAAGATACTATAGCATAGTTATGGAAACAATAATTAGATATACCCAAATGGGTTTCAGGGCAAGCACATACAATAGAATTTTGAGCATTTCTGTTCAGTATGACAATAGTAAATGCTTAACACATCACTTTACTCATAACACCGCCAAGCACTCCTCAGGAAGACGAATCCAGGTAAAAATTGCAGTTTTTCTATAAGACTTTCTGGCACTTTCTATGCAATAATAATAAAGAATGGCCTCTTAGAAATGCCCTTGTTTTCCCTGCTGCATTATTAATAACACTTGTTTTTGTTTGTTTGTTTGTTTGTTTATTTCCTATACTGGAATGTATTGCAATTACACAGTAACATAACAGAGATAGCAAGGTGGCTATTTTTTTTCTATACAGGAATTACTACTGAATATTAAAAATTCAATTGCAATTGTATTCAGTACACAGGCGATATATATATATATATATATACATATATATATACATATATATAAATTAAAAAGGCTACTCTGAAAGCTCTTTCCTTAAACTTGTTCTCAAAGTACTAAACATTCCGAAACAAGACCCCTGGGTAACTGACCAGCCTCACCAATTGAAGGACGAGGGTGGGGCAGCGGCCCTGACAACTGCCTTTTTCCTCAATTAGGCAAACACTGAGATCTGCTTATAAATAAACCACTAGCGAGGCAGTGGGCAGAGGTACAAAGGAGATTCGGTCCTCGGACCTACGGAGCAGAGACCGTGCTGAAGACACGGTGGAAAAATAAGACACCAGCTTCGGCGCAGGCGGGGATCCCCCCACGCGAGGCTAAGCCTTGGTCCTCACTCCAACCGAGGAGGGACCCACCCTCGGAGCACGCCGCGGGCAGTGGGAAGAAAGGGGCCTAGCGTTCGCAGAGGGCGGCGGGGAACCGGGTGCGGCTGGCGGTTTCCTCCCCGCAGTCCCCACCCGGAGCCAAGAGCAGGAGAGAGGTCGTCCAGGATCTCTGGCGCGGCCATCGCTCCCAGAGGGCTCTCAGGTCGGGTCGGGTCGGGTCCGGTCGGGTGGGTCCCAGGCCCGGCCTCGCCCTCTACCGCCCAGCCCCGCGCGCCCCTCCCACCCTCTCGACCCGGAGCTGCGCCCCCGCTTACTTTCTGCGAGTCCATGGCGAGGGACTAAGCCCTCTAGGCCGAACCTGTCACTGGAGCTGAATGAGAAGCCGGAGGAGCCTTTGAGACCCGCTACCTCTGCTGCCGCCCGCCCTGTCCCGTCCCGTCCCGCGGAGATCCCGCCCGTCCGCGCCCAACCCGCGCGCGCGCCGCTGCTGAGCCACGGTTGCCAGGGTGAAAGGGCAGCCCGCGGGAGGGTGGGGTGCGAGCGCGCCACGCATGCGCATGCGTGCTCTGGCGCCCGCGCCGGCAGAGAGGATGGAGCTGCCTGTCCTCCTGTGTCTTCCTTCTGCAGCTGCTTCTTTCCTTGCATCCTTTTTCCTGTGCCATCGCTGCGGGCTTTGCAATGAGCCATTGGGCACCCAGCAGCCAGGCCTGTGCGGAGAGCCTGGGAGCTAGCTCTGCCCAGGACGCATGACTCACCTGCAGGGTCTCTCCACTTAGCCTTGGTAGGCCAGGTCCAGCTATCCAGCTGGAGGAAACAGGCTAGGATGGAGAGGCTGAGGAAACCGTAGGGAAGGGTCTTCAGGGGGCGTGGTGGAAACTGTAAAGGGCTCCCGGACAAGGGGTAGAAAGAAGTTACAAAAACGTGGATATGAGACCACATGTGCTTTGTGGCCTGGCCAACCTTGCCCTACTAGTACTTTGTCACCTCATGAGCAAGTCTTTCTCTATGATCCTTTGTCATCTATGAAATAGAAGAAGGAACCGCAGACCTCGCAGAGGACTGTACAGCTTAAATACTGTGTGTGAACTCCCCAGAACATGGAATAAATGAGGATGGGACAGCAAATTAGATCCTGCTCAGGACGGCTGGAGCTGGCAATGCAGACCAGAAAGCTTGGGAAGAAGACTTGAAAAGGTTCTCCAGAGAGGCAGGCTTCATCTCCATTTAGGTGACTCAAGAAAAATTCATCTGGGTGTTCATATCCTAATGGAATAAAGGGGAAACCAGTAAGAATGAGCATCAGGCACCTGTTCTGCAGTTCTACACAAATCCTAAGTGAAAAGGCCTGGTTCTCAAAGAGTCTAAGGCAAGAAATGGCTAAGAATCCATTAGGCTATTCAAAGAAACGTTTGTAAGAGAATCAGGGAGGAGGAGGGAAGTAGACCAGTGGATAAAGCACATGTGAGGACCAGAGTCTGTATACCCAGAACCTGGTACCCACGCAACAGCCAAGTGACCACAGACACACACCGACACACAGGTGCCCCCACTCGTGTGCCCACACATTGGAATGTCCTCGCCCAAAGCACACACATAAAAAAAATTAACAAAGGAGGAAATTGCACGAGGTAGATGGATTCAGAAGAAGTAGGGTTCAGTTTCCCGACGTTACTCAGGAATGACCTGGGTAAGGGTTACATGAAAGTGTTTGAGGAAGAATAGCTAGTCAGAAGGACAGTTAAGAATCAAGGCCTTCAGCCTGGGCTACAGAGAGAAACCCTGTCTCGAAAAAAAATAAATAAAAAGGAAGAAGAAGAAAAGAAAAAGAAAAAAGAATCAAGGCCTTGAAGAGGCACAAGCTGTTTTAGATGAATCATATTTACACTTTTAGTAGAAACAATGTTTTATGTTTCTACTAGAGTCTTTCCAACTACACTGTGTTTTGTTTTTTTTTTTAAAGATTTATTTATTTATTTTATGTATGAGTACACTGTAGCTGTCTTCAGACACACCAGAAGAGGGCATCAGACTCCATTACCGATGGTTGTGAGCCACCATGTGGTTGCTGGGAATTGAACTCAGAACCTCTGGAAGAGCAGTTAACCACTGAGCCATCTCTCCAGCCCTATGCTGTGGTTTCTTAAGATCAAAACATCTTTTACCGTACCTGTATTCCGACCCAACCAAAGGGCAGGCTGCATACTGTGCTCCCAATCAACCTTTCTGGTTTGTTTGTTTGTTTTGCTTTGTTATGCCCTGGAGTCAGGGTGTGTAGTCCTGGCTGTTCTGGAACTCTCTTTGTAGACCAGTCTGGCTTCAAACTCACAGAGATTCACCTGCCTCTGTCTCCCGAGTACTAGGAGTACACCACCACCACCTGACCCTTTCTTAACCGAACATAAATTCAGGGAATGTGATAAAAGACACAAAGGGAAAAAATGGTTTAGTTCGGGCTAAGCAGACAAAGATTGAAAGACTGGGACTAAGCAGAGGAATGCCCAACTTCACTCCTGCCAGCTAAAAGGAGGCTGGCATGCAGTCCCTCAGAGAAGCCCGCTCTTGATATTGAGGGAAAGGACTCTACTATCCAAGCCCCCTCAATTACATGGGGGAGAAGTGACAGAAGCCTGGTACCCAACTTCTGATCCAGGGCTGATGGCTTGGAGGGCTGATCTCAACACTGAAGTGGAATCATTTTCTATGGCTGAGAAATGCAGCCTGCAGGAAAGAGGACATCAGAGGTCAAACTGCCACCCTTGATTGACACCGTGGACCCATCATGAAGGGAAGGAAAGAGCATTTGGTCTCATCTCCAAAGTTTCACCTCACTTCCACCAGAAGGAAACTCCTAGGCACGGTTTGAGTGACAGATACCACCACAAGAGCATGAAAGTAGGTTTGGGAGACACAGTCGCCCTGCAATGTGATCTTCAGACTGTCACAGAGCCACACCCTAGGACCTCATTTCTGGCTCCTTGCCCCAGTTTCTGTAGCTCTTTCCTTTCAGGCCAGCCAAGCAGTCTGTGGATTTTGACAACAGCTGTACCCCCATTTGACTTCTGCCCCCAGCAGATCTCTGGCTCTGGTTTGACGTCTGGCTTCCCAGCACAGCTCACCTATGACCATTTGCTAACCTCATTCTCAGTAGCCAGTTCCCTTGGGCTGTGATTTGTGTCCCTCCAACCTTCAGAGTTCTCACTATACGCCCTCACCAAGCTAGGCAGTTAGTCTACAAACCCACCCACTGAGCCTTTGGATTACAGGCAAAACCTTGCCTTTCCTGTACTTATCTTGGCGTACCAAATCAGGTTAGGAACTGTTTTAAAGTAACTTTATTTTAAAGCAGTTGTTCTTAAATCTTAACCTCAGGACTGACCGCATCAGCATCATCTGATAACTTCTTAGAAATGCAAGTTCTCTTGCAAGACCTTTTCCTCAGAACCAATAAAACGGAAACTCCAGGGTCGGGTCTACTAACCCATTTAAACCAGTCCTCCAGAAGGTTCCAGATTGGGAACCACTGAGAGGATGAATACTGCTCTTTAAAGGGGGGAAGGTCAAGGAAGGCTGGAGAGATGGCTCAGCAGTTATGGGCATTGGCTGTTCTTCCAGAGGACCTGGGCTCAGTTCTCAGCAACCACATGGCATCTCACAACTGTAACTCCCATTTCTAGGCAATCCAGTGCCCCTCCCTGACCCCAAGGGCACCAGGCACTCATGTACACATGCATACAAGTAGGCAAAACACTTGTGTATATAAAATAAAAATTTAAAAGTCTTAAGAGAAGAAAACGAAGGGGCTGGAGAGATAGCTTAGTTGGTAGAGTACCTGCCACCCGAGCATAAGGACATCAGCTCGATACCTAGCACCCACATAAAAAGTTCAGGGTGTGGTGGCATGCCTGCAATCCCAATGCTAAGGAGGTAGAGATAAAGGGATACCAGGCACTCACAGGCCAGCCAGCCTGACCTAATCATCATGCTGCAGAGTTAGTAAGTAACCTTCCAGGGATCATGCCTCAAGTTTTAAGTGAAAAGCAATTAGCAGTATGCCTGACATCAACCTTCGGTGTCCACACTCGTGGTACACAGATGCAAATATACCTGTCGGACCTGTACATACCTGTTACTCACAAACATGATGCTCACCTTAAAAGGGAAAGGGACAACAGAGGAGTAGCGATTGTTTCCAAATGTGAGCTTGTGGTTCTGAGATGCTCACGTAGTCACGGCTACATCATGGAAGCTTCTGGCCTTCTCTGAACTGCTTGCTTTCAAATGAATCCCCAAGGCAGGATGGCCTCATGATTGGCACTGCTAATGTCCAGCAAAACTGCCCCACTCCAAACTAGGTTCGTTGTCCTCTCTGAGAGATGTCAGGCACTCCATGCAGAACTGAACTTCCTCAGGAGTTCTGGGAGAGAAAGTTCCTTCCTCTTCATGTATCTAATATCCTTCTCCTTTGAGGATCAGTCCAACTGGGTCTACAGGCACCATCAGCTCTCTACATTTGGATCCTGATACTGATGCTTGCCAGCTCAACAGCCATCAGTAAGCCCTTCACTGTGGCTCCATTTCCTAGGGCATGGCATAGGGACCATACTTTGCCTTTTGCATTCAGTGAGGATTAAAGGAGACTGTGTATGGACAACATCTGGCTTAGTGGGCCTGTAATGGGTGGTGGCTGCTATGATTATTACACTCCTACACAGCATGCCCTTCAAGGCTACTCTTGCACAGTTTTTCCTCCACGTGAGTCTTGGAGCCTTAGAAAACCTGTTTCCACTCCAACTCCTGTTCTCTGCTATTCCTGGTTTTTGCCTGATACCCATCACTAATCAGGTGCAGCCCTTTGTTGAAGCCCCAAGTGTTCACCCATCACTCCATGATTAAATGTGACCCAGGTTTTCACTTTTACAACCCAGCCTGGTAAGATAAGCCTCTCCAAGCCTCTGTTTCTTCAGCTGTGAAACAGGGCTCATGGCACCAGCTCCAGTTGAAAGGGGATTAAGTGAAACAATTCAGGTCGGGTCATTAGCTGTGTCTAACATGTGATAAACATCCAAAAAAGCATCTGTGCTTAGCATCACTTCTCCTCCATAGACACCTGATTTTGTGCTCCCTGCTTCCTTCTAATGAAAACCCAGAATCACCCCCAAATCCCCCGAAGCCCTAGGCACTCAATGTATGACTGCACAAAGGAGAGTTTGGTTCTACCCTGGGGGTGGGGGCTGATGGAGAGGCAGAGCAGGGGGGTGGCCGAGCTCACACTTAGAGAACACTAAGGCACATAGGAAAGCAGCAGACATAAACCTGAATGGTGAAGAACCCAAGAAACTGAGAAGCAGCACAATTCAAGCACCAGCTCATAGCCTAAAATGAAACACATGGCATGGATACAGTCACTGACTTTTGTCTGTCCTTGGGGAGAGTACACAGAAGATGTCTTGTTCTCTAGCATCCCACTGGTAGAATCTTTCCCAGCTGCAGGAAACTATAGGAAGACAGGTTTCCTCTCCTTCCTGTCTAGAGCCCCATAGAGACTTGCTGACTGGATTTGAGACCTGCTCCACAGAAGGTGTCTACCTGATAGTATACACGTGGTAAAGCCAATGTGAGATCATAGAGATCTGGAGAGATCATAGTCCATAGAGCAGTGGTTCTCAACCTTCCTAATGTTGTGACCCTTTAATACAGTTCCTCATGTTGTGGTGACTCTCCAACCATCAAATTATTTTCAATTTTCATTGCTACTTCATAACTGTAATTATGCTATTGTTATGAATCACACCATAAACATCTGTATTTTCCTCCAGTTTTAGGTGACCCCTGTGAAAGGGTGCACCCCTTTCGTGGTCAAACTTTGATGGTTCGATCCCCAAAGAGGTCATAACTCACAGGTTGAGAACTGCTGCCCTAAGGGGCAACCTACTACTTTTGTTTTGCTAACCAGGTATGTTGTCAAATTGCCTTCTAGTGATTTGTGTGTATACCCAGAGATTGGTGCTGCTCTCAGCCTCAGCCAAAGATGTTCCTTTGTGCAGTGGCAGCAGTCAATTCAGAGAGTTATAACTAGTCAGAGTGCTGAGAGTGACTGCTGAGGACTCAGCCCTCAGTGGGACATGTATATCACACACACACACACACACACACACACACACACACACACACACACCTGCCCCAAGGCTCAGGGAACATCATGGAAGAGGAACGAAAAGGATGGAAGAGCCAGAGTTGTTTCTTCTGAATACAATATGGCTGTAGCCCTCATGAACTCATAGCAACTAGTTACCTGCACAAGATCAAGCTAGTCAATGATTCCAGCATGGACTGGACAGGGGCTCATGAGACTACACTCCTAGCTGAGGAGCTAGTGGGACTTGATGATTGCTGAGAGGGGAGGAGTCATGTTTCTTCAGGGGAGTGGCCTCTGGTATGTTGTCATGTACATGCAGGCATCAATAATTGAACTTAGTGGGTATTTAAAGCACACACACACACACACACACACACACACACACACACACATACACCAAATGTGGGAGAGGCACATGTAGAGGGTGCCTGTGGAGAATGTGAGAGGGACTTGGGGATAAATCGATGCATATTATATATGTATACAATTGTAAAATAAATAAATACGTACTAAAAGAGTCACAGAGATCTAGAATGGACTATTTGGTGGGGAGATTCTCACCAGTGCCGATATCCAAGCAAAAGCTGGGCATTTTCTTAGCAAATCGTCCCGGGGGCTGGGGGCCTGGATGTGTGCCTGATAGAGATAGTATCATTGTGAACCCTGAGTGCCATCATTCCACAAAACTACAGGCCAGTAACAATCCATTCCCTCTCCGACTCGACTCTGTAATCGTACTTATCTTCAGAAAGTCCCTGGATTTCTTCTTAGCCCACAGCACCCTTGCCCCACTCCACTGCCAGAGCCCCTCTTGACACCTAGAAGAGAGATTACTATCTTAAAAGCTCTATTTAGATGTTTCTGTGTCACAGTGTGTGCTGGCCTACTTTACACTAGGTATTGGGGGTAAAGTCTGGAAGGCACAAGTGTTTCCAGTGCACACTTCTGGCCCTGGACATGCTTCTGCACTCATGTTCAGGGAATGACTGTGGACAAAGTCAATTATCTTCCCATCCATCTCTTCATGAAAGGAAATCTTCCCAGGATGCTGGCCCCCAGCCAAGTCTCCCCAGCACAAAGGGAAGGCTCACTGCTGTCAGTAACAGCTCTCTCCTCCCTCTGCAGAAACTCTGAAATGGCATGAGCCAGGTGGAGCCTCTGGACATACAGTGCCACATTGTATAACTGATTGTCCATACAGGTTCATCACCCAAATGCCGGTGTCCCACAACTGGGAACAAACTCCAGCTTGCAAGCACAAGCTCTGAGGCCAAGACAATTTCTTATCCTCTCTAAGCCTCTGTTTTCTCGTTTGTAGAATGAATGTATTAACAGCATCCCCTTAATAGAGGTGTTTAGAATAATGCTTAATGCATAGAAAATACATAATGCATGTTACCTACATATTATTATCTCCTAAAATAAGCCAATTTCCTAAGTATAGCCCCCAAGGATAATGGTTCCGTGAGTCCTTTGATACTGCAGGGCTGTGACTGTCAGGTTAGGAGGGTACTGTGCCAGCTCTTCCTGGGAAAATAACACTCCTGAGATGCCTTTCTCATTCTGAGAGTCAATGTGTACTTTTCCATGAAAGAACAATGAAATTGGACAAAAAATGAGAGAGGCTTGGAAGGTGGATATATGGCAGGGAATAATAATCTTTGATTTGTAATTATAGTGCATTCCTCTCTGTTGTATGGGGTACACCATGACCTACCAGCAGACAGGAAGGGAAGAAAGGATCCTGACTGTATCACTGACACAGCATGGGCACAGGAAATGGTGGGAAAAAAACCAATGCCAAGAAAAAGATGTAGGACATGAACCAGGGACTAGACAGAGAGAACCCTTTAATGTCCTAACAGTGGGGAAGGGTTAGGAAACCTTTGGAATGCATAGGAGGTAGAATATGCTGCAGTTATATAAACTTATCTCTGTGAAAAATACATAACCATGTGTAAGAAAGCATATGTGATATAATTTTAAAATAGCTGGATTTTTCTAAAATAATTGAATACCAGATATAGAAAAGAAATTAATACATATGTTTCTTTTGGCTCAGGAGAAGTGATATAATATATGAAAGACAAGCCTGCTAGGAAACATAACACTGTCATAGGCTGAATGCTTCTGTTCTGCCTCAAAAGTCATTTGTTAAAAATCCTTCTCCTCAAAGTGATGAGATTAGGAGTTTCAGCCTTTGGTCTGTGACTAGGTCACAGAGGGGAGGGGAGGAGAGGTGCCAGAGAGACTCTGTCTTTTCTAATATCTGAGGATTATAAGAAGCTGTCTATGAACCAGAAAACAATTCTCAACCAAACACTGGAGCTACTGCCAGCTCCTAGATCTTGTATTTCTTAGTGTTACAAACTGGGAAAACTGGTTCTGTCGTTTATAAACTGCACAGTGTACAGTATTTTGTTATAGCAGCCTGTACAGACTAACACCCAAACCTACAAGTATTATGTATTTTCTTTCTCTGCTTTCATGGATGCGAATCAAAACTAATTAAGTTAGCCTTGAAATATACATTTAACTTTAGCATAGTTTCCTCGTGGCTTAGAAACAAAGGGGGATGGGAAGAGAGATGACTAGAGATCAGATTGTCTTTGTTTCTGAATTCCAAGTCAGGATGCCAGGTCTGGAGCATGTTGTACGTGGGAAACAACTTGTAAGCATGTGAGTGGTTATTTTAGGACCTACTTTTAGCAAGAGGAAAAGGAAGTTCATGAGTGAGAGTATTATGGACTGAGGAATTTACTGGGGTTCTCAGCCCCCTGCCCCCTCCCCCTTGCCCCCTGCCTATCTTTCACTGGTTCTAACAGTACAGCCCTACAATCCCTGCCCATCACTTCCTTGTCTACCAACACACCATCATCATCAGAACAGTGATTACTAGGTATTATCAAGTTTTCATGTTTTAGTCAAGGGAAAATACAATAAATTGGTCTTCGTGAAAACTGTGGGCTTCCTTCCAAAGTCATCTAAGTCAGGGGTCACAGACTTTCCTGCAAGGAGCCATATCATCAATATTTGAGGCACTGAGGATTAAGGGGTCTTTGATAAAATTATTTAACTCTGCCATTACAGAAAGAAAGGAGTCACAGACAATGCATAAAGGATGTGGTTGTGTTCCCATAAAACTTTATTTACAAAAATAGGTGGAGACAGAGCTATGATCCACGGGCCATAAACAAACAGTGTTATTTTGCTTAGAAAATAATTCTGTGATTCTTCTGTGCCTCTACAACCCTCCCCAAGACACTTCCCATGCATCGCCATACCCACCACAATTTGAGACTGGGGGTGATATCCATAGCTATAAGGCAGTTATCTCTGTGGCAATAATGAGCAAAGCATAGTGTTATAGTGGATGGGCTCTGGAATTGGAACACCGGTCCTATCAACTGTGTGGTCTTCCCCACAACACATGGTCTCTCTGAGCATCTCATTTCCTAGTGGTCAAAATGTCAATGATACATACAAACTTTACAGGGCTTTGTGAGGATTCAGTATTATGTAGGGCACCCATCCTAATGCTTAGCATGCAGCAGCCCCTAGTAATAGTTATCAGCCCACATGGACTCTATAAATAGCAGAGTCAGAGAGGACAGACTCAGGATGAGCACAGAGAATTCCCCTGTGAATTCTGACTTCAGGCCAGCACACTCACTAGCCGAGAAGCAGGGCTGGACTCAAACATTACAAGGCCAGAAGAGAAAGCAACATGAAGTTTGAAGACGTAGCTGAAAGGCAGATTACTATCAAATACTTCTGATTAATCATTAATTAGCCAGCCCTACTGCAGTGAATCCATTTGGCCATTCATGGTTGGAGAACATTCTTGATCACTGCCATGGAAGTAATAAGATCCTGTCTTCCTCATAGACTCAACAGCTGGTGAGTGGGAGAGCCTTGTGTAAACAGCCTCCTTTGAGTCCATTCTTCCAGTCTCCGGAGACAGGTCACCTTTTCCTGAGCTGGAAAGAAAACACATCCAGAGAATGAGCACTTCTCTACTTGGAGAAGGAAACACAAGAAGAAGCAACCAACAATCCAAGATAAACAATGTGGGATAATCTTTAGATGTTATGAAGTATTAAAGAGGCTGAATCTTATCACACAGGAGACAGTAAATAAAATGAATATCTGCAGCAGCCTGGGTTCAAATTCTACTTGTCCCCTTTATCAGCTGTGATTTATAAGCAAGCTACTTAACCTTTGTGCTTACATTTCCCTAGGGAAAGCCGAACTGAGAAAAACCTATGAGTTAAACTCAAAGCTAAACTGACAAACATAGTCAGTTTATGGTGCCCTCAAAGACTCAAACCTGAGACTCAAATAAAAATGTTGCTTTTTCAAGCCTGTTAATCCATTAGCAGAGGGGCAGACCAGACCAAGAAAATGAATGTTAGCACAGTTCACTGGAGTCTGTCAGACAGCGAATGAGTAAATGAGCTGAGAAGAGGAAATCCACTGTGGTGCCGAAAGGAATGACCTCTTCCTTAGATGAAGGATGGAGGGCGGACGGGCCTAGAGATACGCACAGGGTATTCAGAAAACAGATGCATGCGGGGGTGGGGGTGGGGGGGGTTCCCCGCGTGCGTGTGTACAGTAGTGGTATGTGTGATGTTTGAGTGTATTGACTGTGATGTATGTCGAAGGGGGGTGTATGTGTCGGGGTGTGTGGTGTGAGGGTAGATATCAAAAAGATTAAAGTGATCCTGAGGATAGAGGAATGGTTCGCAGTAGGCACAGTTAGTCTGACAATGGGGAACATGGTATTCTGTGTAGCATTCTTATTCTTAGAGCCTCTCTCTACAAGTTTTAAATAATTTCTGGCAGTACTTAGGGCTGGGCATGTGATTCTGGTAGAATGCTGCCCTAGCATATTCAAGAAATGGGATTCTATCCATAGTGCTGGGGAAAGAAAAGTCTAAAAAATCCATTAAGATGGATCAATGAAAGAGACCTAATTGGGAATTGCAGACTCAGCCTGACTCTTGTTCAGGGCTAAGGTAGGACAAGCAGAAATGATGCTAGTCCTGACCTCAACATGCAGGGAGGTTGGGCTTGGATTAAGAAGACCGAAAGTAGCTTTAAGATGAAGCCATTTAATGGCATCTAAGATCCCCAGACACACGGGTCTCTACACATCTCTACACTAGGTTCTGCTTCTCACCAGGTCCTAACCCAGGCAGCTGGAAACACCACCACCAACAGCATCACTGCTCACTTTGGGGGTGCAGTCTTGAGATGGCAACCTTCCCATTCCGGTTGCTGACTCTTTGCTCATGGGTCCATCTCAGATGTCTTTCCACTTTCAGGGTATTTGGCAAATGAAAAATCAAACAACCCCAAAGCACTGCTTCTACACCCTGTTACTCTCCCAGAAAATCGCAAGGCTCCTTGTGTCATCCAGCACCTCCTCTAAGCTTTCTGTTCATGGATTCCATGCTCATGGTCTTCTAGGTTGGGATGCACAGATTCAACTTTCATGATCTTTCCCTACTGCTGAGAGTAATGCTTTCTATAATTAGACTGACATCCAATACTGATGGTGCTTAGTTAAGGTCACAAGCACAGACAGTAGGCTTAGCTAAACTTGTGATTTGTCTAAGACTAAGAAAAAACTATTTTACTACTGTTTTAGTTTAAACTTTTAGAGCAGTTTTAAGTATTTGAAAAATCCATAAAATTAATGAAGTGTTCTCATTACCTGTCACCTAACCTTCCCCATTGTCACATCTCAGAACTTGGTGATACATTTGTCACCACTCCTGACCTAGCACTGGGAGATAGCTGCTAACCACACACCATACTTTATTCAGAGTCATTAATTTTCCTGATGTCCTTTCTATTCCCAGAGCCTAAAGGCATATGCCACCCTTAAAATTCTATATAATCTGATTATGATTTGATGACACTTTGGTGCTATCCCACTTCCCTTGAACATGAAACATTTTCTAATATAATCTAGTTCTTCCCAAGGATGAATGAGAACATGCATTCCTGCAGTACCAGTTCTGTTGGAAGGGAGAACAATTTTTGTTTTAGATTCAAAGTTCAAGGCTCCATCTAATTAGCTGCCTATCAGAACGTTTGCTTCCTATAGTTTAGAAGAATGAGTATCTATCTATCTATCTATCTATCTATCTATCTATCTATCTGTCTGTCTATTTCTTGAGATAGGGATTTGCTAGGTAGCTCAGGTTAACCATGAATTTACTATGTAGCCTAGGTTAGCCGCTAACTCTTGTTCTTCCTGAAATGGTTTTTGAGCTGGGAATTTGGAAAGAAACAAGGAGAGGGGAGGTATATGAGAAGGTTTGGAGAGACTAAAAGTAAAGGGAATTATGTAATTATAGTCTCAAAAATATCTGGGCACAGTGGTATATGCCTTTAACTCTAATACTCGAGAGGCAGGAAGATGAAGAATTGGAGCTCCCGCCCCCAACATTGCAGGCTATTGACAAGGTTATCAGTTACTGTGGTGGTTAGAATAGGTATGACCCTGTAGACTCACACATTTGAATGCTTGGCTCATGGGGAATTGCACTATTAGGGGGTGTGGCCTTGTTGGAATAGGTGTAGCCTTGTTGGAGGAGTGTGTCACTGAGGGGACGGGCTTTGAGGTATCCTACACTCAAGCTCTGACTAGTGTAAAATTCAGTCTCCTGCTGCCCTTGGATCTAGATGTAGAACTCTCAACCTTTCCAGCACCGTGTATGTCTGCACAATGAATGCCATGCTTTCCACCTTGATGATAATGGACTAAAAAACCTCTAAAACTGTAATTATATGCTTTTGTATTGTAAGAGTTGCCATGGTCATGGTGTCTCTTCACTGCAATGAAAATCCTAACTACGACGGTTATTCTAAAAATTCTAAGGGTAAGGCCTTACTGCTGCAGACAACACTCACTTATGTCATCAAATATGGAAAAGTCAAGCTGGTTCCCAACTAGAAACTTTACCCCTACTGTTCATGGTCCTGGAAGGTTCTTTGCATGACCCTGGAGGAGAAAGGTAATGATCAATATCACTCAGCGACAAATGCTACAACCTACAAGAAGGTAATACTGGCACAAATGTGATGGGGGTAACTAACTGGGTTTTTGTTTTTTGTTTTGTTTTTGTTTTTTGGAGATGGAATTTCTTTGTGCAGCACTGGTTCTCCTCTCTGTAGACCAGGCTGGCCTCAAACTTAGAGATTCATCTGCCTCTGTCTCCCAAGTGCTAGGATTAAAGGCTGTACCACCACTGCCCAGCTATCTACCATAGTTTTAAAATTGGATTTAAGGCCCACTCCATGGGCTGGAACTCTGTAGTGAGTTCAAGGTAGCCTAGGTTACACAGAATGCACCAAAAATGAATTTTCACCAACACAGAGGAAAGTACCTCAGAATGTCACTACTTGTATTGCCTCCTCCTCTCAGGCCAGGGATATTAAAGAGGCTTTTAAAACCCATGATCAGAATACACTGTCTGTATTCTGCCAGTGACTTTCATCTGATCCAGGGATGGAGGAGCAGTCTGTATACCCTGCTTACAGCTCGCTGAGCAGCAGCAGGCAAGGCTGATCCTATACTGTGTTAATAGCAGGTATAACTACCTGAAACATGAGTTTTTAGCTTTCCCATAAGGACAGATCCACATTTCTCCTGGCACATTCAACTTTCCCTGACTGACAGGAATAGAAAGAACAAGTTCCCCACCAGAAGACTGGTTTTTCTTTTCTTTTCTGTAGGAAGTAGGTAATCTTTCTCCCCCACCTCTTGCAGAAGAAAAACAATATGCCCGGTTTTTAAAAAAAATTATTTACATTCCAGATGTTGCCCCCCATTCCTGGTCCCCCTCCCACAGTTCCTCATCTCATTCCCCCATCCCCCTCCCCTGGGACCTTAAGTCTCTACAGGATTAGGTACATCCTCTCCCACTAAGGACAGACCAGGCAGTCCTCTGCTATATTGTGCTAGGGGCTGCCTCAGAAAATAGGCTTGGTTTTAAGAACTTGAATTTTAACATAATACTTTAGTCTGCTACAGAGGAGGTAAAAGTTTCAGTTAATAGAGACAGTGTGTAATTCAGTTCGTAGAATGCCTTTCCTGACATGCATTTAGCCTGATTCAATCCCAGAACCACATAAACTAGGAATAGGGACACCTGCCTGCAATTCCAGCACTAAGGAGGACCAGAAGTTTAAGGTCATCATTGGCTACACAGCAAGTTGGAGGCCAGCCTGGGCAACATGAGACCCTGTTTTCCAGCTCGGGCTACATGAGACCCCATTTTAAAAATAAAGAAGGTTTCACTTGACTAAGTTCTATATCAGGCCTGGAGGTATATATCTTTAATATAAGCATTTAGGAGATTGAGACAAACAGGTTAAGGGCTATTGGCCTAGACTGCTGAAAAACAAAACAAGAACAAATACATTTTAAAATGAAAGCAACTTTTCTCAGACGAAATACATGATGTAAAATAGAATTTGAACAACTTTACTAATCTCATATTTTATTCTTCCTTTGTCTGAATCCCCCATAGAAAATCAAAAACCTTTCCCGAAGAAGAACACATTTATAATTTAACTACTCAAGCACATTTCTTTTCAAGTTTACGACTTCCCCTTCTGCTCATGTGTGTAGGAGGAGCACATGTATGTGATCAGGTGCATATGCAAATGTGTATACATGAAAGTGGAGGCCTGAGGTTGAGAATGTTGGCTGTCTTCTTCAGTTGATCTCTACTTTAGTTTCTGAGACAAGGTCTCTCACCAAACCAGAAGCTCACCGGCAAACTCCTGGGATCCTCCTGTCTCCATCACACCAGCACCTGGGTGACTAGTTTGCACTTCCCAGAGCCTTTCTAGTACCTACGTCCTCATGCTTGAGTGGCCAGCACTTGACTCTTTGTTTTGTGTGTGTGTGTGACTCTTTGCTTTGTTTTTTTTTGTGTGTGTGTATCTCTCTCTCTCTCCTTCTCCCCCCCCTCTGTGTGTGTGTGTGTGTGTGTGTGTGTGTGTGTGTGTGTGAGAGAGAGAGAGAGAGAGAGAGAGAGAGAGAGAGAGAGAGAGAGAGACTCAGATATCCTAGACTGGCTTAAAACTTGCTGAGTAGCCAAGGAAGACTTCAAATTCCCGATGGTCTAGCCTCCATCTCTCCGGTTCCAGGATTACACGCATGTGCTGTGGCTGACTTGGGCATACACTCCATTCTTTTTGTCTCTCATTACATTACAGACATACCCCACTTCTGCCCTACAATATATTTTAACTGTTATGTATCTAATGAAGTAGTTGTAAATCCTTATTTAAGCAAATTAGCATGTGTACAAAGGCAAAGGTATGTGTGTCAATGTTATTTCTACTGTACCTCCAGAACTTAGAACAGTGCTGGCAAGAAGCACATATTCAGAATACATTTGTTGGATAAAAACTAATTTTAAATGTAAATGGTTCCAAGTTCTTATTCTCGTTTATTGTTGTTGTTACTATTATTACATCAATTTCCCTGTTTTAATTTTTTTCAAAGTTTTCACTGTAGTTTAGACTGGCCTTGAACTTGTGACCCTCCTGCATCCAATGGCTGAGGTTACACGCTTGTAGCTCCACACCTCAGCTTTCCCTTAGGTAGGTGATTTCTTCTCTTACTCAACCACCTTTAAATAAAGGTGGTTTTTATGATTATTTTTGAACACAGGAGAAATAGGGCGAAGGTCTTTCTTTGATTACGGCTTTGGTATGACTCGTGTGATGGCATAAAAATCCCAAGCAAGTTTGAAGTGGCTTTGTCCTACCCTCACGGAGCTCCCAAACATAGAACTCTGCAGTGCAAATATGTTTCCTCCGAATTCTGAAGTCATTCTCTCCTCTGTCTCCATCTGTCTCCCTTCCCCCCCCCATTCTCTCCCTCTCCCTCCCTCTCCCCATTCTCTCCCTCTCCCTCCCTTCCTTCCTCCTTCCCCCATCTTACCCAACAAGCCACACTGTGCATTGCTTTAATGTTGAAGGCCTTGGAGTCACCTTGTTTTTTCCCCTCTGTCTTCTAGTTTCTGTCTTGCTTTCTAAAAGACATCCTCCATCTGAAACCTCACACTCAGCCCTACGGTTGCTGTGAAGTGACTCTTGGGTATTTCGAACTTTTGGGCTAATAACCACTTATGAGTGAGTACAACATTTTCTTTTTTAACATTAGGGTTAGCATATCTCAGATACCTTTAGTGTATGTATGTCTCTAGTTGTCACCAATCAGATAGTTAATGGCTCTCTTGATTTAAATGGGTGGAAATCATGGGCAGACATCGGTTCTTCACTGCTGGTCTCTAGAAGTTTGTGTTTCCCTCAATGTTTGGCCACACCAGTCCCAGCAGTTGGCAGATGTACAGGGCAGCAAGCAGCAATGTCCAGTGAAGGCCTCAGACAAGGGGGCCGGGGTTATGCCTCTCAGCTTAGGGTCTGAGTCTCACGGCTGTGAGCGAGCTCTGTGGAGTCCAGAGCTGCAGGTTCTCTCCTCTGGCTCTTCACAGCCCTTTCTCAGCTTTCTTGTCTCTGCTTTCACCCCCTTCCTTTCTACCTTGGCTGCTCTCTGCTCTGCCAGGTGTCAATGGCTACTGCTGAGCAGCTGCCCCACAGCCTCTGCCTCGGTTTCTTCTACAGTCAAGCAGGTTCTAAGATGGGAACTGGATACTGACCACAGGTAGGATCATTTAGAACCCAATACTGAGTATTGGAAACTGGGTGCCAGCTGCCGGGATGGTCTGAGAGGCCAACTAGATTGCAAGTGTGCTGTGCTGGGCTGTACCAGCTTTCTCTCAGCTCCCCTGGGACTGTTTACCCAGAGCAATACACAGGGCAACAAGCAGACTGAGGTGAGCAACCTCCAAGTACAGATTCATGGTATGATCCAGAGAGGAGCAAGCCACCCCTGGGTCTAGTGTGCTACCTGAGAAGAGTACTTGTTCACATCAGGCACTGGGTAGTACACAGTGAACCCAATGGGATTGGTCAGTGCCTGGGGATCAAGGTACCATACCCTCCCAACCCAGGGTCAGTCACTCTGCAATCTTTTCAGCTTAGGCTGCAGTATTGAAAGAAGGCAAGAAAAGACCATTGGATGGATGGAACTTGACAATATCATCCTGAGTGAGGTAACTCAGTCACAAAAGAACAAATGCGGTATGTACTCACTGATAAGCGGATAATAGCCCAAAAGTTCAGAACACCCATGATTCAGTTCACAGCAACTGTTGGACTGAGCATGGTGTCCCAGAGGGAGGAGTTGGAGAAGGGACTGAAGGAGCTGAGGGAGTTTGCAGCCCCATGGGGAGGGAGCAACAGTGGCAACTGGTCAGGCCCCCAGAAACTGGACCACCAGCCAAAGAATGCATATGGAAGGGCCCATGGTGCTGGCCACATATGTGGCAGAGGAGGGCCTTGTTGGCCATCAGTGGGACGAGAGGTCCTGGGGTCTGAGAGTGTTAGATGCCCCAGTATAGGGAAATGCCAAGGAGGGAAGATGGGAATGGGTGGGTGGGTGAATACCCTCATAGTGGCAGGGGGAGGGGGAATGGGATAGGGGGGTTCCAAAGGGGAGACCTAGAAAGGGGAAAACATTTGAAATGTAAAGTTTTCTAAAAAATGAGAGAAAAAGAAAAGAAAAAGACCATTGGAGAAAAGCCTTCCTTGCACTTGATGTCACAACAGTAGAGGAGGCATCACAGTTGTGTTCCCAAGCCCACTCCCTAGTAAACCCAAGCTGCCTGCTCATATAGCCACAGAAGGGACTATGGACTCCTCACCCATCATTATAGCTGCTCTACCAAGGGAAGTACTTCCCCTCTGGTACTGAGGCATCATCCTTGCAAAATGCCTGGTGTTGTGTGTCCTTTTGACTGTGCGCTTTGTGCTCTCAGCGAGTCACAAGCACAGGAGCTATCTCGTATCCGCAAATAGAAAATACACACACACACACACACACACACACACACTCTTAAAATGCCTTGGCTAACTCAATAACTGGGTACTCCTAAAGCTTCCCCTATTGCCCCAGGCCCAGTAAGGGAAGGGAACTCACATGGGGGTTGGCTTTATCTACT
Organism: Rhynchomys soricoides; assembly: GCA_019843965.1. NCBI lineage: Eukaryota > Metazoa > Chordata > Mammalia > Rodentia > Muridae > Rhynchomys > Rhynchomys soricoides. The sequence goes on from JADRCH010000824.1 coordinate 1,478,406, forward strand.
CTGCTTTCACTACTCTCCTTCTCCCCACCCCCAGTCCTCCTGATTCTCTCTGCATCCAACTCCAGCAACTCTCCGAGTCCCGCCCCGTGCTCAGCCATTGGCTAGTGGCATCTTTATTGATAGATCAAAACCCAATTGAGAGCAAGGATCTTCATCGTCAGTGAACACAGATTCCAGATCAAAGCCTCAGAACCACCTTCCACAGGCTGGCACAAGCTTTCAAATGGCTCTGACTGGGGTTGGGTCTCCAGGAGCCAGGGTGATCTGCTGATGTTCCTTGTATAAATGTCTCAGGACCTCTGTGGAGGTTCCGGGTGGTTGGTACAAGAACGACAGTGGGCTGTTTGGTTGTTTTTACCTAAAGTCTTTTTGTCAAGCAAGTTTTAGCAGTAAGAGAAGGTCTGATGGGTGATAATTATGGAGTCAAGTCACCCCTCAGTGTCTTTGCCTATTTATAGAAATGAATATTGGAGTGCATACTTTATATACTGAAGGTGCTGATCATTAAGAGTGCTCTCCACCTTTAACACAGTGTAGACACGTTTTAAGAAAAAAAAATTTTTTTTGAGATAAGGTCTCCTATATCCCAGATCATCATGTGTCATCCCACCCAGTTTATATAGCGCTGGGGGTTGAACTCGGGGCTTCATGCTTGTTTAGATTGGGCACTCTTCGGACTGAGCTACCCCTTCAACCCTGATCTAAGAATTCTTAGCACTGCCCAGTGCCCAGAGTCAGATCTCACCTTGCCGGCCTCCCTGTGAAGGAAGCTACTAAGACCACTTTATCTGATCACTGGGCACTGATTTTCTTTGGGAAGTGTCTGTTCAAATCTCCCATCAATTTGGGTTCTCTGCCTTCTTCTTACCCAGCAGCACATGTTCTGTATGCGTCTTCAGTGGGCCTTTTACCAAGGGTACATCTTTCTAAGTATTTTCCTAGATCCTATCTCATTTTAATGGTTTCTTTTGATAAATACCATTAGAAAGTTTAGTTTTTAGTTGTATCAAATGGAAGTCTATCTTTCTGATCTTTGTATAAGATCAAGACCAGGCTGTATAATGCTTGGGCTTAGTGAACATCTGTTCAGTATTGGGCCTCTTGAGCTACTGTCATCAACACTGAACATTATCATGCACAAAGGATACCATGCTACTCTTTGATCTTCGGCATCAATAAACAGGAAGAGTGACCCAACCTTAGGTGTTGTGACAGGTCATATTACAACAAAGCTTTAGTCTCAAAAGACTGAAAGACAGCTTCCCAGCCCTGAAATCAATGTTGTTATGCCCCCTTTCAATGTTAGAGCCTTCCAATGTCATTAGAAGTAAGATTCTGTAACCCTGTAGATGTCCCCTTCAACCGAGCAGATCAGTCAGGGCATTTTACGGTACACAAAGAATAAGGTTTACCACCTTCAACAAGGAGTGGTCTGGAGAGAGAACGGGCATGCTAGCTAATTATTTACAAAGAAGACTGGAAAATCAGCTGTTCAAAAACCACAGCCAGCTGTTTTGACTTTCAGCTAGTTAACAATTCTACAGTTACCTTGATGCCATTGATAATTTGTCACGGTTTATGTGAGATGCATACTAGGAAGTAAAAAACTCTTTTAATTTATGCTGTTTTATGGTGTGCACCAGAACAGGCCTTGATAAACACATTGCAGATGCATTTGAAGGCGTTGAGATGGACATAGACAGGGAATGCTTTTTACACTGTAGGGGAAAATGACAAATGGTGGAGCTACTGTGGAAATCAGCGCGTCGCTTCCTCGAAAAGCTAAATACAGACCCACCTATACCACTCCTGGGCATATTCCTAAAGGGCTCCAGATCCTACTATAGAGATACCTGCTCATCCAGTTACACATACCTGGGATTTAAATTCTCTTTTCTGAACTAAGCATTTGGGTCTTATCTGTCCATCTGTCTCACAAATCCTGTTGAAGATAACCAGAACTATAATCCTTGCTGTGCGAACATCCTTCTTGTGACTCTTACATCTTAGCAGAGGATGCTAGTACCTACACATGCCTGTTGACAGTAAGAAGCATGGGTACCACTCTACTCTGGGTACTTGCTGGAGAATAAAACCTACTCAATTCACTGTATCATACGGGAAGACCAGCCCAGAGACATAAAGCAGGGTAAGACTGCTGTGAATCTATCTAGAAATGTACCCATACAGCCATTTGACTTTGACTTTGGCAGGGTGCCAAGAACCATTCACTAGAGAAAAGGACAGTCTTTCAACAGAGGGTGACAGAACAGCTGATCTGTATGTGGAAAAGAAGACAGCTGGACACTTACCTCCTGTGCACCCAACAGAAGCTAAGTCAAACAGATCAAAGATGGAAACATGAATAAAATCGTAAATTCTCAGATGGAAACTTAGGGCTGAGTCTTCATGACTTTGGGTTGGGTGAAATATTTATTTATGCAACAATGAAGTACAAGAAACCAAGGAAAAGTTATGTTATTGGATTTTATCAAAATTAAAAATGTGTATGCTTCAAAGAGCATTATTTAATAGAGTAAAAATATAGTCTACAGATTAAGAGGATCATGTGTCTGAAAAGGTTCTACTGTTCAGAATATCCAAATAATAAACAAATAAACAAACAACCACCCCACACTCAGTAAGGAGACAACTTGACACAAATTAGGGTCACCCGGGAAGAAGGACCCTCACTTAAGGAACTGCCTCCATTAGATTGGCCTGGAGGCATTTGAGGGGGCAATTCTTGATTAGCGACTGAGTTGGTAAGGCCCACAACAACAAGATCAGCCTGGGTATGGAATTAAACAGCATTCTCAAAAAGAGAACAAAGCACCAAGAGATCTGTCTGTCTGTCTATCTGTTTTTTTGTTTTTTTTAATTCAACATCCATAGCCATTATGGAAATAGAAATTAAAACTGCTTTAAGATTTTTATATTCCTCCAGTTAGGATGAAAAAGATTAAATAAAAAAGACAACAAATGCAGGATTGGATGTGGGGAAACAGGAATGCTTATTACACTGTAGGGGAAAATGACAAATGGTGGAGCTACTGTGGAAATCAGCGCGTCACTTCCTCGAAAAGCTAAATACAGACCCACCTATACCACTCCTGGGCATATTCCTAAAGGGCTCCAGATCCCACTATAGAGATGCTTGCTCATCCATGTTCATTGCTGCCCTATTCACAATAGCCAGGAAGTGGAAACCATATAGATGTCCATCAGTGGATAAACAGGTCATGACTATATGGTTTATATTCACTCTGAAATATTATTCGCCTGTAAATGAAACTTTCTGGTAACTGGATGGAGCAGGTAAATGGAAGAGGAGGAGGAAGATAATGACTGTATTCTGTCATCACCATTCAATGACACTACTTTAAAATTACTTCTATACTCACTCAGCTACATCTTTAACTATTGTTGTAATTGTTATGTTTATTGCATAAGTGAACAAAACAACTTCTTGAACCCATTTGTTTGCTTATGTATAGCTGGTTTTTTTGTCCCCCAACTTATCCAGGTAAGATTTTGTGAAGAAAGGGTTCGTGTGAACTCAGGTTGTGTGGATAACCGCACTTTGGTAAACTGTCCGCTCTCCTCGCCTCTGTGTCCTCCTGTATAAACTGGAAGAATGGCAGTTCCACACGAGTATGTGAGTGATGTATGTGAAGATGTGGAGTGGGGCCAACTCATGAAACGTGTTCAGGATATCGAACTCAGTGTCATTTGGTTGTTATTAGTCTTAAAGGTAGAAAATAACTTAGGAAGCAAAGCAGCAAGGAACTGAACATGTCCAGGCAGAGACCCATCATCCCAGTCAAAGGTACTGTTCAAATACAGTATTCAAAAAGAGCTATAAAATACATGGCTTTCCTTGGAATTAAAGTGAATATCAATGTCGTTGTAGGTCAGAGACAAAATAAATAAATGTTCCTTAGGAACTGCAGAGAAAGCAGGACTAACAGAACTCTGTTTCATAACTCATACTGCCACCAGGAGGAATTAGTGAGACATCACACATCCCATGGAAGTGCAGAGTTGAGTTTGAAGCTAATTTATAAGCTGGTGAGAAGATTTACTGAGTAGGGAGGCCTGTGGCCAAGGTTGACAACCTGAGTTCAATCCGCAGGACGTACCAGGTGAGAAGAGAGAACTGACTCTCAAAAGACAGACTATGACCATCACCACATAAGAACCCCCCCCTCGACTCACACACACACACACACACACACACACACACACACAAATAAGTGCAATTTTAAAATAAAAAATGCATAACCATTCAGTGGAGTGAGATAATATGTGGATTTCTTAATCACAGGACTTTTTAAAATTTTGTGTGGGGGGGAGATTTATTAACTTTATGTGAGTGAGTGTTTTGCCTGCATGTACATGTGAGTACCACCTGTCTGCCTGGTGCCCATGGAACTCATAAAAGGTCGTGGGATCATGGGGTCCCTTGGAATTGGAGTTGTGAACCACCGAGTGGGTGATGGGAACCGAACCTGGGTCCTCTGAAAGAGCACTGAGTGAGGCGTCTCTCCGGTTCTCACATACCTACTTTAAAATTTCAATGTAGAAAGTGGTGAGAAAAGCTTAACTAAAAAGAAGGAGAAGAGGAGGAGGAAGAGGAGGAAGATGATAATGAGCAGGAGGATAATGACTATTATTCTGTCATCACCATTCAATTGACACTATTTTAAAATTATTTTATCTTTTCCACTTTCTCTCTGATGACACCCCTGCAGTGTTTCTCAGGCTATCACATTATACACAGTGACTGTCAGTGGCTCCTTACATTGAGCAGTTGTGTCATAGTATGACTCAGCCATCATCCCTCAATGCTGAACAGCTGGGCTACTTCCAGGAACAATGAGACTGTGCCATGAAACTTACTGTTTTGGCAGATGTTAGTGTAGTCGACATTTTGTAGAAAGCTATTGTAGGTAGACACTTTGTTCATTTAGCTACAAAATTAACCTTTGCTGTTACAAATAGAACGTACAATTAGTCCTTTTGAAAGATTTGTCATTTGTAAGTTTATCTGTGTGTTCGGGTGTACCTGCAGGAGCCAGTCTAAGCCAGAAGATAGCATTGGATCCCCTGGAACAAGATAAGAGCACACATGGTTGTGAGCTGACATGTCAGTGTTGAGAACAGAACTCAAGTCCTCTGTAAGAGCAATAAGTGTTCTAAACTGCTGAGCCATCTTTCCAGCCTCCATAAATAGTATTTGAATAGATAAGCAAACACAAGAAAATGAACTATGGCTGTAATATCCGAAAGCAGACGATTATTAAAATACTCTGAGCAGTCTTTTACACACATATTTCTGGAATATATGTAGTGTATGTTGATATTTTAAATAAACATGAGGTTATATTATTAATGAATCTGCTTTTTTTAAAAAAATTTTTTAATTTACATTTCAAATGTTTTCCCCTTTCCAGGTCTCCCCTTTGGAACCTCCCCTATTCCATACCCCTTCCCCCTGCCTCTATGGGGGTATTTACCCACCCACCCACCCACCCACCCACTCTTGTCTTCCCTCCCTGGCATTCCCCTATAGTGGGGCATCTAATACTTTCAGACCCAAGAGCCTATCCTCCCACTGATGGCCAACAAGGCCCTCCTCTGCCACATATGTGGCCAGTACCATAGGTCCCTCCATGTGTATTCTTTGGTAGGTGATCCAGTCTCCGGGAGCATCGGGAGGTCAGGCCAGTGGATAGTGTTGCTCCCTCCATGGGGCTGCAAACTTCCTCAGCTCCTTCAGTCCCTTCTCCAACTCCTGCATCTGGGACACCATGCTCAGTGCAATGGTTGCTGTGAATTGAATCTTGGGTGTTCCGAACTCTTGGGCAAAAATCCACTTCTCAGTGAGTACATACCCTGTTTGTTCTTCTGTGACTAAGTTACCTCACTCAGGATGATATTTTCAAATTCCATCCATTTGCCTGTGAATTTCATGAAGTCATTGTTTTTAATAGCTGAGTAGTATTCCATTATATAAATGTACCACATTTTCTGTATCCATTCCCCTGTTGAGAGACATTTGGGTTGTTTCCAGCTTCTGGCTATTATAAATATGGCTGCTATGAACATAGTGGAGCATGTGTCTTTATTACATGTTGGAGCATCTTCTGGGTATGTGCCCAGGAGTGGAATAGCTGGGTCCTCAGGTAGTATTATGTCCAATTTTTTGAGGGTCCACCAAACTGATTTCCAGAGTGGTTGTAACAAATTGCAATCCCACCAGCAATGGAAGAGTGTTCTTCTTTCTCCACATCCTCACCAGGATCTGCTGTCACCTGAGTTTTTGATCTTAGCCATTTTGACTGGTGTGAGGTGGAATCTCAGGGTTGTTTTTATTTGCATTTCCCTGATGACTAAGGATGTTGAACATTTCTTTAGGTGCTTCTCAGCCCTTGGAGTTTCCTCAATTGAGAATTCTCTGTTTAGCTCTGTTCCCCATTTTTGATAGGGTTATTTGGTTCTCTGGAGTCTAACTTCTTGAGTTCTTTGTGTATATCAGATATTAGCCCTCTATCGGACGTAGGATTGGTAAAGATCTTTTCCCAATCTGTTGGTTGCCAATTTGTCCCATTGACAGTCCTTTGCCTTATAGAAGCTTTGCAATTTTATGAGGTCCCATTTGTTAATTCTTGATCTTAAAGCACAAGCCATTGGTGTTCTCTTCAGGAACATTCCCCCTGTGCCCATGTGCTTGAGACTTTTCCCCACTTTCTCTTCTATTAGATTCAGTGTATCTGGTTTTATGTGGAGGTCCTTGATCCACTTGGACTTGAGCTTTGTACCGGGAGATAGGAATGGATCAATTTGCATTCTTTTCCATGTTGACTGCCAGTTGAACCAGCACCATTTGTTGAAAATGCTGTCTTTTTTTCCACTGGATGGTTTTAGCTCCTTTGTCAAAGATCAAGTGACCATAAGTGTGTGGGTTCATTTCTGGGTCTTCAATTCTATTCCATTGATCTACCTGCCTGTCAGTGTACCAATACAATGCAGTTTTTATCACTACTGCTCTGTAGTACAGGTTAAGGTCAGGGATGCTGATTCCTCCAGAAGTTCTTTTATTGTTGAGAATAGTTTTTGCTATCCTGGGTTTTTTTGTTATTTCAAATGAATTTGAGAATTGCTCTTTCTAAGTCTATGAAGAATTGAGTTGGAATTTTGATGAAGATTGCATTGAATCTGTAGATTGCTTTAGGCAAGATGGCCATTTTAACTAAATTAATCCTGCCAATCCATGAGCATGGGAGATCTTGCTATCTTCTGAGGTCTTCTTCGAGTTCTTTCTTCAGAGACTTGAAGTTCTTGTCATACAGATCTTTCACTTGTTTGTTTCACTTGTAACACCAAGATACTTTAGATTGTTTGTGACTATTGTGAAGGGTGTCATTTCCCTAATTTCTTTCTCAGCCTGTTTATCCTTTGAGTATAGGAAGGCTACTGATTTGTTTGAGTTAATTTTGTATCCGGCCACTTTGCTGAAGTTGTTTATCAGCTGTAGCAGATCTCTGGTGGAGTTTTTCGGGTCACTTAAGTATACCATCATATCATCTGCAAATAGTGATATTTTGATTTCTTACTTTCCCATTTGTATCCCTTTGACCTCCTTTTGATGTCTAATTGCTCTAGCTAGAACTTCAAGTACTATATTGAATAGATAGGGAGAGAGAGGGCAGCTTTGTCTAGTCCCTGATTTTAGTGGGATTGCTTCAAGTTTCTCTCCATTTAGTTTGATGTTGGCTACTGATTTGCTGTATATTGCTTTTACTATGTTTAGGTATGGGCTTTGAATTCCTGATCTTGCCAAGTCTTTTATCATGAAGGGATGTTGAATTTTGTCAAGTGCTTTTTCAGCATCTAATGAAATGACCATGTGGCTTTTTATTTTGAATTTGTTTATGTAGTAGATTACATTGATGGATTTCCAGGTATTGAACCATCCCTGTATCCCTGAGATGAAGCCTACTTGATCATGGTGAATGATCATTTTGATGTGTTCTTGGATTCGCTTTGCAAGAATTTTATTGAGTATTTTTGCATTGATATTCATAAGGGAAATTGGTCTGAAGTTTTCTTTCTTTGTTGGGTCTTTGTGAGGTTTTGGTATCAGTGTAACTGTAGACTCATAGAATGAATTGGGTAGTGTTCCTTATGTTTCTATTTTGTGGAATAGATTGAAGAGTATTGGTATTAGGTCTCCTTTGAAGGTCTGATAGAATTCTGCACTAAACCCATCTGGTCCTGGGCATTTTTTGGTTGGGAGATTTTTAATGACTGCTTCTATTTCGTTAGGGGTTATGGGACTGTTTAGATGGTTTATCTGATCCTGACTTAACTTTGGTATTTGGTATCTGTCTAGAAACTTGTCCATTTCATCCAGATTTTCTAATTTTGTTGAGTATAGGCCTTTGTAGTAGGATCTGATGATTTTTTGAATTTCCTCAGATTCTATTGTTATATCTCCCTTTTCATTTCTGATTTTGTTAATTTGGATACTGTCTCTGTGCCCTCTTGTTAGCCTGGCTAAGGGTTTATCTATCTTGTTGATTTTTTTCAAAGAACCAGCTCCTGGTTTTGTTGATTCTTTATATAGTTCTTTTTGTTTCTACTTGGTTGATTTCAGGCCTGAGTTTGATTATTTCCTGCCTTCTACTCCTCTTGGGTGTATTAGCTTCTTTTGTTCTAGAACTTTCAGATGTGCTGTTAGGCTGTTAGTATATGCTCTCTCAAGTTTCTTTTTGGAGGCATTCAGAGCTATGAGTTTTCCTCTTAACACTGCTTTCATTGTGTCCCATAAGTTTGGATATGTTGTACTTTCATTCTCATTAAATTCTAGGAAGTCTTTAATTTCTTTCTTTATTTCTTCCTTGACCAAGTTATCATTGAATAGGGCATTGTTCAGCTTCCATGTGTATGTGGGCTTGTAGTGATCTGATAGGAGGCATCTTTTTATATCTGTTGAGGTTTGTTTTGTGACCGATTATATGGTCAATTTTGGAGAAGGTACCATGAAGTGCTGAGAAGAAGGTACATTCTTTTGATTTAGGATGAAATGTTCTATAGAAATCTGTTAAATCCATTTGGTCCATAACTTCTGTTAGTTTTATTTACTTTTTCTCTGTTTAGTTTGTGTTTCCAAGATCTGTCCATTGATGAGAGTGGGGTGTTGAGTCTCCCACTATTTTTGTGTGAGGTGCAATGTGTGCTTTGAGCTTTAGTAAAGTGTCTTTTATTAATGTGGGTGCCCTTGCATTTGGAGCACAGATGTTCAGAATTGAGATTTCTTCTTGGTAGATTTTTTTCCTTTGATGAGGATAAAATGTCCTTCCTTATCTTTTTTTGTTGACTTTTGGTTGAAAGTCGATTTTATCCGATATTAGAATGGGTATTCCAGCCTGTTTCTTGGGACCATTTGCCTGGAAAATTGTTTTCCAGCCCTTTATTCTGAGGTAGTGTTTGTCTTTAACACTGAGGTGTGTTTCCTGGATGCAGCAAAATCTGGGTCCTGTTTATGTATCCAGTCTGTTAGTCTATGTCTTTTTATTAGGGAATTGAGTCCATTGATGTTAAGAGATATTAAGGAATAGTGATTGTTGCTTTCTGTTATTTTCTATGTTATTTTTATATTTGTGTGGCTATCTTCTTTTGGGTTTGTTGAAAGAAGATTACTTTCTTGCTTTTTCTAGGGTGTAGTTTCCCTCCTTGTGTTGATGTTTTCTACCTATTATCTTTTGTAGGGCTGGCTTTGTGGAATGATATTGTATAAATTTGGTTTTGTCATGGAATATCTTGGTTTCACCATCTATGGTAATTGAGAGTTTTGCTGGGTATAGCAGCCTGGGCTGGCAGTTATGTTCTCTTAGGGTCTGTATGAGATCTGCCCACGATTTTCTAGCTTTCATAGTCTCTGGTGAGAAGTTTGGTGTAATTCTGATAGGTCTGCCTTTATATGTTACTTGACTTTTTTCCCTTACTGCTTTTAATATTCTTTCCTTGTTTTGTGCATTTAGTGTTTTGACTATAATGTGATGGGAGAAATTTCTTTTCTGGTCCAATCTATTTGGAGTTCTGTATGCTTCTTGAATGTTTATGTTCATCTCTTTCTTTAGGTTAGGGAAGTTTTCTTCTATAATTTTGTTGAAGATATTTACTGTCCCTTTAAGTTGGGAATCTTCCCTCTCTTCTAAACCTATTATCCTTAGGTTTGGTCTTTTCATTGTGTCCTGGGTTTCCTGGATGTTATGGGTTAGGAACTTTTTGCACTTTGCATTTTCTTTGGCTGTTGTGTCAATGTTTTCTATGGTATCTTCTGCACCTGAGATTTTCCCTTCTATCTCTTGTATTCTGTTGGTGATGCTTGCATCTATGACTCCTGATCTCTTTCCTAGGTTTTCTATCTCTAGGGTTGTCTCCCTTTGTGATTTCTTTATTGTTTCTATTTCCATTTTTAGATCCTGGATGGTTTTGTTCATTTCCTTCGCCTGTTTGATTGTGTTTTCCTTTCATTCTTTAAGGGCTTCTAGCTGTTTACCTGTGTTCTTTTGTATTTCTTTAAGGGAGTTATTTATTTCCTTCTTAAAGTCTTCTATTATCATCATGAGAAGTGATTTTAAATATGAGTCTTGCTTTTTTGGTATACTGGTGTATCCAGGGCTCGCTGTGGTGGGAGAACTGGGTTCTGATGATGCCAAGTTGCCTTGGTTTCTGTTCCTTGTGTTCTTGCCCTTGCCTTTCACCATCTGGTTGTTTCTGGTGTTAGCTGGTCTTGCTCTCTCTGACTGTGGCTTGCCCCTCTTGCAAGCCTCTGAGTCAGTACTCCTTGAAGACCAGCTCTCTCTGAGAGGAATTTGGGTTTGGAGAGCTGTGGTACAGGGTCCGCTCTGGGGTGCAGACAGAAACCAGAAAGATCCTGTCCCTAGCTGTTCATTGGTTCCTGTGTCCTGATGGCTTTGCGAGGATCCCCGGGCCAGGAATTTGAACAAAAGTGGTGGTATTGCCTGTGCTTGAAGGTATGTTGGCACTCCTGGGAGAACAGCTCTCTCCTGGCACTATTTGAGTATGGAGCCTTGTGTCACAGGATCTGCTCCCCAGCTGCAGAAGGAAACCAGAAGACCACTCCTCAATCCCTGTGTCCTGATGGTTCCAGGTGGGTCCCACTGAGCAGTGGTGCTTGTCTTACCTCCAGTCAAGGGCTTGTCCACACTCCTGGGAGGCTAGCTTTCTCCCGGCGCGCTATTTGGCTATGGAGCCCTGTGGCACAGACTGAGGTCCCCGGCCACAGATGGAAACCCTAGAATCTACTTCTTAACTTAAATTTTACATCCCATGCAACTGTGTTTGTTAGTAATACCTATCAAACAGTTTCTACTGACTTAATAGCATTCCATTGTATCAATTAAGTAATGCATATTTGTACTGCTCTCTCACATAATACTTAGCTTTCATGTACATTTTTGACACAATGCTTACAACTGAGCAGAGGAAATGCATTAAACATATTAACAGAAATTATATGGGCAACATTCATGATGAGATGCCATGAAGGAGATTATGCAATGAAAAAAATGACAGGGTCAACAACTTGGTTACAGAGGTCTGTCTGAGGGGAAAGTTGGGGCACAAAGATCTGGCGAGATGGCTCAGACTTTAGGAGGAGCATTTGCTGCTCTTCCAGAAGACCCAAGTTCAGTTCCCAGCACCCACGTCAGGTGGCTCACAATTGTCTGTAATTCCAGCTCCAGGGGGCACCAATACCTCTGACTTCCATGGTACCTACATTCCTATGCACATGCACACAGGCAGACACACACATACACACTCACACACACACACCTACACAGAATCAAATCTAATAAAGATAACCCTGTTTTTAAAAGTGAAAAAATGAAGGCTGAAGAACTGGACATTTGAAAAATTGAGGTTGAGCATCCTAGGCAGAAATGCCTCGTGTTTTATAGCCCTCAAATAGGAAAATTCTTAAGTGCTGCGCAGAAAACTGACAGTCAGTGGTGATGAAGCAGGGACTTTACATGACCCTGTAAAGTGTACTGCACTCATAATCTGTGAGAATAACAGGACTCACATCTTAGAATGAACCTGATGGGCTCAGTGGTTAAAGGTACTCCCTGCCCTACCAGAGGACCTTAATTCAGTGGCCAGCACCCAGATCTAGTGGCTCACAAATGCCTGTAATTTCAACTCTAGGGTATCCAACACATTCTACTTATCTCTAAGAGCATCCCACACATGTGCACACATTTATACACACACATGCATACGAATGCAGGCAGGCATGCACTCCTGCAAACAAAAATAAAATCTTACAAAGCTCATGTTGTCTGCTTTGTTGGCAGCTAGCATGTGAGGGACCAGTGGAAAGAATCTTCCATATTCAAATGATGAGATGGAAGGTTGGTGAGAGTAGGTATAATAGCTGGGTTTAAGATGTAAAGGAGTCATGTCTTATGCAGGAGCAAAGCACTGGTTAGTTTTGATGGTAAGAACTGCTAACATGGATGTAGTCTGTAGCAGGATGACAAATATAAGACCTTGTCCCATAGTCTTCCCATCTGTTACATACTCTCTGTGGTCCACAAGTTCATATTGCCAACTACAGCCAGAGCCAGTATCTGCCATTAGTGGGCAGTTCACAGGACTTGTCTGGAGTGCAGTGAGTTCAAGGGCCATGGGTTTCTGGAATGTGGTTTTGGATTTTGAGTGAGCTGGTCCTTTGGCTCTGTGACCTTCTTTCCCAGGGGTTAGAGACCAGGAAGGGGAGAGCAAGCACAGGGAATCTAGGGCCTAGAGGTGAAACTGTCTATACACAAAGAAAATTAAGTTTGAAAAATGTCTTAAATCATTCACAGGGGGGATAAACATACAGCACAGTATGCATACACTTCTGTGCCACTGTTCTCAAATTCGTCCTCATGCTATTTGTGCATGGCTCTCAGCTTCATTGTCTACACTTAGTAGAGTCAACACATAGTTACCTGGCTATTTGAACACAGTATTTCCTTCTACAGTCAGAAAGAATAAGCCAGTCAAAGCATTTGTACCTTCTTTACATGCTGACATTAGGCTTCTCAGTATCTAGTGCCTGCTTAAGTTAATGCATCTATAAGACAACTTCTGTATACTCTGAGATGCTGAAAGATGGGGAAGGAAATGGGGGGAGGCATCTGGCTCTTCAGCTTAAGCAACGATTGAACAGTGGTGCTCTTTGCTGACACAACAAAGGCTGGGAAAAGAATCAGGGTTGATTGCACCATGACTCCCAAACCTCTTTCTCTACCTAGACCTAGGTTAGCTGCAGGATTCTGTAAAAACAGAACAGCACTCAATAGCCTATTCACAAACCAGGCCAGGTAACTTACAGTTCCTTCTTTACATCATTTGATGATGACGCTCTGAGAATGGAGAGACAAAAACCAAATCTGAACTTCGTGCAGGCAACAGGCAGGACACAGGGCTTAGGCCAGGACTCAGGCAGATGGCAGCATTTCATGAGGAGTTTCTCAGATAATTTTCTCAAATAATTTGTTCCTTCAAGTCAGACCTAACAGCGAACCTCCTCTCAATACCATCTAGTGAAAGACTTGAGCCAGGACAGAGAAGCAGACTGCAAGGAGACCAGAAAGTAGTAAGGATGTGCCATTGGATCCTCTGACGGCACTGAAGGAGATTCCTGGGGTGCTGTGAACCCAGGGAAGACTCCATAATGCTATTTTCTTCTGTGAACATAGGCAAAGACTGTTATGTAAAGTCCTATTATTTAGAACTCTGTTGATAGCCAGGTCTGCAATGTTCTCTTAAGTCATTTCTGGGGCCTGAGACACCACATATTCATCTTTGAAAAGGGACCAAGCTCTTATGATTTTGTTTGTCTGAGACATGGTTTCTCTTTGTAACCCTGGCTGTCCTGAAACTCGCTCTGTAGACCAGGCTGGCCTCAAACTCATAGAGATCTACTTGCCTCTGCTTCCCAAGTGCTAGGATTAAAGACATACAACACCACCTCCTGACATCTCACAATTTTTATAAGGATCAAAGGGGCTGGAGAGATGTCTCAGCTGTTAAAGGCTAGGACCACAACCAAAAATATAAGGATCAAAAGAGACACCATCCATAAAGCACTCAGCACAGCAACTTTGGCCAAGTGCATGCAGCCCAGTAACTGCTAGTGGTTTCTAAAGCAATAACACCAGTCTCACAAACCTAGTTCATAAAATACTAGTAGGTTTCATTTAACAGGCTGCATATCTGGACCAAAGAGGAACATTTCTAGGTGTTGTTTCATAACAAAAATTAAGAAACTTTAAGGTGAAGTTACTTTTTAAGGCCCGATGTCTGACTTTGTATAAAGTCCAGCATGAGCGTGACTTTTCCCTCAAAAGATGGCATATGAAACGCTCTAGAACCTGAAATTTTGGAAGTAGTAACATAATGCCACAAACAGGAAAATTTCTCACTTGACAACATGTGATGGGTCTTAAACTCTGGGCACATTGGAAACATTGTACAAACCAGAGACTTGGGAGGTGAGAGATGCTCAGGACTCGGAAAGGACCTTAGATGAAATGCCCAACAGTGAGGAGAGCAGAAAGACAGGGCATCAAGTGGAGGGATGGGGTTGCCATCCCAGTTAAAAACTCTGACCCAGAATTGTTCCTGTCTGAAAGAACTGCAGGGACAAAAATGGAGAAGAGCCTGAGGGAAAGGAGGTCCAGTGACCAGCCCAAATTGGGATCCAGCTCAAGGGGAGGCTCCAAGGCCTGACACTATTACTGATGCTATGGTGTGCTTATAGACAGGAGCCTAGCATGGTGGCCCTCTGAGAATCCCAACAAGTAGCTGAAAGAGTCAGATGCAGATATTTGTACCCAACCAATGGACAGAAGCCAGGGACCTCTGTGGTTGAATGAGGGAAAGGCTGGAAGAAGCTGAGGAGGAGGGCGACCCTATAGGAAGACCAGCAGTCTGAACTAACCTGTACCCCTGAGCTCTCTCAGACACTGAGCCACCAACCAGGCAGCATACACCAGCCGATATGAGGCCCCCAACACATGTACAGCAGAGGACTGCTGGGTCTGGACTCAGTCAGAGAAGATGCACCTAACCCTCAAGACTTGGGACCCCAGGGAGTGGGGAGGCCTAGGAGGCTTGGGAGGGGTAGGGATGTCCTCTTGGAGACGTGGGGGGGGGAGGGGGAGGGGAGAATGGGATGAAGTATGTCAGAGGGCAGATTGGGAGGGGGTAATGACTGAACTGTAAAAAAAGACAGTTAAAGACAGTTTTTAAAAAAGATTGTACAAAATTTGGTCAGAGGGGCACATATACAAAGGGTACATGAACTATGAATAAGTTTTATGTTTAGATTTTGGCCTTGTTTTCAAGATATTTCATTATGTATAGGTAAATATTCCAGAAAGAAAGAGGATGGAGGGATGGCCCAGTGGTTAAGAGCATGTATTGATCTCTCAGAGAACCTGGGTTTGATTTCCAGCACCTACATCTGGTAGCTCACAACTGCCAAAACACTCATGGTCCCAAAGATTCCAGATAAGGGATATTCAACCCAGAGAAGATGCAGCTAAACCTTTGGGACTGCAGGTATCTGCTTGCTTATTCACGGAAGTATGCTTCCTCTATGCCTATGTCCTTCCAAACAGATGCTAACCACACTTTCCTCGGCATGGACAAATCCATGTCACTGTCTAGACTACCCCAGGACAAGCACACACTGACTCAATACGCCCAGTGTCCGGCACTTTGCAGACATCCTTCTTGGAAATAAGAGAAATGGATGTGGAAGAAAGAGATGTGTGAATCCCAGTGAAAGGAGTGTGTCTTTTTAACTTGCCTCATACTCCACCACACATATGTCTCTGGGACCAAGTAAATGCTGTGTTTTTTATTCCACGCCCAACATGAGGGCAGTGTTTTGCAAATAGCACAAGTTATGAATGTCCTTGCCTTGTACTTAGTCAACTGTTTCAACGTCCTTTCTCTTCCTGGAGTCTAATAAAGAGTAAAATAGGCCATTTGATCCCTTTCCTCTCTTCTTTCCCAACCCGTGGCATCCTGTCCTGATCCTGGGGCTATTGATGGGGAAGGCTCTAGAGACCATGGATTTGTTCTACATGATGGTAGACAAAAGAGCCCGCCCCTTCCGGTTCAGGGTCTGAATGGCACGGAAGGAGGGACCCCTAGGTAGCTATTGCTAGGGAACAGCAGGAAGTACAGGTATAAGGTTCAAAGGCAGTGGGCCCAGGTCTCCAGCAACACACTGCCTTCCAAGAGGACTTCCAAGAAGGCAGGAATTACTAAACTAATTGTTATTAATAATTAACTCATCTCTGCGTGTACACTTAGATTTCCAAACAAACAAGAAGCTTCCTGGAACATACAAGGTGTTCAAATGTTCTAAAATCCAGCTTGGGACAGTTGATTCATCCAAAGGCTCTCTTTTCTGATGTCTGTATTTCATGAAAGGTTCTCTTTATACATGACAATGAGGAAGATATAATCCTCCTTCTGACCCGATAAAGCTTATTAAACTTTGAACATACCTTAAAATCCTTCAAGGACAAATAAACCAGGGCTTTATTCCAGGCCTATTCTTACCCACACAGCTCTGTCTAGCCGCTCCCTCGGACAGGAGTTTCTACTATTACTATTATTGTTCAGAATCAGCAAGCTTTCCAGGCCAGCATGCTTCCTGCCTCGCACCTTTATGCCAACACCAGCGTTCCACACCTGCCTTTTCTTTTGTGTCTTGTGGTCTTTTGTTTCCTGGCTCTATTTTCATTTCCAGATTTACTGCCAAAATGTGTTCAGTCACACTTTGCCAATATGTTGGCATTTGCAAGAAATCTGGGGTTGATAACTAGAACAGAAGAGGTGCTATGTTGGGGTGTTACCCAAAATGTGATCCCTTTAAGTCAAAGGTTAACTTTTGAACCAAATTTCTCATAACAATGTACTGTAGGCTATTGACTTAGCTAATGAGCAGGAAGCCACAGCATATTAGGTAATATCTGCCAATAAAAAGGTCACACTTGGGAAGGAGAGGCTGAGACCCTCTCCTGATTTGGGACTAGGCCAGTCAGACACAAGCTGCTTATCTATGAAGATCGAACAGCCTGACCTATAGGCCAGGAAACCCTAGCTTTGGGGAATCACATCAGAGCCGTGCGTGGCCCAGGTCAGGTGAGTAAATATTGACAGTCTGGAGTCCTCTCGGGTGTATAGTGGGGCTGGTTAATGACTGTCAGACTCCATTCCGGAAAGACCTTTACATTTTTACAGAGAGACTGGGACAGAGCACCTGTCCAAAGAGGAGTGTTGTTACTTAATTCATCTGTCCTAAAGGTAAGCCTATCGGACTGCAGGGAGCAGCATTAACTGTGCGACAGTTACACTGTAGCAGACCCAAGTGTGCGCTGACTGACCTTCTGATGACTCATTGTATCAAGGGAGGGGAGAAGAAGAGAGAGCCACTAGCCAAGCTTAGCTAGCTTCCTCAAGGTCTCACACTTGGCATTTTATCACTTTTCCCTCACTGAATCCTCAGAGCATCACTGGATCCCTGGTAAAATGGGGAATGACTTGCCAAAGTGATAAGGTTGGCCAGACCCAAGTCTAAGCTTATTAGATTCCTGATGCTTCTGCCCAGCCATGACTAATGGAAGACACATATGATACTGCTGAAGACCAAGCAGGATGGGAGGGAGGAGAGAAAACAGGACAGCTTGCCCATCCTCCTGAAAGGAGGTCTTGACTGTATACATGTTCCCCAAGTGAGCAAGGCATCTTGTTGTGGGAACACACTCATTACCACTTATTATTTAAGCAAACAAACAACAAACAAAACATCTAATTACCCCAAAGCAGGAGATTTGCTAAATGGATCAGTAATTTTTGTGTTGAATCTGCGTGAAATTTTCAATGACCTGCTATCAAATACAATCTTAACCAAGAGTTAGCCTTAACTAGTTCATCTGGATTCAGCTGCTGTCACAAAGGATGAACTGTTGCCACCTCCACGAACATTTCCACTCCTAAGAATTCAAAGGACTCCCATTTGTTTTTCTTTATCTCATTCAGAATCTTTAATAAGAAATAAAGATTGACTTGATATTTCCCTAAAACAAAGTCTGAGAACAGATCCCTTAGTTAGAAAGTTGAGTGCAGTTTTAGTGAAAACCCAAAGTTTGGTAATGTTCCCAAGGAGCACAGAAAGAATAAGAATATTTACTGTAAAAAAAACAAAAACAACAAAAAAAACCCCACAAACCCAGGCAAGGTAATTGAAGGATAGTGCCTCTCAAGTATGTACTAATTGAGCCTAAGGTACTGGAAGGATAAGACCCAAGTATGTACTAATTGGCTCTATTCCCAAGCTAGTAAATAGTGGATGCAAATCAGAATTCTAGCATTCTCAGATACAGAGGAAATTTGAGCTGTAATTTCATTGGCTGAATGTGTCAATTTATCCCTCTCTGCCAGCAGGTGTCGCCAGACAAAAGCACATTTGCAAACGGATTGCCCGAAAATCCAGCTCTGGCTGCAATTCCAGCCTCATTCTAAGGTCACATTGAGTGTGGACGTTTCAGTTGAACAGCTAGCATGGATGTCCATAGTTCTCAAAGTTTACTGTGCAGAAGCCTCTGGTGTGCATGCAGCAAAGGTTGCTAAAATGTAGATTCCTGTGCCTCTAGCTGCAGACAATGTGATTCAGCTGGTCTACAGGGAGACTCAGTGATTTCCATTATAAGCATCAGCTTTATGCTCCCTGCATTTCCTGTTATAATGTGAGCTTATACATACTGATGTGCTCCCTCTAAATACTGAACATCATTGTCTCATAGTCTCAACTCATGAGAGAGTTGGGCTACCAAGGGACTTGTTTGTTCTTTCATTCATTCAACAAACATCTGTTGAGCCCTTACAAGTTGCCAGTTACTCCTGGGCACTTCCCAAAGTCATAAAGCAACTTCAGACTTGATCAAAGGATCAATCATTAAATCCAATAAAGACTCAGCTTTTCTCAAATCTACCCATCAAAGAGCTTAGCTTCTACCATGAGAAGAAAAGGATCCCTTTTCCACAAAGAATATTCATGTATTTACAGAAATTGCTGCCAAAAAATGGTCCTTAATGGCTAGTTTATTGGACATAAAAGTAACAATGTAGTTTAGAGTGAATCTTATTACTATGGCTTTAAACACAGATTGAAAAAAATATCCATTAGTATCTGAAAATCAAAATGTTGCTGTGTTTTACTGACACATTAATGTTATAAATCCAAGTTAAATAACAACTATTTTTGTCTAAACTGTTGGAGTGAGCTGGAGAGATGGCTCCATCAGTAAAGTGCTTGCTGTGTAAGCATGGGGTTCTAAGTTGAATCCTCAGAACTACAAGGGGCTGGAGGGATGGCTTAGTGGGAAAGAGTTCCTTCTGCTCTTCCAGAGGACCTCAGTTCGATTCCCAGCACCTATACTAGACAGAGCACAACACCTGTAACTCCAGCCCTATAGAATTCAATTCTCTCTTCCTGGATTCTGTGGGAATTTCCACTCAGGTACACAAGCCTACTCACAGATATGCATACATATACATACTTTGATATAAGATGAAATCTTTTTTTTAAAAAAAAAAAAAAGAAAGAGATTGAGAGATGAGAGTGAGAGAGCACAAGAAGGGAGAGAGAGAAAGAGAGAGAGGAAGAAAGAGAGAGGAGAGAGGAGAGAGAATGAGAGTGTGAAGGATAGTTGTCACTGGACACAATCTATAGTCATTTTAGAGGGCCCAGTCAATTGTGGGTCATTGGTCCTGAGTTCTATAAGAAAGCAGACTGAGCAAGCCATGATGGGTAAGCCAGCAAGCAGCACCCCTCATGGCCTCTGCATCAGCTCCTGCTCTGTTTCAGTTCCTGTCCTGACCTACTTTGATGATGGACTATGGAGGTGGAAACATAACTGAATAAATCTTTTTGTCCTCAACTTGTTTTTGATCATGGTGTTTCATCAGAGCAATAGTAAGCCCAACTAAGACATACACACAGATGCACACACACAGACACATACACACACATTCCGGTTGGAAGGGGGAGACACAGAGACAGAGAGATGGATGTGGTAGCTATGCCCTGGGAGGCAGAGATAGGCAGATCACTAGGAGTCTCTGGCCTGCCTGTTCCTAGGTTCCGTTGATGAGTTCCAGGCCAGTCAGGCCTGTCTCATAACACAGATGGAAGGCATTCTGAAGTATAACATCTGAAGTTGCCTTGACTTCTGGCACACCCACAGACAGACACACACACACACACACACACACACACACACACACACACAGACACGGGGTGGGGGAGAGATGTGGGAGGTAAGTTACATTGTTACAAATGAAATACAAACAAAAATTCCATAGGGAATTTAAAATTTCCATTATATGGCTATCCAGGGAGGATGGAAGAGAGCACAGTGTTAGAAACTTGAATAAAAAGCATGCATCTGAATGCCAACCACGGGCAAAAGCCACTATTCAGTGAAAGAACTCAGCATGCCCTGAGTCCACCTACATTTCTTCTTATTATTATTTTATTTCTTTATAATCTAGCAGTCGCCTCCTTCCTGGTCCCCCCTCCCACAGTTCCTCATCCCATTCCTCCTCCCCCTGTCTCCAAGAGGGTGATCCCTACATTTTTAAAATTTCCTGACCATTAGAAAATGTCTTACACTAGAACAGAGTTTGCGGTCACTGAATCAACCTTACACATGTGCTCAATACTGTAATGTCCCAGCTGCAGCCAGTGCCACCAGCTTCTGCAGCACTCTCCAGAGCCCGGGCCTTCACTTCCTCCCCAGAACTAAGTCAGTCTAGGGCTCTGCTTCAGTTTTGGTTTTCCTCACATCCTGTTTGATAAATGGAAAATGCCCGAGTGTCAGACAGAAAAGCCTTCTGCCCCTTGGGACTGAGCACACTAAGTTAGGACTTGGTGTCAACTGTGCAAAACAGAATCCTGTTGTGATGGTTTAAAGAGGAAAGGGGTCAAGTCTCCTGCAGCCAGCCAAAAGTCAGCAAGGTCAGATTTGGGGAACTCTGTGAAGATGCCCTGCCTTTCAGTACTGCCATTGTCGGTGTCTAGGTTTCACGTAGGCTTGGGAGATTATGGCCATTACAGCTGTCCTTCTGGTAGCTGCCGTCCCCCCACCCCTCAAAAAAGGAAAACAAGACAGGAAGCACCTATGTCAGGTGGGCAGAACGTTCTTGGGAATTCGGTTATATCTCATTAGTCAGAGGGCCACTGCAAGCCTCAGAGAACTATGATAAGGTGTTGCATTTGGCCGATTGGCATGCCATCTGGATTCTATCTATGATGAAGACATGTATCATCCACATTGGGTAAGACAATTAGCAGTCACTACGCAGCCAGATAGAAATGGATGACTAACATGTTAACTGACAGATGAAACAGAAATATGTCTTTGTAATCACTAGATTCCTTTAGGGGTCTGAGATGAGATTATAGAAATGGCTTATTTTCCCACATCATCCTGTGAGATATGATTCGATAGCCTGTCTCTTTTTCAAGCAGGTATCTTTCCCAGGCATTTTCTGAGAGTGTTCCATTTGTTTATGTTCAGGTACAGGCTGACCTACAAAAAGTAATGCAGACTCATCTCCCTCCTCCTGCTGTCCGCAGTGCCGTTAATAGAGCCTAAGAATCGCCCAAGCTCAAACAGCCTCTGTCAGTTCACACAAAGTATGCCTTGAATTCAGATGCTTAATGGAAAGGCATAGGGAACGCTGGGGACACACAGCCTAGAGTCCCTACTCTGTGATAGGAACTCTGCCATTTTCTTAATAAGAATGATCCCATTCAGAAGATCCCTAGGGCATACCAGCCTCATTTGTCCATTATGAGCTGGCTTTATGGACCCATGGAAGCATATGCATTACTATCATTAAACTTCAGGCTTGTCAGATTTAGTCCACTGCGCCTGTGCTCTGTTATTAAATGAACTACATAGCCAGCATTCGTACAGCTAAGTCAACTTAAAATTAAGTTATATTTGGGGTATTGGTGAGGGCTGGGTTCAGCCACAATGGAAATTCCCCCAATAATAGTTGGTTCCCATAGACAAAGGTCAGCAGACTGCAGCTGCTATCGTAAGCCAGCACCCAGGCACTTCACTTTCCTGCTGCTCTGTCTTGTATGCAGTCTAGTTTCAAGGTTATTTCATTACCCAGGAAGGCTGTGGGACTTCAAGCCACCATGTTTGAATCCCAGACATCTGGAAAGTAGAAGTCAATCAAATGTCAATGGCTCTTGAAAGGCATTTCCTAGCAGTCACTTGTCATTGCTACTCACAATCTCACTAGAACTGAACCACAGGGTCACAATTTACCTGCAAGGCAGGCTGAGAAAAGCAGTCCTTGTATGGGGTGACTGTAGTGGGTATTTTTTTAGACATCAGATGACTATTACCCTCAAGACTCAGAAAAAAGATACTGGGAGAATCTCCAGTATCTTTTGCAAGGTAGTCTTGGCAACTCCAATTCTTTATCCCCATTAGTAGAATAAATATTAAACTCTTCAAGGCCAAGGCCAAGAACAGGAGTTCATACTCCTTGTGCATTACTATTGCTCATACCTACTATGTACTCTTAGGTAATTTACAAGCAATATCACAGTTAATACTCACAAGGATCTCTGAAGACACTATTATCCTACCATGTACATTAGAAAACAGAGCTCAGTGGCCAAGGTCATACAGTTCATAAGAAGCACAGCCTTACTTGGAGGATAAGTTCCTAATTAACTGAGCAATGAATCATCTTTGGACAATGTGGGGGAAAGAAATTTCTTGTCTTTGGCTGCTGTGTCTTTGTAATTTTTCATTACACATATAAAGAGTCTGTCTTCTCTGGAGCTCCCTATGGTTGGGTCTTTGAATTAACAACTACTTTGTCCACATTTCTTCTTGTCTGTTTGGAGTCTTGTCCTTTATAAATAAGATGAAAAGGGTCAGACTCCAGAAAGAGCCTTAATTTGCAGAAGAATGGAAAATGTGTCTGAGCTGGATAGTCCAGCAAACATGGCATGGCCTTGCAGAGCACAGGAGCAGGGGACAGGTTCTAAAGCTCTGCAGCGAGAAAGACAAGTCGCCTTCTGGATCCACCAGTCACCACAGGACAACACCCTTTCCCTCCTGTCTTGCTCGACTAAGATTTCATATGTTTGTTTTGAGGACTCAAATGTGAATGCACATGTGCACACCACACAAAGAAGCACCACACAACAGAGAGCATCTGACAGGCACACGCTGCTTTACTACTTTGCTGACGGCCCTGGGAACTTCATTGCTGTATGCCAACAGGAAAGAAATGTGAAGGCTTAGAGGGAGGAAGAAAGGTAAGGAAAATACATCTTCTTTAAAAATTATTTTCACTTCACTTTTAGGAAAGTAGCCGAATAATCAAATTCAACTGAAGGAAAACAAAGCAAAACAAAACACTGATTCTGGAATTTTAGGGCTGTTTCTGCAGCTAAAACCTAATGGCTTTGCTGTGCTGGTTTTAACTGAGAACTTGACATAATCTAGATACACCACGGAAGAAAGTTTAATGAGGGAATTATCTAGAGCAAACTGGAATGCGGGCAAGTCTGTAGGGACTGTTAATTGACATAAGAAGACCCATCCCACTGTGCTAGCATCTCCTAGTCCTGAACAAGGTGAAGGAGGACAGAGAGAGCTAAAAGCAAGCACACAAGGCTTCAATCATTCTCCTTTCTCTAACCCATAAGTGTGATGTGACTAGCTGCATAAGCCGAGCCAGGTAAACCTTTCCTTGCCTAAACTGCTTTTTGTCAGGGTACTTTACCACAGGAACAAGAATAAAGCCAGAGTATCCATCTAATGTAAGAGGAAGTAGGGCTTGGTGCACAGTGCTCAGAAACTCAGGCAGACCCCAGCCAGTCCTGTAGAGATGACGCAGACCCCAGCCAGTCCTGTAGAGATGACGAGGGAGCTCTTCCAGCAGCATGTGAAGCACTTACGATTTAGTACTGGTGACAAAAGGAAGACATACATGATCTACTATACGTTTGCGATCATCATGCATGTTTATTCCTATGCGGGACTAGAGGGGAAAAGCTCAATGGGCACCTTAAAAATGTGCTGGAAACATAACCTTCACTGCAATAGTGTTAAGAGGTGGGACTCTTGGGTTATTGGTCCAGACATAGATTAATGGCATTACTGTGGGAGTGAGGCCATTCACTGAGGAAATGGATTCTTTATAAAAAGCAGTTTGTGGCCAGGTGGTGGTGGTTCACACCTTTAATCCTAGCACTTGGAAAGCTGAGGCAGGTGAATCTCTGGGTTTGAGGCCAGTCTGGACTACAGAGCCAGTTCCAAGACCACTGGGCTATGCAGAGAAACCCTGTCTTGAAAAAAACAAAAAACCTAAGCAAACAGACAAACTGAAAGGATGAATTCATTCTTGCCATCTACTCCCCTGCCACCAGCTGATGTAGCAGTGAAGGCCATCACCATAGGCAGGCCTGACCTTGGATCTCTCTGCCTTTGGAACTATAAGAAGTGTCTCTTTTCTTTAGCACTTTCAGGACTCTGTTAGAGTAACACAAAGTGGACAAAGACAGCAAACATAAAACAAGTCAAACAGACTTGGCACTGACGTAGGAAAAGGCAACTTTCTGGTGTTTTCATGAATCATCTAGATAGTTAAAGGGATCAAATTCAACTCAATGGTAGAACACTCACTTGCCCGTGGAAGGCCCTGAGTCTCATTCACAGGACAAAAACAAACAACAAAGAAGAAAGACAGGT
Source organism: Rhynchomys soricoides (assembly GCA_019843965.1). Classification (NCBI taxonomy): domain Eukaryota; kingdom Metazoa; phylum Chordata; class Mammalia; order Rodentia; family Muridae; genus Rhynchomys; species Rhynchomys soricoides. The sequence continues at coordinate 1,503,305 of JADRCH010000824.1, forward strand.
GAAGAGTTTAATTAATAAGAGATTGCAACGTTCCATTAGGTAGAAATTCAGTGTTTTGATTTCTCAATAAGATCTACAACAGTAAGGTGAGGCTAAATACTAGCTTCCATTGAAGGGGACTTGGACTCCCTGAAGACTTGGGTGATGACAGAGCTGAGACAGGGGATGCACAGAGAAGTGGGGCATCTGGTGGTCAACAAATAAGGATGATCCTAGCGAGTGACAGGAGGGGTCAGAAGGACAGCAGTCAGCATGAATGAGCTCTGATTAGTCAAATGTAAGATGATTCGGGCATAAAAAGTGACGGTAATGAAAGAAATCTAGGATTTGATATTTATTCTTCACCAAATTTTACAGTTGTGTAAAAGTACACAAAAATTGTACAGTTGTGCTTGTTTTCTGTATCATGTGGTGAACGAATAACAAGTAGGAGAGCAAGGGACACTCTTCCTTCCAGCAGGACAGCACCGAATAAACTCAGGAAAGACAAGGGAACTGGAAAGCTACCATCTGGCGGGAGCCACTGTCACATTTTTTCCCCTTTATAAGAACTGTATGAATAGATGCTTTAGATGCTGGTACCAGTGGGTAAAAGAAGATGAAAGTCATAGTTTTTGTCAGCTAGACACAGACCTAGACATAGCTGGGAAGAGGAAATCTCAATTGAGGAATTGTCTCCAACAGATGACCGTGAGACATTTTCTTGATTGCTAATGATGTGAGAGGACCTAGCCCACTGTGGGCAGCACTATTCCTAGGCTGCATCTGAAAGGAAGTTGAGCAAACCAGAGGAAGTGAACCATTAAATAGCATTCCCCTGTGGGTTTTGCTTGAGCTTCTTGGAGTTCCTGCCTGGTCTTCCCTGGATGTTGGACTGTAAACTGTGAGCCAACTGTCCTCCCCCAAGTCATTTTTGGTCATGGTGTTTATCACAGCAAAAGAGACCCTAATTAGGACAATGAGAAACAGGACTTTTACATAGATTCAAAATCTCCTACTAAAGCACCAATTACAAAGGAGTAACATTTTATTTGCAGCACAGATACCAAGACCATCTACCTAAACAATGTGATCAAAGTTCACATCATTCTAACTTAGTGGAGATGGGACAGGCAGGAGGCAGGTTATTCCTGACATGAAGCCCTGAGGGCACAGTATGTGGCACAGCTGTCAGAATTGCTTTGCCTCAAGATTATGAGGAAATTTAAGATGACTAAAATGGAAGGATATTCTATAAAGCAAATGGCCTGGTTCTTCAAAAAAAAAAAACCTAAACAAAACCAACTGTTGTTGGGTGTGACAATGAAGGACCAAGGTACCAGTCCAAATGAAAAGATGTGAATGAAATATTAAAGTCTAATTCAGCATGTGATCTCAGAATGGAACATTGGCTAGAACAGTCTTTTTTCTCTCACCAAAAACCAGACCTTGGTGAAAAAAAATTATAAAAATTAACAGAAGGTGTGTGGACACAAAGGGAGGGAGGGGGGGCAGAAGAGTAATGTAAGAAAGGCCGATGTAATAAGACACATTCAGGGAATCTGAAGAAAACAGAATAATGCTTTGTATTTTCATCCTAATTCTCTGTAACTCAAATTATTTCAAAAACAATTTGAAAAAAAAAAATAGCTAACAGTGCCATTAGCCTTTATGTTTTCTGAAAAAATTCATATAACATAAACGTTACCACTTTAAAATGTGCGATTTGGTAGCATTCAATACATTTGTACAGCTGTACAACCAGTGGAATCATCTCATTGCAGAATATCCTAACCAGCCCATAAAAACCCTATACCTGTAATGCATAACCCCCGAAATCCTTCAAAGATCATGGCCATTGCTGACATGATTTCCCACTCTATGAACTGGGCATATTTGGGACCCTTAATGTACAAGGAATCATACAATGGGTCTCATGTGTTTTCAATGCTCATCTCTATCATACCATGTGTCAATAATGAATCCCTTTTTGTTTCATTATTGTCGTGTGCATGTATAAGACGAGGGGGAGGACCAATGCATGCCGCAGTATGGATGTAGAGGTCAAAGAGAGAGGACCACATTCAGGAGACCGCTCTCTCCTTCTATCTACCATGGGTTCTGGGGACTGAACCCAGGACATCAAGGTTGCATTCCAAGCATTTACCCACTGAGCCTACTCATCGGGTTCTGATTCCTCTCAGCGTGGAGGTGATGATCTTATCATCTGTCATCTGGAGGACAGAGTTGTTACACTTTTTTGAGTAATGTGAATAGTGTTGTCATGAAAGCTTCTGTACAGCTTTTTGTTGTTGTTGTGGTTTTTTTGTTTTTTGTTTTTTGTTTTTGTTGTTGTTGTTTGTTTTTTCGTTTTTTTGTTTTTTTTTTGAGACAGGGTTTCTCTGTGTAGCCCTGGCTGTCCTGGAACTCACTCTGTAGACCAGGCTGGCCTCAAACTCAGAAATCCGCCTGTCTCTGCCTCCCGAGTGCTGGGATTAAAGGCGTGTGCCACCACTGCCCGGCTTCTATACAGCTTTTTAAATACCTCTTTTCAATTACTCTGGATATATACCTATGTATAAGTGATGGGTCATAAGTAATCCTGGGTTTAACTGACTGAGAACAACCAAACCAGCAGCATTGAGGAGGGTTCATGCTTCATGTCCTTGTCAGCACTGCTGGTATCCAGGAGAACACAGCCATCTTGTAGGTATGAAGTTGTATCTCATTGCTGTTTTGATGGGTAATGAAGTTCAGCATCTTTAATGCTCTTCATGTCATCAAAAATCTTTAGAGAAATGTTTATTCAAGTCCCTAGCTCATCTTGGGTTATCTCTCTGTTGTTAAGTGTAGGAGTTCTTTATCTGTGTAGCTTTTAGAACCAGGTCAGATACACCTGATATTGTATGATAAGCAAATATTTTTCTGTTTAGTAGGGTTGTATTTTCCTATTTTGTCTCTTCTCTGTGTGTATAGTGTATGTTCTTGATAGTGTAGGAGTGTGCACATGTATATGTAGATGTGTGTGCACCTGAATGCTTGTATGCATGGAGCTTACATAGAGATGTTGGGTGTCTTTCCTCAATCTCACACACACACACACACACACACACACACACACACACACACATTTTATTTTGAGACAGAGTCTCTCTTTGAACCTGAAGCTAATCTATGCAGGGTATGCTGGCCAACCAATGGGCTTCCGGCATCCACATGTCTCTCATGTCTCTAATCCCCTAGAGCTGAAGTTACAGGCATGTGCCGCTATGCCTGGCTTTTCCCAAGGATTCTGGGGAATCTGAACTTGGTTACTTATGCTTGTGCAGTGGATACTTCCGTAACCGAGCCCAGGATCAGTCCTATTAATTGATTTTTGAAGCATAAACTTTTCAGCTTTGATGAAGTCCAGTTGACCTATCTCTTATTGTCATTGGAATTTCGTATTGACCTTAGAAACTACTGTTTCATCCACTGGTCTTTACTACCATCAGTTGATTACAAGTACATAGATTTTCTCCCATCCCTTAACTTGGCTCCTTCCATTTCCAACCTTATATCAGTAACTTATTGTCTTATGTTGGCCTGTTGGTGGGTTTTGACATCAGAAAGTGATGCTTTTCTAAAGTGACTATTGGAATTGGAGACAGTTTCAGCTATTTGGGTTTCTTTGTAGTTCCTCACAAATTTTCAAGTCATTAACTTTCATTTCTGAAAGAATAAAGGGAAACTGACAGAACCTGCAGTAATGCTGTAGCTTATTGTAGGTGGCACAGCCGTGTCAATTTTCCTAATTGGTAAGCACGGACATCTCATTACCAGTACCTTCTTCAGTGGTATTCTGTGCTTGTAGACTTCTGTGTAAGCATCTTTCATTAACTTGGATGAATTTATCTGTCATTGTTTTATTCCCTTTGAAGTTATTGTAAATGAGACTATTTTCATTTCTTTTTTAGATTGTTCATGCTGGTGTGTAAAAACAAAGACAGCTTGTGTGCAGTTTAACCCTGTATCTTCCAACGATGTTTAATTTGTCAGCTTTAAGTTTTTCGGTGTTCATGCATTCTTTATGACTTTATATAGCACGAGGCCATATAAGACAGGGTTCTGAATCATTCTTTTGAAGTTGTAGGCTCTTACTTATTTTTCTTACTTAATTTTCCTGCATAGACCCCTCAGTACAATTCTGAATAGAAATGGCATTCTCTTTTCTTATCTGGAGGAATCTTTTAGTCTTTCATCAGTAACTATGATGTTCATTTGCTTTTTGTTTTCGTAGACATCCTATAACAGGCCAGGGAAGTCCTCTTCTGTTCTCAGCTTGTTGAGGGTTTCTTATGCAGTCATGGGAGGCCTTCGGATTTGGTCTATAGCCTTCTCTGGACCCACTGAGCTGGTTAAGTTGGGTACTCCTTCATCTGATGGGTGTGTTCTGCTCTCTCTTGCATTTCCTGGATAAATGTCACCTGGATCAGCACAGAGTTCTTTGGATAGGCTAGTGGTCTTCATTTGCTTATTACTTAAAATGTCTCCATTTATATTCACAAGGATAATGATCTATAGATTTTTTCTTGTGTATCGTTGACTTTGTTATCCAAGCACGTGTTCCTCATCTATATTTTGAGAGAGTTTTAAAACTATCAGTGTTAATTTTTCTTGGTCAAGCCATTTAAAAGTTTCTTAGGTTTTTGTTTTTTATCTTTTTCAAAGATCTGTCACTTTGTTCTTTCATGTACTTATGTCTTTCATTGCTTCATCTCTGCCCTTTATGTTCATTCTGTTGCCTGCTTTAAATTTACTTTGTTCAGAGCCTACAAAGGAAGGTGGCAGTTTTGATTAATGTTTTGACATCTTTTTAAATGTTGGCAGTTAGCTATATGCTCCCCTTAGGGGACTTTCGCCAGTTTAAATATGTGTATCCTTTATCTTTGGCTATTTTCTTATTTCCCTTGTGTCCTAAGTGGTTAGTCAGTGGTGGTTGTTCATTTATCACAGACCAGTGCGCTTACCAAAGTTTCTTGTTAATAATTTCAAATTTCATTTCTTTTTGACTTAGAACATACTTTATATAATAAAATTCTTTATGACTTACTGTTACTTTTGTACAGCCCATTTTAAGTTTAAGACTTAAACAGCATCCCAGGTCCTGTTGAGGATCGTGCTGTGGAGTGGAGCAGAGCATGCTACAGACAGATAGGTTAGCTTGTTGTTTTATGGTGTTAAAGCTTCTATTTTCTTTTTGATCTTTGGTTTAGTTGTTTATCCACATTGAAAATGGAAGCTGGGCAGTGGTGGCACACACTTTTAATCCCAGCACTTGGGAAACAGAGGCAGGTGGATCTCTGAGTTTGAGGCCAGCCTGGACTACAAAGTGAGTTCCACAGAGGACAGCCAGGGCTACATAGAGAACCCCTGTCTCTGAAAACAAACAAACAAACAAGGAAAAGAGAGAAAGAGAAAATGGAAGAATGAAGTTCCAACTATTAGTCTTAAATCATCTGCTTCTTCCTTTAATTCTGTCAGTTTCTGATTCTTGAACTTTGTGTGTGTGTGTGTGTGCGCGTGCGTGTGCGTGCACATGTGTACACATAAGTATGTAAATGCACATGTGTGTGGAAGTCAAAAATCAATCTTGAATGTGTTCCTCTGGTGCTTTCTGCCTTGTCTTTTTAAGACAGGCTCTCTGGCTGACTTAGAACTTGAAAGCAGGGTAGATGTAAGTCCCAGGGCTCCACCTGCCTCTGCCTCCCCAGTTCTGGACTTGTAAGTGCATGCTACCACATCTGGATTGTCATGTGGGTTCTGAACCCAGGTCCTTCTATTTGTACAGCAAGTACTTTACTGAGTTAGCTATCTCCCCAGGCCTGTGGCATCAGTTTGGGGTTCTCTTATTGAGTGTACATATGTTTATCATTGCTGTAAGTTGTCAACAGATCATTTTATCATGATAAAATATTCTCTGGTAACATGCTCTTTTGTCTTAATACCTGCTTGCCTTGTGTTGGTATAGCCAGCTTGCTTTTGGCCACTGTTTGCACAGAATACTTTGGGTTTTTGTTTGTTGGTTGGTTTGTTTGTTTTTTGCCTTCTGTTTTCAGCCTAATTGGTGTGCCTTTGGATCTAAAGTCCTTTGGAGATGTCATATTACTTTTTAATGCATCCCTCTGACTGACTCTTAGCTAGAAAACTCTAACCGTTTGCACTCAAAATAATCACCAATGAAATAAGGGTTTCCTTCTGCTGTTTTGTTCTTTGTTTTCTTATGTCTAAACTTCAGTGTCTTTCAATGCCCTATTACTAGATTCTTTCATGTGTATTCAAAAACAAAATTGTTTTGTTGTTTGTTTGTTTGCTTGCTTGAACTCACAGATTAGTGCTGCACTCAGCCTGGGTCAGAGAAGCTTCCATTTGCAGTGGTTATGGGTTAATACAGAGACTCATAACTGGTAAAAATGAGGAAAAAAAGTGGCTGCTGAGTGTTTAAACTTACACACACACACACACACACACACACACACACACACACACACACGCTCACAGCTCAGGGAGCACTGTGGAGAGATGGAAAGACAGGAAGTACTTGAAGATAAGGAAGTGTGCTGTGAAATGTTTTCTGGGCATGGCATGACCATTGTACTCATGCTATAGAGACCCATGCAAGACCTGTACAGGACTGACTCTGCCAACATTTCATCAAGGACTGTGAAGGGCTCATTGGCTCCACTTCTCCCTGAGAGCTATTGGCAGTTGACGGTTACTGTGGAGGGGGATGTGATCTAACCACAGTGGTATTAGTGGTAGTGGTCTAACCACTGGTAAGTTGCCCACGCTCCAGCAAATGACTCCATGTTCAGCCTTAATTAATCTTGTGAGTCATCGTTTAAAAAGAGACCGGGCAGTAGAAGGGAAAAGGGTTTCATGAGGAGAAGGACGAGAAGGCAGTGTGGGGTGAAAATAATCACAATTAAAAATGCATGTCTAAAATCGTCCAAAATAAGCAATTTATAACTTTTATACGGTCTTTTGTGCAGCCTAGGCTGGCCTCAAACCCATCATTCTCCTGGTTCAGTTTCCTAAGAGTTGGGATAACTGCCATGCACTATTATGTCTGGCTAATCAGTTCTTCTACCATATTATTAATTTGACTCGTTCCTCGTTTCCTTTTCTGAAAATACTTCCATAACGCTGCTCTGGTGCTTACCATTAACATCTCACACTAGCAAGAGATTAGTCTGAAATAACAGCCCTTTAGTTTCCGTAAGATACAACATTGTCCTTCTGCTGCCCCAGGCCCCCACCCCCCTGTATTACCACTGTGGGTTACTTTTTAAAAATACAGTGAACAATACTTTAGTCAAATTCAGGAAATTCCCCCAATGAGATCTCTTTTCTTGACTTTCTTACGTACCCAGGAATGGTGTCCCGGCCCATTCTTTTGTGCCTTCACTGTTATGAGCCCCCTGCTCTTTCACACATTCCCTTGGAAGGCCCACGCCTTCTGGGATTGCCTGCACAAGGCTCTCAGAGTGCAGTGCCCAGGACACATTTGCTTATTTTCCTGTGCCTTTGATTAATTGGTTTTAGGCAGAACTCTTTGCTGAGCAATGAAGACCACACATGTTTCCTGCTGATCTCTTTTTTTCAATTCCATACTAGCTGGACTTGACTTCTCCTAATAAGCTGGAGGTTAAGGACGCTATTGCCTTCCCTCCAGCATTAGCTCCATTCCCTTGGCTGCTGTGATGTTCAGTTCCCTTAGCTGAGACCTGCAGTCCAAGTTCCCCTCCAGCTCCCTTAGCATCTGAGTGGTGTTGAACTTGGACTCATGAAGTTAATTAATATTCAACTTCACTGTCTTGGCATTCGTGCAAAATATAGACTTCATGCCGAATGCTGGCTTAGGAAGAACAAGTGCTACACCGCTACGCTTTGGGGGTGTCCGTTCAGATCAATTTATACTTATTGCTGTAGGCATATAAGAATTAAAAAAAGGAATACAGACAAAAATGCAGCAGTAGCTTTTATATTTTTATCTGTAGAGCTATTTGCTTGTTTCTCCCTCCTTCCCTCCCTCCCTCCCCCCTTCCTTTTTTTTTTTTTTTTGGATATGGCTAAAGTAAATACCTACTGTCTTTTCATTTATGCCTGAAAGATACCCTCTGATTTTTTTCTTTGAAGAGTAGACTGAGTGCTAACAAACCTCCTCTGATTTTGTTTATTTGGGAGTATCCTTGCTTTTCCTTTAGTCTTGAAGGACATTACTATTAGATAAACAACCTGGATTAATGTATTGTTTCCCTGCATCACTGTAAATATTTTACCTCACTGTCTTATGCCTGTCCTAACTCCTGAGAACTATCAAGGAATAATTTTATTATTAAGAACTGCTTGTGTATAATGAGTTATTTAACTCATGTTGAATACAATATGCTCTCTTTGCTTTTGTCTTTATTATCAGTTTGATTACAGTGGCTCTCTTTGAATATATTCTACATGAAGCTTGTTGAGTTTCATGAACATGCAGATTTATGTTTTTTATTTTAATTCATTTAAAGGCTCTGTAAGGTCGATAGCTGGGCTGTATCAGAGTTTCTACTACAGTTTTCTATTAATAGGTTATACTTTATTTCTATTTGTGCCTTGTATTTTGTTGTTGAAGGCAGACATTTTAAATATTATAATGGGTCAATTCTGGAATCAGACTATACCTCTTTCAGGTAGAGGTGTGTGTGCGCGCGCGCATGTGTGTGCGCGCGCGTGTGTGCGCGTGTGTGCGTGCGTGTGTGTGTGTGTGCGTGTGTGTGCGTGTGTGCGCGCGCACATGTGTGTGCATGTGTGTGTGTGTGTGTTTGGGGTGTGTGTGGTATGTGGTATGTCTGTGGTGTGTGTGGTGTATTTGGTGTGTATGTGTTAAAGACAGGTTCTCATGTACTCCAGACTGGCCCTGAGCTCACCATGTATCCAACTACAACCTTGAATTTCTGATTCTCCAGATTCATTCCTGTCCCCTCCCTGAGTGCTGGGATTATATCCTGTATAGCCAGGTCTGATTTTATGCAGTGCTGGGGTTCCTGCATCCTGGCTAAACATTCTCTTAACTGAGATGCATCTCTTGCCTTCCCTAGGCTTTTCTTCCTCTTCCTTAAATTGTTGCTTGTTGTGGGTGCAGTTCTTTATGTACTCATTTCTCTAAACTATGGTTTGGTTTTTGCTAAAAAATAGTATTCAACTTAAAACTTGGTCTGTGGTCACTGACGTCTACTCTGCTAGTATTGTGATAGTTTCTCTTAATGCTAGGACCCCTCGTGCCACCCTACACATAATTTTCCAGTCTGCAGACTCCTTTTGTGTGTGGGCATTCCCTAATGCCGAGAGCAAGGGCATTCATTTCCACTCTGCTTAAGCCCTCACTTCTTGATAGCATCCTCAAAGTCACCCACAGTCTCAGGCTTTCTTCTTTCTTTCCTTTTCCCCTCATGTTTTTCTGCACTGAGACCAAGGGGATCCATGTAGCCTATAAAGCTTTTTGGTCATATGCAGGGGCATTTCATAGTTTTCATTCTCCAATCTATGTGCAGCCCTAGACTCTTCCTTCTCATGTTTTTCCTGTCTGCTTCTTGCCCACCTGTGCTACCATCCAAGATCCATTGTGGTCTGTGGCCCCAGCCAGCCACTCCAGGAACACAGGCCATGCTGCCACACCCTCAGTGCCATGGATCTTGTGAATGGGGATATTACCTTGCTAAGTTAAATGCCTTAATACATTTTTATTAAATTTTCTCCACTTAGCATTCTCCTGCTTATAGGTTACTCTTCATTATTCTTACTATTGTTAAGATTCTGGAGTCTGATGAAAGTTGATTTGACAGTTTTTGCCAACTTAATCACTACTTCAGGAGGAGGGAGGCTTTAACTGTCCTGATCTGTCATTTTACCACCTCACCCACCATTAGGCTTTCTATACAGAGACTCTAGCTTGCTTTGTTCAGTTCTGTTTTCTTGGTTCATAATAGAGAGTAGAGACTCTGAACATGCATTAAGAAATGATTTGAGTGAATGAAAAATTATCACTAAATTTTATAGAAATCCTTGTAAGATAGTATTATTCTCATTTTACAAAGGAAGACACTGAACCTCAAAAAGATTTCCTAGCTCCATGAGATTGCACAGTTTATATAAGTGGAAGAAAGAAATTCAATCCCTTATCTATGACTCCAAGTTTCTTTCCCTCTCTTTTATAGCATGCTGGCTCTTTTAGGTATCAGACAAGAAGAAGATACCAATTATGTTGTATGTAACAGGTTTTGAAGTGTATTCTTATCCACTACATTTACTATCAAAATAATCCTACAGCACGGGCTGAATATATTTCCTCTCACAGGTATAGAAACTAAGGCATAGAAAGGGCAAATAACCTGCAGTTAAATTGTAGGATTGGAGATGAATCCAGATGTTTCAGTTCTGGTCTTTTATCTTGTCTCTAACTAATGCAAACAGGGCTTTCAGCTTAACTTTTTTTTCCCCTCCTCCTGTGCACTAGTGCATGAAGACCTAGACGTGGAGACTCACAAGTCACTACCTCCACCTGGACCCCTTATCGCAGTTGAACATCCAGGCCTATTGATTTCACATCTCATTCATTCCTAAACATATCCTGTATCTCCCTCATGTTGCTGGGATCCAAGCTAAAGACTTCATCTTTGCTCATTCTCCATATTACAAAACTTCCTCCCTGGTTTTCCTAATCTTACTCCTTACACTGAGAGATATCTGCCCCTCCCTGCAAATATCAAGCATCTCTTTGCTCACTGAGTACCCACTTTCTTCATAATAACATCAAGTCTCTTGGAATGGCTCATAGGACCTTTGAGATCTGACCTCTTTTGACTTCTTCAGTCTCTTGTCCCCAGATACAATTTTTTAGTACAGAACCCTACACACACATTACCTACACACACATACACACACCATGCACATGCTCACTGTACCCCCACCTCCTCACTTCTCCCCACCCACCTTCAGTGAGTCTCCCTGCACTCATGAGCTAACTCTGTTAGAGCAACTGGCACACTCTATGCAATCACCTGCTTATTATCCCTTTGCTGTCTTAAACAGACTGATTTTCTGAAAGATAGAGACTAGGCAGCTCTTTTTCTTCTTGCTTAAAAAATAAACAAAAACTTGCACATGTATGTGTGGACTCGTGAAGGTGTGCACATCCATGAGTGCATACATGAAGGCTATAGGTAGATGCTAAATCCCCTATCCCTCTCTACCATACATATTTTAAAAACCAGGATCTTTCACTGAACTTGGAGTTTGCTGTTTAGGCTAGACTTGCTCGACAGTAAGCATCCCCTACTCACCTATTTGCAGCCTATTCCCTAGCACTGAGGTTACAGGTGCTCACTGCCACATCCTGCTTTTACACAAGTTCTGGGGAGCCAAACTGAAGTCTCATAAAGCAAGTACTTCACCCACTAAGCCATCTCTGAGCAGCTACTTTGGTATTCACAGTGGTGTTTTTTCCCCCCATAAGTGTTAACTCACTTACTGCTCAAGGACAAATGGCAGGGGAATGGGGCTCAAACACAGGTTAAGTAACCTGTATTTAAAAGGTTTGCATTCACGTGTTCTGCCACTGAACAAAATTCTACAAATATGTGCTCTTTTTACACAGCTAGGAAGCTCACTGTATCTAATGCCTCGGTGTACCTGTGTTCATATTTGCTCTAGAGTTGGGGGTATCTGTTAGATTCTGTCTGCCTTTTGTTTTTTGAGTTTAATAATCTTTCTGTATGGATACCTTCCGGGGGAAAAAATGAACATGTAAATATGCCTATGTTAAAACTAAATTATTCCTGGTTAGTGTAAAAATAAACAGACAGCTAAGGAGACAAGCAGGGAAGTGTCCCTGCAGCCACCCAAGTCAGGTTAGGTTGGTTAGGTTGGGAACTATCAACTAAAACCCAGAGATTACACAGGTTCCTTTATTGGGCCATGAAAAAACCCTTTCCAGCCCAGAGAACTAGGTTAAATACCTCCAACTTTTCTCTGACTTACTTCTTTATAGATTCTTTATAGAGTCCAGAGATTTTACAATGGAGCATTGAGAAGGAGATTCACTGGCAACAGTCAGTGACTTAGAGACCCAGAGCTTGAATGAATTTAGTCATCTGTCAACAGCTCCCCCCCCCCAAAAAAAAAGAGGTGGCAATCATTGTCCTGGGAGTAGGCCTCCATGTAAGAGACCCTGTCTCAAAAATATGAAGAGGAATATAGGAAGGCTGTGTGGCATGGATTTCTCATCTACACACACACACACACACACACACACACACACACACACACACTCACACACACACTCAGTCACTATGCCTGCAGAATTTCCCTCTGTTGTCCTCTTCTCCCCGCCAAGCTCCTCAGGGCCTTTGCTCTAGACTCTTCATATCTTTTGTCCAGCTACAGTTCCGCCTCTTTCTGGGCTCCAAGCACCTGGGTCATTCCTCTGCTCAAAGCCTGCTATAAGCTCCCACAATTTAGTTCAGGTTGGAGCACACAAGTGCACCCACTCTTCTCCATGCTGGAGCATCTGTCCGTCCTTTGCTCTAGACATCCCCAGAAGGGCTGTCCCCTCATGTTGCCATGGTTGTCTGGGTGATTCTGTTTTCGCCATCCTACAGCTCTGCCATACTAGCTCAGCTTCACTGGCCCCTCCACTCCATCATCTGGATAATCCCTATCCACCCTTCAAGACCTGGGCAGTCTCCTGGTGGCCTCAACACTTTGCTTGCTGTGTTTCCCCCTCTTATTGTAACTCCTCAGCTGGCTTTATCCTCCATTGGGCTGAGCCTCACCTGGCCTCAGGGATGCTCACTGCACTGGACACACTGGGATAAACTTGCCCAGGAAAAGCATCTGAAATGGACCTCACTGTCACATCTTCCACAAATCTGATATGAATTTCACCAGCTTATATTTTTTATAATTTTTCTAACCCTTCTAAAACTTATTAAATTCTCCTGACTTGTGGTCTTGACTATTCCTTTGTCCAATTACTCCCCCATCTACTTAGATCTGACTTAGATTTATCTTCAAACTAAGAGCCAATGATATTAAATGTCATTTATTTAAAATCCTCTCCTTGATTCAATTGTTGTATATGTTTACCGTCTAATAAATTCTTACTTGTACTAGTCCAAGTAAGATTTCTAGTCCACTAGTTACTATCATTTTATTAGCTTACCTGGTCTTTTGTTTTTAATAGAACATGATGTCTTCATATTTAAAAAAAAAACAAAACACAGAAATATTTTATGGAAACAGACAAGCAAAGAAAACAAAAAGCAACCAAACTGAAATTACCCATAAGCTCCCAACATAGAGCTTAATTATTGTTTTTAACCAAGCATAATTATCATTTTAACTCAATGACTTCCATTTAATCATCTTGTACCTTGCCAGACTGCCTGACATTCTCTGGCCTTTTGTGGAATATTCTGGCTAATGACTACAGGATGCTCACTGTTCCTGGAGAAGGAGTTACGCTCTGTGCCTGTTCTAGTATTAGTGTGTTGTTCTTGGCAGAAGTCAGGTGTACTTGGTGATGTACATTGTGCCGGGTGAGGCGGCTCCTCAGATGTTAGATAAATACTATGTATACCAACGAAGACATACCAAGACCAGTTTTATGAAAACTGAAGCTTTGACAAACTAAATGCCTGGTAAAGTGCTAAAAATAATATTCATGGATGTGAGTGAGATAAACAAACATTGGAAAGAAAACTATAACAACATGTGAAACCAACATTTTAAAACTCAATATTCATGTTTACTCTTTGGGGATGACACTATCCACTGGTGGTAATTAATCTAAAATCAGTGAGCAGACAACTCTATAGGAGTTCAAGACTCATAACATTAATAGACCGTTATCAAAGAGTAGCCAGTAATCATGCATCACATCTATAATTTCATCACTCAGAAGGTTTGATATAGTAGGATCATGAGTTCAAGGCCAGTCTGCACTACATAAGACCTTGTCTCAAAAAACAAAGAAACAAAATAAAAAAACATTAACTATGAATATTTATATCTCAAGATTTAAAAAATCATCAACAACATTCTATTTTAGCAAGTTTCAATTAGCCTACCAACTATCATTGTCAACACAATCGATAAAGCATCTACTATACCTTTAAAATGTATAGAATATTTACTTTATCAACTGAAATAATGCTGAAAACACTCTTTCCCTGCATTTTTCTGTGTAAACTATGAATGTTATTCTAATACATTAACTATTATTATAGCACTGCTACAGCCTGTCCTGCCAGGCCCTTCCTATTAACCTTTTGTGGGGCCATCCTTTTTACTTAACATTTAATTTGCATGTCCTTGTTTTGACTTTTTCTCTTTGCTGGGAATAAAAAAAAAGGTTAAATTTAGCTTATGTTGAGCCCAAGTCCAGGGTTTACTAAATGGTTAGTTTCCTTTCTTATTTTTCTTTTGTCTCCTTTTGGGAGGGTAGGGAGATTTTGGTTAAAATGATTTTGGTGTAGGATGGAGAAGGTAACTGACCACAAATCCCTAACGTCCTTTCTCCCACTGTGAGGAGACAAGATTGAGCATGCCCCTTTCATCTTAAAAGACAGTTGCTCCACCCTCGCACTGCTCCAGCTGACAGGTGGCCTAGGTCTTGCTGAGATCTGGAACTCGAATAAGATCTCTATTTAGAATGTGATAAGGTCAAGTGATCGTTTTGAGAGCCAGCTCTACTTTTTCCGGAAACCGAAACTCAACCGAGGTGAAACTCCTAAAGTTTTATTTCTCAGAATCTGGACAATCCACAAAGCCTGGCATCAAGTTAAAGGCCTCTCTCCCACACGCTACATGTGAAACAATGACATGAAGAGGTATAATCCGGTCTGTGCGGGTTATGCCCAGGGCACCTGATAAAAGGCAGGCGCCAAGAAGCCTCATAAGACACTAGCTTCCTGTGAACTGCACCACCTCCGTGACAGCTCAGCTGCTCTCTGACCAGCTCAGATTTTAATCACTACGTGTGCATCAGACTGGGATTCATGAGTGCCATTGTGATATTTTGGTCAGTGATGGACTGCATTTACAAAGGCAGTCTCTTCTAAAATCATTTTACCCAGGAAAACTGTATCTATCTAAGTTTGTGTATGCAAATTCTAAGATGCTTAAATAATAATGACATTAACTAATGATGCATTTTTCAGAATGTATTCCTGTAAGTGACACATGTCAAAGTGACCTTGGATTTCTTTTCTTTTTTTTTTTTTTTTAAATTTGAGGTTCTATTCCAGAGTGTACTTTTCATGGCCATAAGCACAGAGAATAACTTCAGGATACAGTTCAGGAAATAAGGCTTTTCACAGGCTCCTTAGTCATTAGGAGGATTATATAGGAGATATAGTGTAATTTTCTATCAGAAAAATACCAAAAAAAACAAAAAAACAAAAAAAAACATGAGTCTAGACTACTTAGTTCTTCACTATCTCAAGCAACTGTAGTATTAGAAGATACCTCACAAACACAGTTAACAGCTCCTTTTAGCAGCCTGGCACACACACCAGAACCTTCTAGGCATCACTCTGAAGCTTAGGCCTCAAGAAAATCCCCAACTTTTAAGATAAGGAAAGATGTACTGGTTTTGCCACCAACTTCCACTTAGGAAGCCTATCCCTTCCTGAGTTCATATCTCATATAAAATGGTTAGTTTTGAACAAACTAGAAATTTTAAAAATGATAATGGGGCACGGCTGCTGTTTAAAAATGGCCCGCTTCAATTGCACACACCCACTAATTCACTGTAAATGGAAGTTTTGGTCACCCATGCCAATGTACCTGTGCAATGAACGCTTTCCATGGTGAAGACTACACATGGGAGACCCCTCTCTTCTACCTAGACTGGACTCAGTTGTAACTTTACCAGTTACATGGCTACATGGTCACCCAGTTCCCAGCAACAAAGCCCGGATAGGCAGTAGATAATTTGTGCTTTAGAAAAGTGGTTTAGTACACTAATACTTCATAATCCAAGACCCTGGGGCATGCTCAGGTGATGGATGAAGTTTTTGGCTACTCTCACAGCAGTGACCATATCTGAAGCAAGGCCCACTTCCTCTCAACTACCACCATGGGTGTGGGAAAGGGTTAGGACACAGTAGACAGATGACATACTTTCCTATAAAATTTTATTTATTACATTAAAAAATTCTATACATTTGTTAGACTAAAATACAGTTTTCATTATAATTCTGGCAACTGAGTCTGTACACAGAGAAAACTTAGCATTAGACCAGCACTTTTTTTTCTAGTTCATATTTCTGCACAAGTAAAACATTTCAAAGCTCCATTTCATATAAGCTCATTGAACTTTGAAGCCAGATGGAAAGCCATCCCATTCAGAGCTCCAGGCAGTTCATTTGCCAGCAAGAGTTGATTGCTCCAGAAAGTGAATTGCTTAATATACACAGTCTTAAGTCCTGCAAGAGTGTAATGCTCCATGTGTAAAGTCTGCACTGTGTTAGTCACGACAGTCACAAACACCAGGGCTACAAGTGCATCTGTGGGGCATGTTCAAGCACCTACATGTTTGTTTCCTCACATGCATAGGATAGTGACACCATAACAAGAAAGAATCCAAGATAACATGAAGGTAGATGGCCCCAAACGGTGGAAGGCTTAATTGTGTTCTTCTATTTTTAATGAAAAGAGACAAGGTGTGACATAAAAACTTATTTCAACACTCTGGAAATGATACAAATGAAAAAAAAAAAAAAACCCAAAAAACCAAAAGGACAGGAAGGCATAAGAAGGCTCATCACCCAGGACAATGGCTAGGCTGGACCTGGGCTGTCCAGGCTGCCTTAGACAATGATAGCA